>CM042156.1:16901266-16936266 GCA_023376005.1 Doryteuthis pealeii
TGTATGTTTTAATACGAAAATATCATAAAATGTGTTATTAGAAGAAGTTATGGAGATAGCTATAAACAACAAACTACAAGAAAAATAGAGAATAGGAAATACCAACCCGCTACTCCAGAAAGTAAGTAAGATTAGAATATGACAGCATAACCACGGAGGCGCGTATCAGAAGTATAGAAGCGAGCTGTCTACTTAATATATAAGTAAAATAAGTAAAGTCGTCGGGGCGGCCAAATGTCGGTATCGGCCAGTCAGCGAGGGAGTCTATCCCCTTTTCAATAGTGCTAGACCAAGGAGATTGTTTTTAGCATCTGAGGTAGAGCGCCACACCTTCCATCAGCTCCTTACTTTACCTCACAGATCCCTGTGCTACTCATACGCTGAGTTGCCGGGGACCGGTATCGAACTAGGAAACTTGTGGCTTCTAGCCGAACGCTCTACCGACTGAGCTAACCCGGCCCCTTAGTTTAGTAAATAACTATATATTAATACGTGTGTGCCTAAATCTTCCATCCGTTATCCTACTGCAACACAAATGGCAAATATCAACTATTTCAGTGGTGCTATAGAATAAGTGGTTATTTCCTATAAGTCTAACATGAACAAAGGGAACCACTCTTGACTGATAAATTATTTATTTTTTTATTTATTGATCTAGTAGAAATGTGTATTTGAGAAACTATTTTTGGGGTATTTTCGCGGAGTTCCGTCCCGGCCTCCTGCCTCAAAACCACTAGCCGGTGGCTGCTGAAAAATAAACACCAGCTACGATTAAAGTCCGTAACTGAAGCGGTGTCATTTGAAAAAAAATAAAGCTAGGGTTAGGGTTTAGGGTTAGGGTTGGGGCTGGGAATAGGGTTGGGATTTAGGGTTAGTTTAATGGGAAAATAAATAAATAATTGGGCTCTGTTTTTTCTGGGTCACTCTGTATACAGGGTGACCCAGAAAAAACAGAACCCACACATTTTGTAATACAACAGTTAATTTTAACTAGGGGGTTTAGGTTTAGGGTTGGGGTTGGGGTTAGGGTTTCGTTTTCGGGAAAACGCCTTAAGTTGGTTGGGGTTTTTTTTTTTGGGGGGGGGGTCAGGTGACACGCTTCGACTACGGACTTCAATCGTAGCTGGTGGGGGTTTTTTTTCAGCAGCCACTTGTTAGCGGTTTTTGAGGCAGGAGGCTAGTTTCTCAAATACATATTCCTTAGCCTCATTTTTTGTTGTGGGGATGGTGTAGAGAGCAAGATGGTGTGGAGAGTAAGGATGGTGTGGAGAGCAAGGATGGTGTGGAGAGTAGGATGGTGTGGAGAGCAAAGGATGGTGTGGAGAGTAAAGAGGGATGGTGTGGAGAGCAAGGATGGTGTGGAGAGAAATGCACGCCTTGTTCAAACGGTGTGCACTACGAGTTCAGTTCAGATGACCCACAATTGCTAACCATTACGCCACGGTGGAACATCCAAACCAGATGAAAGCTGCGCAGAGGAGCTCCCAGAGGCAATGTATGATAGAGAAGTTTGGCGAGAGATTGTCATGGATATCTGTGCTAACGGCGCGACATGATGATGATGATGATGATGATGATGATGCATAATATTCCTATCGTTAATTATTAAGTAAATTAAAGTAAAGTCGTTAGGGTGGCCTAAAGTCGGTATCAGCCAGACAGCGAGGGAGTCTATCCCCTTTTTACTGGCGCTAGACCAAGGAGATTGTTTTTAGCATATTAGGCGAGGCACCACACCTACCACCAGCTCCTCCCTTTACCGCACAGATCTGTGTGCTACTCATACGCTGAGTTGGCAAGGGCTGGTATCGAACCCGGAACCTTGAGGTTCCCAGCCGAACTCTCTAACGACTGAGCTAAACCGGCCCTGTTAATTACTAAAAGATATTAAAAGCCAATTATTTGTTTGTTTGTTTGTTTTTTCAGCTATTTACTAGCGGTATTCATATGTTTTATACGTAGAACTGTTCGATAATTATAATATTTGAATAAGTATATTAGCAAAAGGACTTCTTGACTCCATGTTTTTTTTTTTTTCAGCGGCACTTAATTTCACTTAATTGAAAATGAAATTAAGTTTTAATTACCATAACGCTATGAAGCTAAGAAAGTGGGAGTTAAGTTAGGAAGAAAAAAAGTTGAATACACAATAAAAGGAAGAAAGGCGAAAGTGGAA
Source organism: Doryteuthis pealeii (assembly GCA_023376005.1). Taxonomy (NCBI): domain Eukaryota; kingdom Metazoa; phylum Mollusca; class Cephalopoda; order Myopsida; family Loliginidae; genus Doryteuthis; species Doryteuthis pealeii. The sequence goes on from CM042156.1 coordinate 16,903,443, forward strand.
GGATGAGGTTAAGGGAAGGGGAGGAGAAAAGTGAAAAGAAGGAGATGTGTGAAGTGGGTAGAAAAGAGGAGGGATGGAGTTAAGTGATGGGGAGGATAAATGGTGAATAAATGAAGGGAAGAAAGTTGGGAAGGTTTGGTTTGGTTTGGTTTGGTTTGTTTTACGGCATATCAAACTCGGTGGGTCATTTAATGTCGATAAAGTTTTTGGTTCATAGTGGTAGTTTGATAGAAACAAATGTATATATGCATAGATTTTAACTATTGTTCAATTACTCATATTTTTTAGTACAATCCCACTTCTTTTAGGAAATGTAAAATCCTGGATGGTCTTATTTTCGTGAAAAGGTTTTTTAAATTATTTGCTTAGTAGTATTTTGTTCGCAATAAATCAAAGTCTACACTCTCTAGCAGTATATGTTTCACTGTAAATCTCTCTTGGCATGTAGTGCATATTCTGTGCCGTCTAGTAAATGATGATAGGTAATGTAGGTGTGGCCTATGTGAGGGCGGGTCAACACAACCTGTTCTCTTCTATTTTTGTTGTATTTTAAGTTCCATTTAGATTTAATGTTTTGGAGTTTGTTAGTAATGAGTCCATTCCAATGGTTTTGCCATTTGTTAATGATCATTTTTTTCACAACTGTTTTATAATCCGTATATGGTGTGCTAATAAATCTAATGTAATTACCTCCCCTTAAATATCTCTGTATAAAAGCAACCCTCTGCCACATCAGTTAGATCGTAGTCAGAGTAAAGTAAAATAAAGCTTTGCTAAAGTCTGAAACCCTGGTTATCTTTTTACTACATATGGTATTTGTGTTTTTGTTATTGTGTCTTTCATAGCTTTCTTTCCTTCGGAATCCACCCTGTCGTTTCCACAAAAAATTATTTCGTTATTTTTGGTGTAATGAGAGGGAGTAGGGAGGCTGGGAAAAAAAGAAAGTGGGAAGAAGGTCATTTAGGAAGAAAAGGAAAGAAAGAAAGAAGGAACGTGGAATGAAAGAACGCGTAAACTAAGTTGGGAACGATGGAAGGAAAGTAGAATGAGGGATATGAAGGAGTCTGGAGAGAAGGTAGGCTGGAAGAAGGTTAGTGAAGAATGAAGACTGAATGAAAGAAGGTCGGAAGTATCTTTGGAATGACATTTAGGAAGGAGGCTGGAAGGAAAGAAGGCCATTTAGGAAGAAAGGAAAGAAGAAAGATGAAATGAAAGAGAGCGGGAAGTAAGTTGGTTAGAAAAGAGAGAAAAAAGAAGGTGAAATGAAAAATGGCGTGAATGAGATGTAGGAAAGAGAATAGAAAGAAGAAGGTTGGAAGAAGGTTAGTAAGATAGAATGGATTGGAGGAAGGTAGAATGAAAGCTTGTGGGGATTAAAATAAAATTCAAATATTTTTTTTTAAATAACAAACTCCCATGAGCCTTCACACCGGAAGAACCCTCCGAACATGCTCAGAAAAAGAGATCCACTTCCGACTCCCAAGATAATCTCTCGGCAATTCTTACTTAGGCCTTAACTGTGTCAATTCACTACTACTGGCCAGAGAGAAATGTCCTTGCCGCGTGGTGACTATGACCCGCGAATAAAACCTAAATCTGAAAACTACTTTACGTCATTGTTTCTTTTTTTTCTCCTTGAATTCCTTCCTTTTTATTGTAACCCTTAAATAATATGATGTTAAAAGCAAACCCTAGGAACACGCACCAGGAAAAACCAGCCACCTTTTAACCTAAAACATTAAACCTCTTGCCACCCCACGCCATATGTTTCCTTCTCTCTTAATTTCAAATTACATTCTTTATAATAAATCTTATTATAATGGAGATTGTGGGTTTTTCTGTCTGTAACCGAACTATATTACTACTCAAGCCACAGTTCCCTTAGTTATTTACGTCACATTCACCGTGATTTCATTTTTTATTCAAACCCCAATTATCAATAAAATTGTTTGCATTATTATTACTGTTGGTCATATCTACATACTAATAACATGCAATTGTATTTATATATACAACCAAATAGCGGTTTACAGTGTGAACGGGAAGGCTAATTTGCATATTGATATTAAAAATGTAATTTTAATAAATATATGCTTAGTATTATTGGTTTCTAACTGTTTGGTTTTATTTTAATGAATATAAGCAAAAATCTCTTCAATGAATCTTAAATGAAATCCATTAACAAGAAAAGATGACTGTAATTTTATTCTTTAAAATAAATAGTTAAATCAGAAAAAATAACAATGAAAAACGAGAGTGAGAGTAAGTTTCCGTTGTTCTATTTTTCGATTATACTCCCTCTGTTTTAAATCTTTTTATCTGCATTCTTATTTAGTTTCATTAGCATTTCTAATTTAATGCGATATTTCATTACATTAAAACTTAAATACTTGCACCCGGAGGGTGCATATATTTGCTAGTACTATTAATTAACTGACGAATAATAATAACATGTCACATTTGACGAGCGCGATCGAAGCTTTAGTTATTTGAACCCCATATTTCAGGCCTTGTGCCAATCCTTCAGGTAAATGGGTAGACTGTAAATTGAAGGTTGTAAAGAGTTAGTGGAATATAAATTGAAGTCCAATGTATATAATTTTCTTTTCACAACTGAAATTAATACTTTTAATAAAAATGAAACTCTAAGGAAAACGTAACGTAATACGTTAATTCATTTATAAGTTTTTTTTAAAATTAAAGGAAAATATTAATTGATGTATAGATTTAAAGTTGTTGCCTAGTGATTCAGTTATACACTTTTTATATATACACGTATAGTTCTTGCTCTCAGGTTCTTGGTTGTCTCGTTCTCCCTTATTGTAGATGCAATTATTATTATCTACGCAAGACGGAAGGATACAAGAGAAGAAAGTTGGAAAAGAAGGAACGAACGAACGAATAAACGAAAGACGGTCAGAAATATGAGAAGGAAGGAAGGTGGAAGGAAAGAAGGTGGGAAGTGAGTTGGGAAGAAAAAAAGGTAGAATGGGAGCTAAGATGAAGGCTGGAAGGAAAGAAGCTTGGAAGAAGGTTAGTTAGGAAGAAAAGAAAGGATGAAGATGGAATTAAAGGCAGGATTGAATACTACAAGAGAAGAAAGAAAAGAAGAAATGAAGGTAGGACAGAAATAAGGCTGGAAGGAAAAATGAAATCTTAAGTCAAATGGACCGAGAAAGATTCTTGTGTATTGATCTTGGAAAGAGATTTTTTTTATAAACGCCCAAAATACAAAATGAATAAACGAAGAAAATTTTGAGAAGCAACTGAAGCACGAAACGGAAAGAAAATATGAAAACTCCTTATGTATTCAGAAAACAAAAATAATAATAAGAGAAGAAAGAATATTGTGTTTCGCTCCACTCTTCAAATCAAACGTGGATTTGAGTCCAAAAACAAAGTAAAAATTAGATGAAGGCTGATTTTCTAGGTCTATGCTCTCTCCTCACGAAATGAGTTTTAATGTAATTTTCACCTTTAGTTGACTAAATTCTTAGCATAAAATTGTGCGTGCACATTATCTGAAATTAACTTAATTGTTATTAAGAACACATTTTATGATATTTTTGTTTAAGCATGCAGTTGTATTGTTTTCGAAAGGTTTCCAAGATTGTGTATTTCGCACGGAGACTTTCAAAATGGCTACCGGCTTGTTTCAAAGTGAAAGTCAGTTGGCTAAATTCCAGCATAAATTGTCTGAAATGAACTTAATTGTTATTAAGAAGACATTTTATGATATTTTTGTGTTAAAGCATGCAGTTGTATTGTTTTCGAAAAAATTCTAAGATTTGTTTATTTCGCACGGAGACTTTCAAAATAGCTACCGGCTTGTTTCAAAGTGAAAGTCAAGGGAGGTTACTCTAATTGTCTTATTTGCTAGAAATTTAGCCAACTAAAAGTGGAAATTACCAGTTTTAAATAACAGTTCTCCTATTCTCTTGTAAATTGCGATTTTTCCAGCATAATAGCGCGGTAATTCTGCAGATCTTTGCAATTGTAATTTTCGTAGTTGTGACACAATGGTTATGACGTGGAACGATTATGGTGGTTTGAGTGTGTAGTTAGGGAAAAGTTTTAATGGTGGCATGTCCAGTAACGGAAAAATTTGAATGATGATGTCAGCAAAGACGCGTGGCATTAATTTTGATTGGACGAGGAATGACGTGGCGAAGGGAAGAAAAGAAGAGTGTGAGATGAGATTCAGCCTGGCCGTCGAAGAGTTAAGGCGTTCTCTGAGGATGGTCTCCCCGCGCGGTGAATAGGGATCATAGGCTAGATAATAAAAGCTTTAAACAAAAAAATATTTTTAATTCAGTTCCAATGACCAAATTAGCCATTAGTCAAAATAATCAGCCCTTAGAAGAACTCAACTCCCTTGCTTAGGAAGAAGTTTGTTAGAAGTCAACCCAACTAGACAACAAGATGGCAGCCGGGAGAGATGATAGAAGGATCAGCAAGAAAGAAATAAGATCTCCTCACCAAGTAAGTCTAATCTCTCTCTCTCTCTCTCTCTCTCTCTCTCTCTCTCTCTCTCTCTCTCTCTCTCTCTCTCTCTCTCTCTCTCTCAATATATCTGAAGAACTTTCTTATCGAAGAAGTCTCACTCTCACACACACCAATTAGCGGTGTCAATGTTAATATGTGACAGGGGTAATCCTTAACTTTTTCCTCGTAAATTCCTACCATAAAATAAACTGGACCCTCAACTTTTAGAATATAAACATTGAAGTGAATATTAAAATAAATAAATAAATAAAATATATTTAGTATAGTAAAATAACGGGTGCAAGAAAAATAACACATTTATTGCAAAAACACGGACATGAAATGAGGGTTCAGTTTATTTTATGGTAGGAATTTACGAGGAACAAGTTAAGGATTACCGTTACAGGTACCTCATTTCGTACCGTGGCTAACATACCTTCACATAGTTAAGTAAAAGTGTTGCATACTGGCATCAAATTCTATATGTTATATAGCGGCTTCTTCAAACTTACTTCGTGTAACTGCATACGTAGCGGGTATCATCACTAACCCTAGACGATACGTGTAGTTGTCGTTTAATGAAATCTACAACACATGGTATAGTAGGAGCTTTTACTTTATTTCTCTTCTCGGCTGTGGGTGGCGAGCGTGACAATAGGAATGCCCAAGGGTTGACAATGACTACTACTACTGCTGGGATGGTGAGGTAAAGGGGTGGCTGGTGGCGTCTCAACGCCCTTTGCCGCGACGGACCGTGAGACGGTCACTCACTGTTCGCCGTCCGCTCTCTCCTGTCTGACTCTCAAATCTGACTCTGACGACTCGACCCTCTGGCTTTTGTATTGGCGACACGCCTACGCATCTTTATCTTTTGATCTGATAACGGACGTTTGTTATATATTTCTTTATCCTCTCCCTGCTTCCTTGACCGGAAACCCTCTCTTCCGTTTTTTAACTTCTTTTCGCTTTTACCGGGAAAAAAGTCATTTTTTTGTCTTTTCTTTGTTTAATTTATATTTTCGTTTGTACAATATACAACAAAAGATATCTTAACGCTAAGTCTTGGGGTTCTTTGTTTAATTTTGGAATTAAATAACTTATAAGAGTTTATATGCCGTTAAATAACGTTGAGATCATTCATTGCTTTCAGCTCATAGCATGTTTTCTTATGATTAAATTCATGTCGTTTGCTCAATTTCAAAAGTATGATATCGACTTTTATATTTTTAGAGCATGAACTCAAAATACAGTCGGCTGTTTTCTGTTTCATTTTGCATATTATTCTTATTGAAAATAGTCAGGGAAGTTGTCGCGTTCTCCCGGATACAGAGTAAACTGTTACAGATTGGCAGACATTTTGTCGGTGGAAGCGGCTCTGGTGATTTTATTTTCCATGCTTTTGAATAAAATTCAAGGAAAATGTAATTATCAAAAAGTTAATTAATTCAGAAATACAAAATTAAACAAAAGATTAAAAAAAAAGAAGTTTGAATAATTCCCAAGTTTCTTGAAATTAACCCAAAATTGAACGAAAGAGAAATTTCATTCAGAAACACATGCGAACGAGAATCAGAAGGTTTCTCGTACCGTTGACTTTTTTTTTAATCAAAATACTCATACTAATAAAAAGAAAATGGTTGTTTGATTTTTTTTAAATTTGCATATTTCACATGACACAATACAATACAAAAAAGCAAAACAACCCCCTAAAAAAACAACATTTCTTTGGTAGAAAATATCACATATAACTGTTAAATCAATTTTTATAAAACTTATATCATTAAGGAGAAATGGAGAAGAATCTGATATAAAATTATATTTCTTCCAATTCTTTCGAACACGTTGTAGAGAAGAGATTATTCCCCTCGGTATTGAATGGATTATTCTATTTTAATATGAACATTGACGACGGCCCGTCTTTCCAGCTAGAAAATCTAGCAATATACTATTGTTAACATATTCTTGTACGATATATATACTTTGGTGGTTTACAAACTTTCTTGGTATAAGGGTGATTCTAAGCTGATCCCATTCTCTAACAGTAGTTTGTTGCAGAGTTCAGGTACTGTATGAGACCTCGACGAAACTCGCTGGGCCTCAAATACCCACGAGTGGAAATGTTCCAAAATCACGATACCCCTGGTATTTAAGACCTTTTTATTCATATATATATATATATATATATTTATATATATATATATATATATATATATATATAAGTTAATTCGTCTTGTTGCCAACATCTCAAAATCCGCTAAAATGAAGAGTTGACCGACAAAAATATGGCCCGAATGCCCAGATTGGTGAATAATATAACAACTTTCGTTCTTTTTTTCAAAATTAAGGTTTTTTGTTTTTGAACTGATTTGACATTTATCTCCGACCCAAACACAATGGAGTAAATGAGCTCTGATGATGATTTTTGTAAAATCGAAATATTGATCAGTATCAGCTATGATTATATTATAAATTGTTTTCTCTTTAACAGCATTGTGTGATGTTTTCATTCCCCCTTTTCATAATAATACTGTCGGATTCACTTCCTTTCTTTTAACTTATATATATATATATATATATATAAATATATATATATATATATATATATATTATAATGGAGATTGTGGTTTTGTCTGTCTGTAACCGAAACTATATTACTATTCAAGTCACAATTACCTTTGTTATTTACGTCATATTCCCCATGATTTTATTTTTATTTAAACCTCAATTATAAATAAAATTGTTTTACCTCATTAAGACTGTTCTACACACTAATAGCATGTAATTTTATGTATATATACAACAAAATAGTGGATTACAGTGTGAATGGGAAGGCTAATTTGCATATTGATCTTAAAAAATTTGATTTTAATAAATGTATGCTAGGTATTATTGATTTCTAGTTGTTTGGTTTTATCTTATTGAATATGAGCAAAAATCTTGGGGATAAATCTTTTAAAAAATCCATTAACAAGAAGAAATAACTGTAATATTATTATTTATTTCCTATTTTAACTAAATAGTTAAATTAGGAAAACTTACCAATGAAAGACGGGAGTAAGGGAAAATGATGGAAGAGTTAGTTTCAAAGTTGTTCTATTTTTCAATCATACCCCTCTGTTACAAATTTTTTTATTTGCATTCTTATTCAGTTCCATTAGCCTTTCTAATTTAATATGATATTTTATGACATTAAAACTTAAATACTTGCACCCGGAGGGTGCATATATTTGCTAGTATATATAATAATAATAACTTTTATCGAGATACATTTACGTACATATTTCTATGTTCTAAGGTTAATTGCACAATATTAGGTTACTACTCACGTTAATTATAAAAGCGGATTGATATCTAAGAAGCAATTTCCAATTAAAACAATCGGTTTAAAACATTTCTAGTTTCTGTTCAAGCATTGTTATTAACCACTTGTTTGTTTCCGATGCCAATCGTTTAGGATTAGATAAACGGCACTAGAAAGATAGATACATAACTGGCAATTCTTATACAAGTCACGTGCTTGAACGGAGTCAACCTTATTCATTGTTCAGGTTTGGTTGGTTGGATTTTACGGCACGTTAACCCCTTTTGGGTTATTCTATTCTTTCTTCGTGGGTACTTAATTTTCTTTATACAGTATTTTGTTTGAGTTGAGAGTATGCATTTCAGACGCAGAAACATTGCCCGCCGACTTCACGAAATTCCGCCCTGTCGAATGGGGCTGTAGAATACACCGACTGCACATCTACAGAGAGATAAGACCCACTCCTTAATTAGGCCAACTGGTGGGATTGAGTGGCGACCTGAGATACTTAAGGACGGAATCCTGGTGACTTAGTTGTCCATGACATACAGCACTCCTAACTTGGGATGTACGGGTGGTTGGAGAGACTCCACAATCAATCGGCTGGCCATGTAAAGCCCTAGCATCGATATGTTTGTTCACAACTCTGTTGTATATTCTTTCTTTTATTAGTCTTCCGCTCATCTTTCGTAATTTACGTTCTTCTACTAGCGTCTGGACTTCGTCTTGGGACTTCGTGTCTGGTCTTCCATTGGGGATTTCTCTTTATCAGAAGCCCTGTGTCATTGGTAGTTTTTAGATAATAACCCAAGACTTCGATTTGCTTTAGATCATATTTTATTCCAAAATCCCCACCAGACTACCTGCGCAGATTGAGTACGGCAGTGCGCTTAACGCGACTTATCACCTTCATGGTTTGCCCGATACTGACTAAACTCTCTTTTTAATCTAAACCGGAAGAGGGTCTTCTCCACCGATTCTCACGGTATCCACCGGAAGGATCAGGATGAGGTCAAGCCTTGTCATTCAATCCTTTAAGGCCGCCGGCTGCAACTTATAACAGCCATTTTGGTTTCTACACTGCTGTAAATAAGTGTTAGGATACTAACAAGTATGTAACAACTCAAGCCTCTCCAACCACCCGTCAAGCCTAAGTAAAAGCCAAAGTGGAGTGTTGCATGTCATGGACTGCCACCAGGATTTTCTTCTTAAGCATGGCGGGTTGCCACGCATGCGTATCCAACAGCCCCAGCCGAAAGGACAGTATACATATGTGATAGATACACCCGTCTAGCTTAAGTAAAAGCAAATGTGGAGGGTTACATATTATGGACTTCTCAGTAGGGTAGGTTGATTTTTAACTTTTTTTAAATATCAAATTGTCCATCTATGCGAATATGTTAAATAAGTCGTCGGGGCGGCCTAAAGTCGGTATAAAAAAAATATATATATATATGTAAGAAAGTAAGTAATAAGTCATTGGGGTAGCGTAAAATCAGTATCAGTCAGACAGCGAGGGAGTCTATCCCCTTTTCACTAGTGCTAGAACAGGAAGATTTTTTTTTTTAAATATCAAATTGTCCATCTATGCGAATATGTTAGATAAGTCGTTGGGGCGGCCTAAAGTCGGTATCAGCCAATCAGCAAGGGAGTCTATCCGCTTTTCACTAGCGCTAGACCAAGGAGTTTGTTTTTGCGTTTGAGGTGAAGCGCTACGCCTACCATCATCCCCTTACTTCACCACTGAGTTGGCGAGGGCCGGTATCAAACTAGGAACCTTGCGGTTTCTAGCCGAACTCTCTACCGACTGAGCCAAATAATCCCGAAAGAAAGTAGATCGAATCATCCTGGAACTCTGCAAATAGCGTTTTTTTTTTTAGGCACGAGGCCGGGACGGAACTCTGCGAATAGCACGCAAAAGTTGACTGCTGTTATTAAAAAACGTTATTAAACCAAAGGTTCGAAATGCCTAGTAAATGCTTACATAAGTGCACGTGCAGCTTAACAACTAAAAATTCTAAACGTAAGTAAAGTAAAGTCGTCGGGGCGGCCTAAAGTCGGTATCAGCCAATCAGCGAGGGAGTCTATCCTATTTTCACTAGCGCTAGACCAGGGAGATTGTTTTTTGGCATCTGAGGTGGAGTGCCACACCTACGATCAGCTCCTTACTTTACAGCACAGATCCCTGTGCTGTAAAGTAAGAGTTGGCGAGGACCGGTATCGAACTAGAAACCATATGGTTTCTAGCCAAACTCTCTACCGACTGAGCTAACCCGGCCCTTTAATTCTAAAAATTCTAAACGTAAACAAACGTATTTTAACGCAAACGTCATACGCGGATATTGTCTACTATTGTAAAAAGCAGGAGCCCGGGACGGAACTCTTCGAATAGCACCCAAAAGTTGACTTCTGTTATTAAAAAAGTTATAAACCAAAGGTCCCAAATTATTGTCTACTATTGTAAAAAGCAGCCTAGTCGTGTTGTTTGACAGTCAAACCAGCTGTTTTTAATAACCGTAGGTACCTCCAATTTTTCAGGTGATGTTCTAAAAATGATCCCCCAATTTGTGTCCAAAAAATATCCATACTTGTTTGCTTTTCTTTGTTTCATTCATAACAAATTATCTGATTTTTCAATCTCTTTCAATGTTATCACTATTAAAGCTTAATTAATGATGTGTCGGTGGTGATGAAATGGACACATTTTCAATTTGAATTCTATTTATAATATCTAATTCGTTTCATTTTAATAAAAAAACTATTTTTGAATTTAAATATTGAAAATTGTAAATTTTCTAACCAATTTCTAGGCCAAATGTTGTAAAAACAAGGATTTTTTTTAAATAATTTTAGTGTTACATAATCTATGCGGTTGCATAAGATTATTGTCAATCCCCTGTAATTCTGAGGGGATGACCCTTTTCATATCATGGCCGGGTCCTTCCATGGAAAATTACAGAAGCCCGCCAAATATGTGAAATCACGTGGGACCTTTTTCAGAGTCCCCAGTTTGCAGTTGGACGTCAGGCAGAGCGGTCGGCCATTTTATGCTCTGTATAAACTGGAACTCACGCGCGCTATGTTAGTTAGCAGATGTCTGGGTTGGGGATTGAAAATAAAGTAACATCAAAATAAATCGAAGTCTTGTGTTTATTATCTAAAAACTAACAATGACACAGGGCTTCTGATAGAGAGAAATCCCTAACAGAAAACCAGACCGAAGTCCCCAAGTCTACACCAGACGCAAGATCTTAGAAGATGCCAGACCAAGTCAAGATAGATGATAGACATACCAAAGACGATCAGAAGCAAATTGGCCAGAAGAAAATACGACCAGATATAGAAGCAAGAAAGAGATATATAACATTATAATTATTTAGTGCCAGTGAAGAAGGCGCTATGCAACATTAGCAAACGATCTTTGATGCTATTTCCTCAAACAATGTACAAGTAAAAGATCTAATTTTTGGTATCAGTATTTAGTATACTAACACAAAACTTTCGCATGGATGGACAATTTGATATTTTTAAAAAGTGAAAAATCGACCTACCCTACTTCTCAGCCACCAGGATTTTGTTCTTAAGCATCACACGTTGCCTACCACGGCCAATAGGTGGCCCAACTGGAGGGGGAGGATTTTACCCATCTACAACCCCACCCGACACGGCAGTATATATATATATCAGATAGATAGAAAGATAGATAGGTAGATAGATAGATTTTCAATGGATATAAATAGTTTGTAGATTCATTTATTTTTAACAATGCTTTGTCGATTAATAAATGAACCTAGCCATTCGACAATGAATTATTTATCGAGATGTTGACACCTTGAAAGAAAAAAACGTTTGATGCCTTTAAAAGATTAATGACAGTTCCACCATTATTTATCAACTTAACACATCTATTTAATTTCAATTTAGTGGAAGAATGAAATCTCAAAATATACAGGAACAGAACCAAACAAAGCAAACAAAACTGGACCTTTCAAAATAACGAAGGAAAACTCTACAACCAAATCGGTGGAGAAAACAGGAACACGTGAAGCCGAAAAAAACTAGACATTTTCTCCTTTACTAGTTATTAAAAGGCCCTAAAGAAGGTTACTTCATAAACCGTAATGTTTGAACATCGACACTACGACTACTACATTTCCATCCATTGTAAGATCCCGTGTTTGTTCTAGATTTCCCCATATATAAATGGTTTACATACATACACACATAAAATATATATATATATATATATATATATATATATATATATATATATATATATATATATATCATTAGATTTATCTTTATTATTTGCTCTACTTAGGTATTGAGCACTTTTTACTTATTAGCTTTAGTTTCCTGGCGGTATTATATATATATATATATATATATATATATATATATATATATATATATATATATAAATTGTTTTTTCTTTTGCCCAAAATATTGTACCAATAGATTATTTTTGGTTGGTACGATTATCTTGGTCTTTTCTTTTTCCAAACATTTTTTTCTGCCCGGGTTATGTTTGGTATACACACACATATATTATATATATATATATATATATATATATATATATATATATATGTGTGTGTGTGTGTGTGTGTGGTGTGTGTGTGTGTGTGTTGGGTATTTTCGGGGAAAATGAGTTTAAAAATGTGTTTAAAAGTTTACAAGATTTTGAAGACCCATCAAGTCTGAATAAAACAAAATGTCTTCGGCATAAAATAGCCCCTGAAGGATTGACATGCCGTAAAATCGAATCAACCAATCAACCAACCAAAAACGTTTTGTCTCCATTGTGTTTGAATGTTTATTTTTCGGATATTTTCGCCTTTTGTCGTCCTGGCCTCCCGTCCTAAAATACGCTACGCGGTGTCTGCTGAAAATTTGATCTATTCTAATTCTAAATTAAAATAAAAAAGAATATCTAAATTATTTTTATTTGTATTTGTTTACTGTATTTATTGTTTTGATTTTCGAAACTCGACCGTATATGTTGTCATATTTTCTTATTTCTTTTAAAAACGAGACATTTGTTTTGAATTAAAATGAAATAAAGATATCGAAAACATATTCGAAAGGAAGGAACCTACTGGGTTCCGTGTGTTCTTTAGATCCTTGTATCTGTCGTGATCTTCTTGTAGGAATTCCTTGATTTTTCATCCTGTTTTGTGGATTTCCTTTCCTGTGTCCGTTGCTTAATTTTTTTTATTAACAAACACAAGACTTTGTTGTTTTTGCTTGGCTCACGTAGCTTGTTTTTCATTGTTCGTGGGTTACACACAAATAATTCCACTGTTTCTTATTGGCCATGGGTTACACCCACGCATTTCCTGTGTTTATGCATCGGTTATTACATCCATGCACTTCCTGTCTTCCATTAGTCACTTTGTTGATTTTTATCCACGACTAGATGTATGTCAGGGACACTGGCAGTCAAGGTAATATATTACAAAAGTCCAAGATAATCTTAGGATTCTCACTTTCTCGAACATATTCTGGTTTGACCATATATCATTTTTTGTGAAAATTTTAGTTTCTTACACAATTCCAAGGGTATCCCCATTCCCACCCTGTCATGTTCACTCTTGTATTACTTTCTATTATTTTCATTCCAAATCCGCTGGAACGACAGTTAAAATCACACTCGGTCTGGTCTTGTGATGAGTATTCCGTGGTCCATATATATGACTAAGTTTCAGGGAATCTTATGTTTCTCATTTCCTTGGACATATTCTGGGGTGTCCATATATCATTTTTCTTTTTCAGTGTTTCAGTTCCCAGTGGAGTGCCATTCTAAACCAATCATGTTTTCTCTTGTATTCTTTTCTATTATTTTCCCAATATCCCACTAAAAACGTGCGATTCCGAGATCACAAGTTTTATTTCTGTTAAAATAACCCCGGTCTGGTCTTATGATGGGCATTCGGTGGTCCATGTATATGACTAAGTCTCTGGCGTGTCTACATAACATTTTTTTCAGAGTGTGAAAATTTAAGTTTTTGCACAATTCCCAGTGGATCACCATTCCGACCCAATCATATTTACCCCTGTATTCTTTTCTATTATTTTTTTTTCAGTCATCTCATTAATAGTAGTAATATTTGTATAAATATAGGTGACAGAAAAATCATAATAATTAGTGGTAAAAAATAACCCGTGCGGAAGATTTAGCCAATGTCAATGGGAGAAGTTGAGGGGATTATAATTATGGCGATTTCTTTGATCCTCTTAGTTGCATCATATGATAGACAATTGTTTTAAATTACTGTCGAGCAAAATAGATTAGAAATAAAGAAAGCACAATGTCCATTGTCCAGTTCATGATATTAATGGCATGAAAAGTGTCAATGGTCTAGACAGAATATTGACGATAATGAAAGTAACATATCTATAATTGGTTCTTATTTGGCACACCCTCAAAAGCCTCTAGACCTGGAGACGCGCAGGTAGAGCCAAGTCTGTTCTAGTCTATCGATTAATTAGTCATACTTTGTCATAGTCATATCTTGTATATATATATATATATATATATATATATATATATATATATATATATATATATATATATATATGGGAGTAAATATGGAAATAAATCCGACAATATTGAGAAATTTGAAAAAAAAACAAGTGTTCAAAAAATAAGATGAATTTATTTATCGACGCTTAAACGTTTCGGTTTCTTTAAACCTTCATCAGGATGTATTATGGGGTGAAGAAATTGATGGATATTTTATAGATGACAGGAGATTAAAAAAATCTTTATTAAAAAAGAATAAATAAATTTTTAAAAGAATTTATTAAGATTTTTTATCTCCTGTCATCTATAAAACATCCTATTAATATGAAATAGCAAATTTATTTTATGTCCTCTAACATATTTAAATACTCATTTTGATTTGACTATAACAACAATTTTATTTAGAAAATCACTATAATGACTTTATTAACAAATTAATAAATTAACCACCAACAAATCACACATACGAATAATGTCTATTTAAAAAAAATAAATAAATGAATAAATAAAGAAAATCCCTCATGCTTTGAAAATTTAGAATTCCACAAAACTTCTCTCCGCGTCAAAATCTGTTCGCATGCGATATGACGTCATTAACCGTCTTTCTCGATCGCGTCTGAACGTGAATTTTAAGAAAAAGGTATTTTTCGAACATTTCAAAAATTCTCCGCTTTTTCCATCGAATTTCATTTCAAATAAGGATTTACTCTGATGAAGGTCGAATTTTCTTTGTGTGAGGAAAATTTCTACATTTTTTCTATTATTATTATTTCATTTCATTTGGTTATTTAAAAATAATAATAGGTTGAATAATGTACACATGGATATACTCCAGTCCAGTGACCGAAACACGTGTAAGTAAAATTGATCAAAATATCCTATTTTATCCATTCTATTCTTTCTTTGCGTTATTTATTTTTTCAACATACCTCGGATTCACTTCCAGTTTCATTTTTACACACACACACACACACACACACACACACACATATATATATATATATATATATATATATATATATATATATATTTGGGAGAATATGTGCTTAATTGAAGTCGTACCTAACTTTGAAAATTAATTAATTAATAATTAATGAATTAGGCGGGCATACCTATTCAAATATAAGGCTAAACAAATCGAGAAAAATTAATCTCTGCTTGTACATTTTGGCCTATTAGGCCTCTAAACGAAATTTTCTCGATTTTTTAGCCTTACATTTGAATAGGTATGCCCGCCTAATTCATTAATTATTAATAAATTAATTTTCAAAGTTAGGTACGACTTCAATTGAGCACATATTCTCCCAAAAATTGTCGGCAAAAAAGCCATATCAAAACACATCGTGTTTGTTTCCTTCTCATATATATATATATATATATAATATATATATTATATTATATTATATATATATGTGTGTGTGGGTGGGTGGGTGTATTTTAGATTTAGTGTGAAGCATGAGTAAAGTGTGAAATAAAATGTGTATAAAAATCCTATTAAAATTGGGGTCTTTTTCTTGAAATATTTGCTGAAATTAAATGGAACTTAGCACATAACATCCAATTCTGTTTCTCATCTATTTCCGACTTTACTCATGCTTCGCACTAAATCCAAAACGATATGTAATATAGACACACATATATATCTAACACACACACACACACACACACACACACACACACACACACACACACACACATATATATATATATATATATATATATGTGTGTGTGTGTGTGTGTGTGTATGTGTGATATATATTGAAAATTAGACATCATATATATATATATATATATATATATTACAATTGTAAAAGTTATTCAAAATATTCCTAGTTAACCGTTTTCATCTTAAATTCAAAAGTATACATTGTTGCAATTTTTACCGGATGTAAAATAGACAACATTAGATACAATAAAGAAATTTGAATAATCTCTCAACAGAACCTCACACAAGTAAGACACCTATTTTTATCCTATCTAATATCTTATATTATAATTATATTAATCTAATGCTTCAAGAAAGAGTCCAGAAAGAAGGAAGAAGGCTTTTCCATTAGAGACCTCTCTTATTTTTTTTATTTTTTAATTTAATTTTTATTTTTATTTTTAGAGAGAGGTCTTTGGAAAATACTTTTTTCCTTTATTCCATTCATTCATTCATCCATAACTAAATAATTTAGAAGCATAGGCGAGGACTTATATTATATATATATATATATATATATATATATATGTGTGTGTGTGTGTGTGTGTGTGTGTGTGTGTGTGTGTACTGATATAATTATATAGATTCATAGATATGTAAATAATAAGAAGGGTATATAGATATGAATAGTCTGAGAAGAAAATTAAGAAGAAAAGAAAGAAAGAATAGAAATACGTAGTCCATAGCTAAGAGGCGTTTATCAGTTGTCCACACTCATTAACGTTTCAGTAAGATTTTAGAGAAGAATTTTGCAGCACATTTGTCCCCCAGCAGAAATAAATGTTCCTCCCAGGAGACAACGTCTATGATGATCCTTGCTAAAACGATTGGCTGTTGTAGAATGATTACAAAATTACCAAATTGCAAATAACAGTGATAATGATGTAATGAAATTATACAAACTTTTCACTGTTGCTTAAAGTTTTGTCTTACACATACACACGCGCGCACGCGCGCGAACACACACACATATGCATATATAACCGTACATATATATATATATATATATATATATATATATATTCAAACAAATTTGTTGTCAAGATTTTGTACATTTTTACTTCCAAGTTTTGTCTTACCCATACAGACACATACATACACACACACACAGACACACACATACATACACATGCACACACACACACACACATATATATATATATATATATAGTTTTCATACATTTCTCTTTATGTTATCAGCTTAAAATGCGGTAATGAACTGTTGGAAAGTGTTTTCGTTATTGTAAACCAAGAAGAATTGGAAAAAAAACTTCGAAATAATAAGGATTGTACTATTTTGCCTTTCTTCGGCCAAATGAAAGAGAGTTTGAGAAGCAAACATTATTCCAGTGACGCAGAAGTGAATTCTGTAGTGAAGAAGTGGTTCAAAGAACAGGCAATAATTTTACGGGGCAGGAATACATTCTCTCATTCAAAGGTGAAACATTGCTATTGAGAAAAATGGAGACGATGTGGAGAAGTAGTGATGTGATCCGCAGAGGACCAGCGCCATTTTAATGTATGATACATGTTCCTGTATTGGTAATTATACCTGTCCTAAACAAAATGGCATTACTTTTTGAATCACCTTCGTAGTTTGGTTTGTTTTGGTTGGTTGAATTTTACAGCATGTCAACCTTAGTATTGGTTTGATTTAGGAGAACTAGATTGTTTTATTTTCCACGGGCATGACATCATACACATACACACAAACAAAAATACGCACACATACAAACAAAAAGAGCATTCGACATTACGTAAACACGCAAACATGCAACACGAGAATACAGTTAAAAAACGCACACATTCGACCATTTACATCATTTCTGTCATTTAAAAAAAATGTTTCGTTTACCTGATGAATGCTTTTAGCAGGAAACCATTGGTAGTAATATCGTTCCTAAATAAATGAATAAAAGCTAAAACTTTTATTTGTTACTTCATTCAACTATATATATATATATATATATATATATATATATATATATATATATATGTATGGGGGAATATGTGTGTCTTCTAATGATGTTCTCTGTCTCTTTTCTTTCTCCTTTCCAATTGTTATTACTCTATTCCTCTCATTTTCTCTCTCTCTCTCTCTCTCTCTCTCTCTCTCCTCTCTCTCTCTCTCTCTCTCTCTCTCTCCCTCTGTATTGTTACACTTTTACTCTCCATTCTTTCATTTCTCTCTCCTGTCTTGTTTTTCTGTTTATCTCCAATCTCTCTTTGACTTTCCCTCCCAACTTTCTTTCAATTATTTTATTCTCTTTCTCTCAGTCTCTCTCTATATCTCTCTGACTCTTACTTTCTGTCTCTCTCTCACTTTCTCCATCTATCTATCTATCTATCTATCTATCTATTCATCTATCTATAAATCTATCTGCGCTTTCTGTTTCCTTTTCCTCCTCTCTATCTATCTATCCCTTTCCCTTTTCTCTCTCTCCCTCTCTTTCTCTCTCTCTCTCTCTCTCTTGCTCTATATCTATCTCTCTCTCTATATATATATATATATATATATATATATATCCCCCTCTCTCTCTCTCTCTCTCTCTCTCTCTCCTCTCTGTCTCTTTCTTCTTCTGTATCACTTTCTACGTTACGTTCTACTTTTAATCCTATTTTCTCTGTCTCTCCTCATCACCCTGTTTTTCTATTTCTCTCCACTCACTCCTTGTTATTCCCTACACACTCCCCTTCAATTCTTTTATTCTTACCTTCTCTCGGCCTCGGTCGGGGGTCCAGTGTGCTTCGGCCACTGGATCAGGTTAAAGTACAAATAATAGCAATACCTGCCCCCTTGACTTAAAGGGGCAGGGCTGGGTTTATTGCCCTGTGCCTGATGCGCCCCCTTGAGGGGGAATGCCGAAGGGATCGACGCAATTTTTGTTCTTTCCCACCCATGAGCTTCGGCTTGTGGGTGGGCCCACGTTAAAACGAGGCCTTGTGCCCAGCCCATACAAGTGGGGTATGAGGCAAATATCCCTTCAATTCTTTTATTCTCTCTCTATCTCATACCTCTCTCTCTCTCACTCTCTCCCCCCCTCTCTCTCTCTCTCTCTCTCTCTCTCTCTCTCTCTCTTTTCTGCTTTCTCTCTTTCCCTTTTCCTCCTCTTTCTATGTGATGTTCTTCTTTACCTTCCTTTCCTTTGTGTCTCTCCCCTCTATTGTGTTTTTTAGTTTCTATCTAATATCTATCCGTATTTCCCACTCCACTCCCCTTCAATATCTTTTATCCCCCCCCTCTCTTCTCTCTCTCTCTCTCTCTCTCTCTCTCTCTCTCTTTCTACTCCACTTCTATTCTTTTTATATCTATCTATCTATCTATCTATCTATCTCCGCTTTCTCTCTTTCCCATTTCCTTCTCTCTGTCACTTTCTATGTTACGTTCTACTCTTTACTCCCCTATCTTTGTCTTTTTTTCTTTTTCTATTTTCTCTACTCTCTAGTTTGTCTCTCCCATCCCACTTCTCTTAAATTCCCTTTAACCCCCCTCTCTCTCTCTCTCTCTCTCTCTCTCTCTCTCTCTCTCTCTCTCTCTCTCTCTCTCTCTCTCGCCGCTTCCTCACTTTCTTCCCCTTTCCCTCCTCTCTGTCGCTTTCTACGTTACGTCATCTTTTGACTTTCTACTTTGCGCTGTGAATTTAATGGCCAAAATTAAATAACCTCTTTTTTTAAAGAGTTCTTAATGTTATTTCTTCTGCCTTACTTGATTAAATATTTCCCCAAACTTTAAACTCACCTTAACGCAATAAAAAAAAGAAGAAAAACAAATGAAAACGAGGAATTTCCTACCTGAACAAATAAAATCGCCCACAAACACAGACGTCATACCGTAGAGCAGCGGATACTTTTTCTTTTAAATGAGGGCAGCAGCCTCGCCTAGTGCTATGGTTAACATATAAAATAATATGTATGTAAGTCAGTTGACGTGGGACAAATGTAGAAAAAGTGAAATATATATTAATACTGGAGATTCGCTTCCGATTTTTGTCTGTAACAAAAATTACGTCACTGCTTACGTTACATTACCCAAAATCGTCATAACATAGAATAAATACATTCAAAACATGAACATGAAACAGTAGACGGCCCTCATTGTTTTTTAAACCAAGTTTTAATAAATACATGACTGGTAAGGGGCCGGGTTAGCTCAGTCGGTAGAGCGTTCGGCTAGAAACCACAAGGTTCCTAGTTCGATCCTGGTCCTCGCCAACTCAGAGTATGAGTAGCCCAGGGATCTGTGCGGTAAAGTAAGGAGCTGATGGTAGGTGTGGCGCTCCACCTCAGATACAAATAACAATCTCCTTGGTCTGGCGCTAGGGAAAAGGGGATAGACTCCCTCGCTGATTGGCTGATACCGACATTAGGCCGCCCCGACGACTTTACTGTACTTACTTATTATATATATATAATATATATAATTTGTTTTATTTTAATACATATTTAAAGTTTACATTTCAAATTGTTTTATTTTTTAATCCTTTAATGAATTTGATGATTTTACTTACTTAGGGTACAAACTCGCTGACATTGAATTTTTTACTCCCACCCCTCAGGCAATATGTTTCAAAAATGTATTTTACATCGCCTGGAGGGCGTTTTTTATTTAGTATTAGTAATAATAATGGAAGCAAAAATAGAATAAGCAAACGAGGAAGTGATACGTGTGAATAACTGACTTCGGTTTTTGATTGGACAGAAGATGGCGAAAACTATAATGTGAGTGAATGAGATAGTGAGGAAGTTTGGAGTTTGGCGTAAGTTTATGTAGGAGACGGACGGAAGGAGTCTGAGCTGAGGGTTTGGCGAGGACAGACAGAAGCTGTCTGTACTCCAAGGCATTTTACTAGGGTTAAAGAAAATAAACGAGCTCTAACAAAACAACATAAAGTCTTGTGTTCGTTGATTAAGAATTAACAACGTAAGCAAGGACAGAAATATATCCCAATGATAGTAGTTCCAGACACATTAAAGAAATAAATGAGCTCTAACAAAACAATATAAAAGTCTTGTGTTCGTTGATTAAGAATTAACAACGTAAGCAAGGACAGAAATATATCCCAATGATAGTAGTTCCAGACACATTAAAGAAATATATGAGCTCTAACAAAACAATATAAAGTCTTGTGTTCGTTGATTAAGAATTAACAACGTAAGCAAGGACAGAAGTATATCCCAATGATAGTAGTTCCAGACACATTAAAGAAATAAATGAGCTCTAACAAAACAATATAAAGTCTTGTGTTCGTTGATTAAGAATTAACAACGTAAGCAAGGACAGAAATATATCCCAATGATAGTAGTTCCAGACACATTAAAGAAATAAATGAGCTCTAGCAAAACAATATAAAGTCTTGTGTTCGTTGATTAAAAACTAACAACGAACACAAGGACAGAAGTATATCCCAATAATAGTAGTTCCAGACACATTAAAGAAATAAATGAGCTCTAACAAAACAATATAAAGTCTTGTGTTCGTTGATTAAAAACTAACAACGAACACAAGGACAGGAAGATATCCCAATGATAGTAGTTCCAGACCCATAGAAGAACGGACAGAATGACAACCAGCCCAACAACAGACCCACCTATCTACCTAATACGATCAAGAATAGCAGTTACCCAGATGGACGACCGGTAATCCACGGTCAGATCAGCAGATAAGTATAGAAATAAAATTACATACTTCTCAATTCGATTCCACGCTACAAATATTTAAAGAAGCGCGCGGTGTAATGGTTAAAGTCATGGGAAATGGACTGGTCGCCCTGAGTTCAAATCCTGGATGTGGTAATTGGATTTCACTTTGTACTAATACCCTTGGGAAAGGTATGAATCATACTCTCCCTCCAGCTGTGGATAAATAGTAGGGCAGACTGGTCTCTTTAACCTTGGTTAGGCAACCGGTCTAGAAGGAAAGTGACCTTGTGTCACATCCTGCTCGTGCGGAGGGGTTGGTAAATATATATATTTAATTTTAAGGAGATGCTTTGTGTAATGGTTAGAGTCGTAGGAAATGTACTCCTCAACACGAGTTCAACTCCCGGACAAGGCTATTTGCATTTCATATTGCGCTAATACGCTTGGGAAAGGTATGCATCCAACTACTCTCCCTCCAGCTATGAGTAAATAATAGGGAAGACTGTCTCTTTAACAATGGCTAGGCAATCAGTCTAGGAAAAGGAAAACTCTGAATTCAAACCTGTTAAATTCCGCTTAAGAAACTGACTTTGTGTTCCATCCTGCTTGTGTGGAGTGGTTGGTAAATACACACACACACACACACATATATATATATATATATATATATAAAATTTTGAAATTTAAAAATTTGAAATTAAAAATTTTAAGCTTAATCACCATACACACAATCCTATTTGATCCTGCAATGTAACAAACTAACAAGGTTGACATAACGTTACTAGTGAGTTCGATTCTCACTAGGTGCCTAATACATCTGGTCTTTTGCTAGACTACACTTACCCGAATAAAAAAACATTAGCTAAGTAGGTGATCTGAAAGTAGTTTTTACTAACGAAAAGTGTTGTATTTCCTCCAATCTCAACGACCGTTATCATCTGGCAACACCCTCTGGTTAAAAATGAGACCGCCCCAGTCGTCCAAGATTAAATGCAAAAATGTAAATCCTGATTATCTGCTGTTGCCTATCCACCGAATTTGCATTTGTATTTCTTATGAGTGACGTCACCACTTTGCCGTCACCACTTTGTTTTATCATAAATAAAGAAAGGAGAGAAAAAGGTCAGGCTACACTGAAAAAATATGAGAAAGAAAGCAAGAAAGAGAGTAGGGAAAATATATAGAGAGAGGGTGAAAGCGCGGAAGCGATAGCGCTAATCTGTTTCAATCGAACATAATGAAAAGAAGACCAGAAGGAAAAAAAAGAAAGATGCAGATTTAAATCAAGCTTATTATACTTTTTACATATTGAACTATTTGGCAATAACTATTATTTGAAAATATCAAACGTTGTAATTATCAAATTCTTCCACTGTGATATATCCACTGGTCTTTCTTAGTTATTTATTTTAATTCTTTGTGAGTTTTTTCCGGTCAGTGTTAACTGGCGGTTTTTCACTATAACCTCAGTGACAGCAAGTCTCCTCAGATCCCCAGGACCATTATAAGTATCCTAGTATTTTAATAGTTCATTGAAAGTAGTAGTATTTGCGTTATTCTGACTATTGTCCTCATCTTCATTGTTATCTGTACAACGTTTCGGCCGATATGTCCTCCGGCCTTCTTCAGGTATTTCTTGTCGGACTCGGGAACCTTCTCGGACTCGGGAACCTTATTTTCGAACTCGGGAACCTTCTTGTCGTAATCGGGAGCCATCACGGAACTTTGAACCTAACCCTTTATTCAGTCCACGGGGGTATCCTATTCTGTAAATAAAGGGTTTGGTTCAAAGTTCCGTGATGGCTCCCGATTACGACAAGAAAGTTCCCGAGTCCGAGAAGTTTCCCGAGTCCGACAAGAAATACCTGAAGAAGGCCGGGGGGCATATCGGCCGAAACGTTGTACAAATAACAATGAAGATGGGACAATAGTCCGAATAATGCAGATAATACTAATCATGAAGCCTCATCTCAAACATTCAGAGAAATCATTGAAAGTAGTAGGGCAATTTTTAGCTTTAATTTTAGTTTTCGAAATCAAATTAGTTACCGGAAGCCGCCGAAATAATTAAATGCTGATCAGTTAATAGCTCCGTTATTTCATCTATATTAATATTGGTGTTCCGAAATCTTCCATCCTTTATCATCCTGCAACAACAGTGTGAATATAGATTATCTGTTGTCGCTTAATCGCAGATTTCTAATTTGTCCCATTTTATTTCACCCAATTTTAAGTTTGAAACATTCCAAATGGTCTTGTGTCGCTTAAACGTAAAATTAAAACGAATTGAAGAAAAAAAGAAGTTTCATGTTTGTTTTATTTGTTGTATTGAAATTGTGAATTACGGAAGATATTTTAATTTATGCTATGTTTTAGTGAGCCAGCCTCAGGCGAATTTCCAGCCCAACTATTTTTTTCGAACCGTGGTTTTGTCAATTTAATTTTTGTATTATTTATTGCAAAGAAAACAGTAGGATTTACATGTAATGAAATTGCAAATCATCATTTCTGTCTCCTCTTGATTTTTCTTTCGTTTCCTGGTTAAGTCTCGTTTTTAATTAATTTTATAGCTGTCCCCGCCTCTACATTGTTCCTGAATGTTAGATATGATTCGGAGCGGTTGCCTTTGGTCTCGGAGAAAAAAATAACAATTTAAAACGTTTTTTTTTTTTGTGGTTGGTCAAAGGTGACTCATCAGAGTGTGTTCATCAATGATGAATTTTGATACAACTGCAAATATTCGAATAGATTAAATTTAAAAAAAAAAACAACCTTTTCTTTAGCCGTCGAGTCAATTTAAAACTGATGGGCTAAAATCACTGTGATGTGCGCCATTAAAAGGGGAGGTTTCCTGTGGGGAGGTAGCAGTTTCTGCCTTGAGGGACCGAATGTGACACAGATTTAGACTTCTATTTGACCGCTTCAAGCGGCTCATTTAACATGGATGCCAAGCGGAACAACCGATGTGTATAATCAGATGAGAAAATCCAACGTCCATGTCGGGGGAAGGACTGTTTGCTCAGGTGGAAATTATGTTGGTTCGCTGGTTGGTTGGTTGGTTGGTTCTTAATGGCATGCCAACCCTTGTGGATTATTTAATGCCAATTCTGTTATATATATATATATATATATATATATATATATATATATATATATATATATATATATATATAATGGCAAATAATAGACTTTGGAAAGCTTTAGAAGAGTATATATATAGTATAGTATTTCCTAGGAAGTTCTCCAGAGGAGAGATAATCATAAAGTAGGGGAGGTACCTATCTCTTATCAATTACAATAAACACACACACACACACACACACACACACACACACACATATATATATATATATATATATATATATATATAGTGTACAATGCATTTAAAAGGTGATTGATACCATTGCTTTCTAAGCAGCCAACTAGCCACTTCTCGTCAGGATAACGAATTTTGATTCAGTTATATATGTATATAGGTGTATACCATAGGTTGAGCCAATGAAACTGAAAAGAGAGGACAGCCTATTCATAGGTGTTGTTTAACTACCTACTTCCTCTATCTTTCGTTAAGAGATCATACATTTTGTCCCTTTCCGTCTTTGCGTTCTTAGTGCTCAAATGCTGTTAGAGACTTCCTCGACCGAACCAGCCACTCCCCAGTAAGTCACCAGCCCACCCACCTTTTTTTTAACACACCTCATTTCTTTTATCTTAGATTTCATATCTAATGATTTCTTTTTGTTTTTTGTTTGTTTGTGTTTTGTTTGTTATTTTTAATTTTCTTATCAATCGTAAAATAAAATAACTAACCAAAAACATGTGTACTATATGCCAAGATCAATGCATTAGCAATTTTAAGATCATTGAATTATTTCATTTTTTTTTATTGTTGTTTGAATTCTTTCAAAATGCGATAGTATCGTTGTAAGTTAAAATCTCGTCAGGTTTTTTTAACAACAAAACAAACAAAAAATGGTTCCTGCAGAATCATTATGTTTTAATACAATTTTGTAAAATATTGTTCTTTTCCTAAAAAAATTATAATTCAGTTAAACTTTCTGCGTTTTGGAAAGTTTGTGACGATAGTTCAATTCAATCGCAATATTTGTAATATGGTCTTTTTTTTTTCTTTTTTTTTTTTAGTTTAGAGATTTTTTTGTTTTGTTATCACACAAGTTTCGCGCTTCTAATTTTTTGTTGTTATCAGTCTACACGAAATACAAAGGTTTCCTAAATTTTAAACCATTCTCTAAAAAATAATCATTTTAGAAAATGTGGTTTAATAAACATGGTTTCTCTAAGAAGATAACATAAAAGTGTTAGAACTGTTGACGAGGCATAGAGGAATTTTTCATAGGAGTACATTTGGAAAGGTTTTTACAATAAGAATGAATTGTAATGGATATTCCTATAGGAACGCATTGGAAAGGATTTTATTATATGAATGCATTAAAAAGGGTTTTACAATATGAATGCATTGGCAAGAGTTTTACTATTGGAATACATTGGGGAATGTTTTCCTATATAAATTCATTGGAAAGGGTTTTCGTACATGAATGCATTGGAAAGGGATTCACATTACATTCATATGTATTATAAAGGGTTTTACTATAGTAATGCATAGTAAAGTGGTTTATTGTAGGAATGCATCGGAAATGGATTTACTATATGAGTGCATTGGAGAGGGCTTCTACTATAGGAATGCATTAAGAAGTTATTTACAATAGGAATGCATTGGAAAGAATTTTACTATAGAAATCCATTGGAATGGATTTTACTAGAAAAATGCATTGGAATGGGTATAATTATAGGAATGCATTGTAAAGGATTTTACTATAGGAATGCATTGTTATGATCTTTACTATATAAATGCATTGGAAAGGACTTTTACGATATAGATGCATTGGAAAGGGTTTTACTATAGGACGATTGCATTGGAAAGGACTTTTACGATATAAATGCATTGGAAGGTTTTTACTATAAATGCATTGGAGGACTTTTACTATAAATGCATTGGAAAGGACTTTTACGATTAAATGCATTGGAAAGGGTTTTTACTATAGAATACATTGGAAAGGACTTTTACGATATAAATGCATTGGAAAGGACTTTTACGATATAAATGCATTGGAAAGGGTTTTACTATAGGAATGCATTGGAAAGGACTTTTACGATATATAATGCATTGGAAAGGACTTTTACGATATAAATGCATTGGAAAGGGTTTTACTATAGGAATACATTGTAGAATTTAAAATAGGAATGCATTGGAAAGGGTTTTACAATATAAATACATTGGAAAGGTTTTTACTATATGAATGTATTGAAAGGGCTTTTATATGAATGTATAGGAAAGGGTTTTTATACATTGAAAAGTGATTTACAATAGAAATGCATTGAAAAGGATTTCACTATATGAATTCATTAGAAGGGCTTTTTACTATATGAATGCATTGTAAATGGTTTCAATGTTTTTGAAAAACATTTTTAAAAGTCATGTCCATCTATTTAACCCATAGATAGGATCATAATAGGTACTATAATTTCAGTTCACATTGAACCTGGGAGTATTTGCAATGAAGGGGTAATCCACACTCCCTAGATCTCCGGAATTGGGGCCTCAGCATCATAGGCAGTTTATTGTAATACCCACGACCATATTCTAGTCATTTTTGGGAGAGGGAGCTGTTGCATGGGTCAACGTATTATATGTCCCGCCGCCAGTTCATTTGAAGCGGACAAAGTCATTAATTGCCTTGGATAGGGTAATTTTCTCATTAATATTGAATTGATGGCTACTCTCCTGACATATTAGACCCTTACGTAGGGGTAGATAGGCGGTTGGATAGGCTCCCTCCGATGAATCGGCTGGTAACATCAAGCACTAGCACCTAAGCTAGATGGGCAGTCGGAGAATTAATTAAACAAGATTGAATAAAACAAAAGGTCTTTATGCATAAAATAACCCAACAAAGGTTGATATGCCGTAAAATCCAACCAACCAACTAACCAATCGAACCTGACAGATTAAACAAGTAGAAAAGCAGCCGTCAACCCATCTACGACCAGGAAGAGTCTGTTATAAAACCATCACCGCTGAGCGGCTTACATGATCCCGAGGACAGGGGAGTAAATCCCGATAACAAATCCGGAGACGGAGTCCCTAAGGTGTAGGAACGCTGAATATATGGGACCGGGTTAGCTCAGTCGGTAGAGCGTTCGGCTAGAAATCACAACGTTCCTGGTTCGATACCGGCCCTCGCCAACTCAGCATATGAGTAGCACAGGGGTCTGTGCGGTAAAGTGACGAGCTGATGTTAGGTGTGGCGCTCCACCCCAGACGCAAAAACAATCTCCTTGATCTAGTGCAAGTGAAAAGAGGGTATACTCCCTCGCTGATTGACTGATACCGACTTTAGGCCACCCCGACGACTTTACTTTACTTACAGCAACTCCGGCGACACTGACGTTGCCAAACTGCATATGTTTCTCACCCTTCCTTTAGACTACAGCGGCAGTGTGGGGAGGTGCGATCTGCTGGTTGGGCAACACCCTCCAAAACAATCCGTCCAGGCTACGTAGTTAAAAATAATAATTTGGACACTACGCCATCGTCTTTCGCAGACCACATTATGCACTGCCGAATATTAAAAAAAAAAAAAAGAAAAACAGTAAAGAAGTTATAAGAGTTGTATGGGGACTTTTCTATTAAAATCACCAACACAGACTGAAGACATCGCCTGAAGCTAAAGTTTTGAAGCCTCCGGTCTGAAATTCGATAATTCTTGTGTATCTTTAAGTGCCAACAGCAGCAGCAGCAGCAGCAGCAGCAGCAGGAGCAGCAGCAGGAGGAGGAGAAGGAGGGGGAAGAGATGGAGGAGCTACTCAACTCGGTATAGGTGAAGACGTTTCAAAACGCTGTGAAAATGGAAGGTCTAATTTGTAGCGGGGGAAATTGTTCTGCTGTAAGCGCCATTGCAATTAGATTATTCCAAGTGTCGTATTGCCTCTTACGTTACTGGTGTGATTAAGAAGTAGACTTTTCCAGAAAGACTGATGATAATTAAAATAGACTAAAATTACCATTCATCATTTCAATAAAGATTTGCTTATTTAGTCCTTTACTTCTTATTTTAAGCTCAGTCGTTTCGTATCTCTTCTTACCCCCCCCTCTCTCTCTCTCTCTCTCTCTCTCTCTCTCTCTCTCTCTCTCTCTCTCTCTCTCTCTCTCTAAATCCGGTCTACCTATGGGCTACCCTTTCAGTGGCGTCCTGGCCTGCCTATTCCTAGAATTTTAGAATCAGGCCCCTTCAATACAGAATACCCAACAACTGCATATATATATATATATAATATATATATATATATATATATATATATATATATATATGTGTGTGTGTGTGTGTGTGTGTGTGTGTGTTTTTTTCTCATTTCTACACATTAATATTCATATGAAATACGTCATAACCTTTTTTTAACATTTACTCGTGGACAATTCACGTTCGACATGCGACGGTTTCTAATCATTAATTTTCGCTTTCACATGCAATGATCACATAATCGGCTTTCATATATAAACGCCAATTAAATAATGGTAAATAACCTTTTATCGCACATTCAACATACACTGAACATCTGTCATTCCTATTCCTAGAATTTTTAGAATCAGGCCCCTTCAAATACAGAATACCCAACAACTGCATACGCTTCCCAATTTTCAGGTTGAGCACTCTGTCTAGAAGGGACTAATTGCGAAAATTCACCGCTTCGGCGAAATGCTAGTCTCACTTGTTTACAAGTTAGAGACCTCTGGTGAGTTTATTTCCGGTTTAGGAAACATAGCGATTATTCTGCCTTCTATTCTAGGCAGCTGCTTGTGGACCCATCGGTAATAGACTTGACGAGCGAAAGTTCGTTCGGGTCTCGATCCCGACCAGAGGTAGCTGCTGAAAAATAAGTCTAGCTGCACTGATGAGGGGTAAACCCCGAAACGCGCGTCTGCAGATTACTTTATATATATATATATATATATATATATATATGTGTGTGTGTGTGTATGTATATTAAACATTTTTATCAATTAACATTTTTCTCATTTCTACACATTAATATTCATATGAAATACGTCATAACCTTTTTTAACATTTACTCGTGGACAATTCACGTTCGACATGCGACGGTTTCTAATCATTGATTTTTGCTTTCACATGCAATGATCGCATCATCGGCTTTTATATATAAACGCCAAGTAAATAACGGTAAATAACCTTTTATCACACATACAACATACACTGAACATCTTTCATCTGTTACTCATACAAATGTTCAATGTCCTGAAGAAGGTTTTATTTAAAAGAAAACGAAATACGTTAGTATCGACATAAAGAGTTTCCATCGTTCATGGCATCCTGTGTTTGTTTTCTTTAAAAAATGTCTCCACACACACACACACACACACATATATATATATATATATATATATATAATATATATATATATCCGGTTTAACTCAGTCGGTAGAATCTTTATTCAAACTTCTTAAAATTTATCTACTCAAACTGACAAAATCAGCTTACATTTATACATTTTTCTCCACCACCAGGGGTGATATCGTGTTTCACTTCCTTTTAAACCTTTTGGGTTGGTGATGCTTTTGATGTTACGCCGACCTAGCATATATATATATATATATATATATATATATATATATATATATATATATATATGCTAGCACACATCCACAATACAAGATTAAGACAAATCTTCGAAGTCAGCGCTATAAATCACATAAAGAATGTTAACTGTAGATTCGGTTTCTTTCACATCTAGTCATCAACAGATATAAGGCGATAAACTACGACTACATCAACAACAACAAAACACAAAAAATAAATGATAAATAAATAAGTAAAATCAACTCTACCATTTTCTACCCATAGACGACGCACATTCTTACCATCACACGCGGACAGACCCAATGTCTACTATGCAAAGCCCTACCCCACTTCCACTCCAAACATTCAACCCAAATCCACATGCACACCATCACCACCGCAACAACCACATCATCAGCTGTTGACACCTACCCTCCTCCCAATCCTGACCGCAACATCTGGTTAATAAGAGAATGAATTCTTCAATACAAGAACTCAGCTCGTGTCCTGAAGAAGGTGTGAAAGACTGAAACCTTATAGCATCGACATCACCACCAGTAATAAATTTTCATCCAGTATTTGTCTTACTTTTCTCCATATATATATATTTATATCTACACAATAGATTGCTTAAATTGCAATAAAAATATGTAGGAGAGACTTCTAGATCTTTGAGTAAACGGGTCTCTGAACATAGATACTCTTAACTCATATCCTGTCTTTGAAAACATACACAATTGAAATGCAATAAGAAATATTTAGAAGAATATTATTGAAAAGTCTTTTCTTAAATTACAATACCCCTTAAACTTCATACACCGTGCTAAAAAACGGCATTGAAAAGACAGTTACTCACTCCACGTAAACAATCAAAATCATTTTGCAGAATAAAAATAATTATAAACACACACACTCCGAAGCAGGGGTCTACACAATAGATTGCTTAAATTGCAACAAAAAATTTGTAGGAGAGATTTCTAGATCTTTGACTAAACGGGACTCTGAATATACATACTCTTAACTCATATATATATATATATATATATATATATATATATAGTGAATGTTTGTGTAGATAGTAAGGATCTCTCTCTCTCTATATATATATATACATATATATAATTATATATATATATATATATAAATATATATATATACACACACACATATATATATGGAGAAATGTAGACAAACACGGTATGTTACAATGGATGGAAGTTTATTTCTGGTGAGGATGTCATCACTGTAACATTTTCGGTCTTTCAGACCTTCTTCATGACACGAGCTGAGTTTTTGTATTGAAGAATTCAATTCTCTTACTGTCCACATACTGTCGGATTGATTTTCTCACATAACACCTATATATATATATATATATATGTGTGTGTGTGTGTGGGTGTGTGTGTGTGTATGTGGAGAAAAGTAAAACACGGGATGTTATGGAAACTTCCATAACATCCCGTATTTGTCTACTTTTCTCCACATATTGTCGGATTAACCTCATCATATTTCTCCACATATATATATATATATATATATATATATATAACTGTCTTCCACGTTCTTTCGCCTCTTCTCTCTTTCCTACGATCACCTTCCTTATTTTTTATTATATCTTTTTTTATTCTTTATCTCTCTTCATTTCTCTATCAACGTCTCCATAATTGCTATTAACCCTCTGTCTGTGTCTGTGTCTGTGTGTGTGTGTGTGTGTGTGTGTGTCTGTCTGTCTGTCTGTCTGTCTGTCTCTCTCTCTCTCTCTCTCTCTCTCTCTCTCTCTCTCTCTCTCTCTCTCTCTCTCTCTCTCTTCTGTTCCTTCTTTTCTTTTCTTTTCTATTCTATCCCTTTCTCCTTCTATATCCGCCATTATCTGTCCTTTCCATTCTTTCTCTTCATTTTGCCCCGCTCTCCTTTTATCAACCACAATTATTTCCTCACCACATACCCACCCTTAATAAATTTCCAAACTGTCGATACATCATCCGCATCCCGCTGCACTTAGGTGTCCACGCCTAAATATTACCAATCTGAGGCCGAACATGAGTGTAACCCCAGGCGGACCATATCCCTTGAGATTTATCGAGAACCGACTATGACATAGCCCGGGGGACATTATAGGTTTCTTACAATAACATCAAGTAAAGGAAGACTGTGTGTTATTGGCATAGTCACCTGTGGATATCACTCTGATCCGTATTCTGAAAATGGAAATGACACAGAGTAACCATCTACAACCATAAATCTAGTCCAATGATGGGATAACTTTTCCTGTCATAATCTATGAATATTGGAGATTCAGTTTCTATTTGTCTTTAACCGAAACTACGTCACTGCTTACGTCACATTAGCCAAAATCGTTAATACATGATATGGTAACTTCAAGTGACAAATTGTGGAAATTGCACATGAAAAGACCTGGACATGGTTAAGAAAAGTGTTAGGGAGAGTTATCTCCCCCTAACGATTCAAACGGGATACTCTCTAATAAGGAGGGAGACAAGGGCCGGCTTCAC
>CM042156.1:16941266-16951266 GCA_023376005.1 Doryteuthis pealeii
ATATATATATATATATATATATATAATTCCTAATCAAAGGCTAAGCAACTTATATATATATATATATATATATGTGTGTGTGTGTGTATATATATATATATTCAAATTTATGACCAGTGTATATTTTATTAGTCGTCAGGGGGACGATATCCTCCAAGTGATTTTGTGAAAAAAAGACAGATTATCCTTTAGACATTTCTGTAAACCGACAACTTCTTCCGATAACAAAAAGAACATAACGAAAATTATTGGCAACGATTTCCGTAGTTTAGAAAGAGAGCGTTTTGGTCACATAAAATTCCCCTCTCCTCTTACCAGATAAGGCAAGAGTATAAATTGGAGGGAAAGTAGAAATGCTACGTTTATTTGAACTGTCATTTTTATGGCCACGTTTTCTCTTGATGTGTGTTTTTTTTTTTGGTTTTTTTTGGTTTTTTTTTTTTTTTTACGAGATATCCTGATTGAAATGAATTATTTTACAGTTGTTGTTAATAATTGTTAATGTCAGTCAAAAAATAATGTTTTTATTTGTAATGTAGATCGTGAAGAAACTTTATGAATTGACAGTGATATATATATATATATATATATAATTATATATATATATATCTTCTTATTATAATGGAGATTATGTGTTTGTTTTTCTGTAACCGAAACTATATCACTACTCCAGTCACTATCCATTTAGTTCATACATCACATTCTCGATTAATCATTTTTATTTAAGCCTCAATTATTAATAAAATTGTTTTTCATTATTAATGCTGCTGGCCATATCTACGTAGTAATGACATGCAATTGTATTTATATGTAAACAAATAGCGGTTTACAGTGTGAACGGCAAGCCTAATTTGCATATTGATATTTAAAATTTGATTTTAATAAATATCTGCTTGGTATGTTTGATTTCTAATTATTTGATTTTTATCTTAATGAATATGAGTAAAAATCTCGGAGATAAATCTTAAAAGAAATTAATTAACAAAAAGAAATAACTGTAATTTTATTATTTACTTCCTAATTTAACTAAATAGTTAAATTAGAAAAGTTTAGCAATGAAAGACGGGGGCGATGGGAGAGGAAGCTACAGCTGTTATATTTTTCGATTATACCCCTCTGTGTTTCAAATCATTTTATCTGCATTCTTATTTAGTTTCTTTAGACTTTCTAATTTAATATAATATATTATGACATTAATACTTGCACCCGGAGGGTGCATATATTTGCTAGTATATATAATAGTGAATGAGGATATAAAATACATACTTATTGGGAGAGAGAGAGAGAGAGAGAGAGAGAGAGAGAGAGAAAGTGAGAAAGCGAGAGATGGGAAGAAATATATATATATATATATATATATATATTTATATATATATATTATATATATACATATCACAGTTACTCGCAAATCCACGAAGTAAACAAATATATTTATTACTGGATTTTATTAAAACCAATTTAAGAGTGCTTAATAAACAGAACTAAATATACGTTTTAAAAACGAATTGCTTAAAATATCCCGACTGCAGTTTCACGCAATAGCGAATCTTCAAGGAATTACTATGTCCAACCATCGACATGTATTTATAACCGGGTTGTACCCATTCTCAAGTAATGCCTGAACTGACTAGGTATGGTCTATGATTTTATGTGCCTACATCTATTTGTTAACTCCGATCGCGAGTTCAATATCATATCTGGGTACCGGCATTCAGCAGTTTATGTAAAGAATAAGGGCTTCTCATTCATTACTATTGAATAGGGAGGATGGTTCTCGGTGGATGCCTTATACTTGCAACTGTGTCACATTCCACCCGTGGCAAACGGGTTAGGTAAAAACTACCTTTAGAATATTTCAAAATGTTTTACCCTAAACTTGTAAGTGGTTTGAACCAATTTTATTTTTCTTGTTGAGTTACAATTTTAAAAAATGTATTAGTTTGATTTATTTCATTTTTTTTACCCCATAAAAATGCAACAATAAAAAGAATTAAGAATAGATATTTTTTCGTCATTCCTTTTTTGTGGGGGGAGATATTTAGGATAGTAATTTAAATAAAAGGTACCAATTGGTCTGAAAGATTATCATGATTTTTTTTTTTGTTATCAAAAAAATTAATCTTTTTTTCTTACAATTAATACCAAATTAAAATGAACTATTTCTGTTGGAATGTGAAATTGGAAGATATTAAACATCGTTCGTCTTAAGATTTTTTTTAATCATGAAGAACTGTGGTAAGTCCCGCAAATTAATTTATCATTTCATCAATAAAAATGAAAAACTAAATTTGTACTTTTCCTCATTATAAACATGTTAAATTATATTTGAGATTTTATTTCTCAATTACATTTTCTGAAGTCGACTGATAAGATAAAATCCATTACTGTTGAGTCGCGAGTTGGAGTCTCGCTGGATACCCTACACTTACGACATTTTGTCACATCCTAGCTCTGGTGAACGATTCGAGTAAATAAAGCATCCATCAAATGGCGGTCAGCTAGTCTTGAAAATACATTACTACTGAATAGCGAGGTCGATTCTCAATGGACGCATTATACTTGCGATTTTGTGTCACATCCTACCTGTGGCGAACTGTTTAGATAAAAACCTACATTCAAATTATTTTAAAAATTTTACCCTAAACTCGTTTGAACCAATTTATTTTTTCCTGTTGAGTTGCAATGTTAGAAAATGTATTAGTTTAATAATAATACGATAAGATCCATTACTGCTGAGTAGCGAGTTCGATTCTCGCTCGATGCAACGCACTTTTGTCAAATCCTACCTGTAGTGAACGATTCGGGTAAATAAGGAATTGCAACCCATTAGTGTAACAATCAGCAAGCAAATAGCAAGCAAAGTAAATTCATTACAACTGCATGACGAGTTCAATTCATGTTCTATGCCTCATACCTGCAACTTTGTCTTAGGTCCTCCCCCATGAGGATTATGTTGGGTAAATAATGATGATGACCCATTGTGGTTATTTTTTTATTTTCGCTGTATGTCCCTTACTTGTGACACATCCTACACATGATAAACAGGTTTGAAAAGAGTATCACACCGGGGAGTAATGGTGAGCAATTTTAGTCTCGCCGATCATTTACTACTGAATAATGAATGTAATCCTTGCTGGATTCTCCATATGATAATGTAAAAAGTCGTAATATTAGATAAGAATATTTGAAACCATATAACTGAATCGGACTCTTATTAAATAGGAATACTTATTAGAAACCATATAATCGTGCTGACATTTTTTTAGTATTGTATATGAATAGAAAACAATATAATTATCAGCACACATGATTATTCGTAATTAAGAATACTTGCTAAAAATGAAATAACTGATTGCTAATCATTAGTATTAGATATGAATACTTGAAACCATATAACTATGAGCAAACATATTTATTAGGAATACTTAGTTGAAATCTCGCCCTGTCGGCTGGGGTGTTAGAATGCACCGACTGCACCTCTGCAGAGGGGTAAGACTCCTCCAATGGGGCCACCTGTTAGCCGTGGGTGGCGACCCGTGATGCTTAAGAATATGTTGGGTTGTCTTCCTTTTGCCAGGAAGAGTAATCTTCCCTCTGGGTTCCCGTTTTTGACCACCAGTGATGCGTAAGGATAGAAGCCATCTGGTTGAGCAGTCCATGACTTGCAATACTCCACTTTGGTCCTTACTTAGGCTAGACGTGCAGTCGGAGAGGCTCTCTCCGATCAATCGGTTGGTTACGTCAAGCCCTAGCACCCATATGATTGCCCCAACCCTATTGCTCTTATAGCAAGCCCGAACACTTTTTATCATATGGGTGCTAGAAACCATGAAAAGATCTGCAAGGCAGTCATGCCTGGCGATTTCAATGGCAGATTTGAACGATACACTGATCATGACGTGGCTTTGACGGCTTGTACATGCAGCTTCTTAGATGATCGTTTGTGGCTGAGCAAAGAATCAGATGAAGTGGCCAATGTTCGTCTAGAAAATGCTTGTTGTGAAGAAAATACTTCGGATAACGAATTATAGTGAATATCACAACAGCGAATTAACAGAGATTAAGGAGAGACAGACAGACAGACAGAGACAAACAAAGAGAGAGACAAACAAAGAGAAAGACAAACAAACAGACAGACAGAGAGACAGACAAAGAGACAGACAGATAGACAGACAGACAAAAAAAGAGACAAACTGACAGAGAGACAGAGATAGACAAAGAGAGAGAGAGAGAGGGGGACAGACAGACTGACAGAGAGAGGCAGACAAAAAGAGAGACAGACAGACAGAAAGACAGACAAAGAGAGAGAGAGAGACAGATAGACAGACAGATAGATAGAGACAGACAAACAGACAGACATACAGACAGACAGACAAAGAGAGAGAGAGACAGACAGACAGACAGACACAGAGAGAGAGAGAGAGAAAGAGAGAGAGGGACAGATAGACAGACAGACAAAGAGAGAGGCAGACGGATAGACAGAGACAGACAAAGAAACAGACAGACAGACAGACAGACAAGAGAGAGAGCGACAGGCAGACAGAGACAGACAAAGATAGAGAGAGACAGAGAGAGAGAGAGAGAAAGAGACAGACAGACAGAGAGAGAGAGAGAGAGACAAAGAGAATGGGCGAGAGATAGACAGACAGTCAGAGACTGAGACAGACAAAGAGAGATAGAGGGGGTAGGGGTAGGTTGGTACGGTGGATTGTCTTAGCTGAGAAACTGACGACCCTAAACGCTTTGGTTGAATGTCCGATTCATGAAAATGCGTGCCGCCTTTACGTGGCTTTCGTCGTCTTTGTCTTGTCATAGAGTCAAAAGGTTCATTAATCAAGGGTTGGTTCCACTTGACATTGTGTCAGAAAAGTTTACTGGACTCGAGTATTGACGCTTCATAAAATCGTTACATTCGGCAAGGAACTTTTGTCTTGAAATAGTTTATACAGGATGTCTCTGAAAAAAGTCTGGATTCAGACATTGCACTGTATTTAGTATGTCTCATTATAGCAATATGCTCAAATAGACTGCATTGGACTTTTGTGACACTCGAGGTATATTGAGAGGTCAGACAGTGAGACTGTCTCAAATGTCTATATTCAGAAGCAGCAATGGATTTAAAAGTTTTATTGCAGTAAACGCTCGAAATTAACAGCTTTGAACTTTTTGTGACACTTCGGAAGAGAGAGCGAGAGAGGAGAGAGAGAGAGAGAGAGAGAGAGAAGATGGGGGGAGGAGAGAGTATGTTCCAGAAGTCTATATCCAGAGCAGCAATATGTGTTACTTTGTTTATTGTATTAATACAAAACTAGCATTAAATGATAATCAATATTTAAAAATATTTAAAGAAATAGTTCAGGTCAACTGTTCTATATCAAATTCAATAATACAAATTAATGTTTAATAAGATTTTTCAAACAACCTTTCATACTTCTTTAGGACTTGTGTATTTTGTGTAGGTAATTCTGTCTAATGATTTTAGTTCTGATTTTTAATATATTTAAGCACATAGAATAGTCGTAAAACAAGAGAAAATAGAAATAAGAAATATATATATATACAAGGTGTGTCAAAAAAGTGTCGAGATTTATTGTACTTTTTGGCACACCTTTTATTCTGAAAAAAAAGTAGGAAGCGCGTGGTGTAATGGTTGAAGTCATAGGAAATGGACGTAACTGTTTGAATTTCATACCTTGGGAAAGGTATGACTTCAATTCTCCCTCCAGCTATGTATAAATAGCAGGGCAGACTGGGCTCTTTAACCATGGCTTGGTAACCAGCCTAGGAGTAAGAAAACTCTGAATTTAACCTGTTAAACTCCGCTTAAGAAATTGACCTTGTGTCGCATCCTGCTCGTGCGGAGGGGTTGGTAAATACATATATTGCAAACTCTCTGACATAGAATGTTTAACTTACATTCCCTCTGGCCATATCTTTCAAAAATTAATGTTTAAACCGCCTAGAGGGCATTTTTTTCTAGTTAATAAAAAAAATGTTTTAAGTTCTTAAAAGGGTAATCTCAAAAGTTTTGTTTACCTGATATTTCGTGGAATGTATTCTTTAGTTTTTCTAAAAATAAAATTGGAAACAACATCCGATGTTATGTTTCCTGTTAGTTGGTTGGTTGGTTGGTTGGTTGGATTTTATGGCACGACAACACTTTTTGGGTTAAATTAAGCCAAAGACGTTTTGTTTTATTCATTTTTGTTCGCTACTCAATTTTTTAAACACATATATTTAAAACTCTATAAAACCTATAGATGGAACACTAACGGGTACTACTACTCCGGTTTAGAGTGGACCTGGTAGTATTAGCTAGATAAATTCATACTCCACACCCCAAAGCGCCAGAATCGGAACTTCACCACTAGCAGCAGTTTAAGCTTAAGAAATTGACCTTGTGTCATTTCTTGCCCGTGCGGATGGGTTGGTAAATATATATATATTCTGAAAAAAATAACGTGTTACGTAATCGCCACCTAGCACCTATATTTGTGTCCTTGTGCCAAACTTAGAAAAACCTTTAGAAAAGTGTACTGCCGATTACTGGGTGGTCTTTGTGGAATCACCGAAAAAGTAGTTAGGAAAGATAACATCTTTTTAACGAGAGAAAGGAGACGATAAGTCTATGATTAAGAAAAGCCCAGTCTTTTGGGCTACAGAGAGGTCTTTGATCTTAGGCTGGTGAACTCTGGTTGACCAGTGAGATTGGAACGAATCGAACATTCGATTTGGTCCAGAGCTAGCTCGAACTTGCTAGAGAAATAATCTTCTGGAAGATTATTTAGAAATACTATTTAAGAGACCCGTCAATAGAATCAGAGAGAGTTACAGTCGGTGGCCGGAGAGAGTCAGAGGCAGTCAGAGCCAGGAGGCCGTGCGTGGCAGTTGGCAGTTGACGAACTGGTGTCGCTAAGTACTCAACCTGAATTTTAATCTTTTACGCGAGACGAAGTTGAAAACAATTATTATTATTAACGAAGTCGCTGGAGTACTGACCATTGAGATAACTAAGAATTACTAAAAAAAAACATATATGTTAAACGAAATCCTCTCTCTCTCTCTCTCTCTCTCTCTCTCTCTCTCTCTCTCTCTCTCTCTCTCTCTCTCTCTCTCTCTCTCAAAAGTTATAGAAAGTTTGGAATATAATAAACTACTGAGAAGTAAACCCGGTGTTATTCATTTCCTCTACTTACGACGAAAGATACTACAACAGGTTTTATGAATGGACTCACGACGCAAACAAGATAGTAAAGTAACTATCGTAAAGGGGACGACCCGTGGATAAAAGTCAATTGGCCGTAACGAAGGAGCACGCGGCCGTGAACGTGATACCTTTCCCTTGACCATAAACGAAAGGAGTGTGGAAGAATTTGGGGGCCACAGACGATGACTGCTAGATCTAGATCGGTGTTGTAAACAAACAACCGTGCGTATATACAAGATGCGATTTGATACTGTGAATAAAACGAACACCCCGTACGTACATATCGCGAATTTAGTGCAGCGAAAAGAACAACCCGCTACGTTACATAACGTTCCGTTCATGAATTTTTTCAGAATACAAGGTGTGTCAAAAAGTTAAAGAAATCTCGATACTTTTTGACGCACCTTTATATATGTGCGTGTCTGTGTTTGTGTATAAGTGTGTGTGCGTGTGTTTGTGTGTGTTTGTGTGTGTGTCTGTCTATGTGTGGGAGGGAGGGTAAAATATGGAAATGAATCCGACCATATGTAGAAAATAGACAAAGTATTCTAAAAAAAGATAAATTGATTCTTGATGGTCCGTCCTCTCGACTGGGGCTTTGGAATACACCGACTGCACATCTGCAGAGGGGTAAGACTTCCTCAATGGGGCCACCTGTTGGCCGTGGGTGGCGACCCGTGATGCTTAATGGTGGAACCCTGGTGGATGAGCAGTCTATGACATGCAACCTTCCACTTTGGTCCTTATTTAGGCTAGACGGACGTTCGGAGAGGCCCCCTCCAATTATTCGGCTGGCCATGTTAAGCCCTAGCACCTATATGATTGTACCAAACCTATTGACCTAATGGCAAGCCCCAACCCTTTTTACCATATGGGTGCTAGAAGGCGTTAAACTCTATCTAATGGTATGGTTTCAGTTTTGGAGGTTTGGGGAATGTGGAGTACCCCTTCATCTCCATTGCTCCCAGGTCCACTCTCACTCGAGGTGGTAGTACCTGTTAGGTTCTATTGTCTAAATAGAATTAAATGATTTTATTTTAAAAATTTGAGCATCCATTAAGAATTAATTTATTTCAATATTTTGTCGGCATTAAATGACCTATAAAGGTTGATATGCCGTAAAACAAAACAAAACAAACCAAACTAAATTATTTATGGTGAAGACGTTTTTGGCATGAAATAACCAAAGGGGTGACATGCCGTAAAATCCAGTTAACTAACCACCCATCATACATTTTTCAAAGATATTAGTGCGAAGAGAAATGTAATAGCGCTGCTGGGGTTCGAACTGGATTGCGCCAAATTCGCAGTCCAGCGCATTAGCCACGACACCACGAGTATCTTTCATGTTATTGGACGTTATTAATTCAAGAGAAGAACATCTGTAATTATAATTCTTTATGCAAAGTAGTCTTTAAAAGATCTCCTCGATTTATTGAGCCTGTGCCAAACTTAGTGAAGCTAAAAAACATGATAATGGATTCTTGAATTTGTTGAAAGGTTTTACATTGCGGTTTTTCCTCTTGTCCCTCATGACCTGTGATAGAAATTGACCCTTCCCCATCTGGTATGAGAAATAATGAATATATCCATGCACTACTGGCCTGGTAAGAAACTGATTGGTTTTGTTTGTTTTGGTTTGTTTTGGTTTGGTTTGTTTTACGGCCTATCAACCTCAGTGGGTCATTTAATGCCGATAAAGTTTTGAAATAAATCAATTCTTAATGGATAATACAATTTTTTTATAAATACATTTTTCTATTTAACCCATAGATGGGACCCTAACAGGTACTACCACTCCGGGTCAGAGTGGACCAGGGAGCAATGGTAATGAAGGGGTGCTCCACATTCCCCAAACCTCCAAAACTGGAACCTCACCATCAGATAGAGTTTAACGTCATTCCCAGGACATGTAGACCCGCAGCTAACGCCTTCTAGCACCCATATGATAAAAAGGGGTTGAGGCTTGCCATAAGGGCAATAGGGTTGGGGCAATCATATAGGTGCTAGGGCTTGATGTGACCAGCCGAGTAATCGGAGAGGGTTGTTTTGTTTTGTGGTACATCAACCTCAATGGATCATTTAATGCCGATAAAGTTTTGAAATACATTCATTTTTATTGGAGACTCCAATTTTTTTTTATGAACAGATTTTTCTATTTAAACCATAGATGGGACCCTAACAGGTACTACCACTCCAGGTTAGAGTGCACCTTCAGAATTGAAACCCCACCATCAGATAAAGTTTAACGTCCTTCCCAAGACATGAAGACCCTGAGCCACATCCTTCTAGCACGTTTATGATAAAAAGGAGTGGGGCATGTCATAAGGTCAATATGGTTGGGACAATCGTATAGGTGCTAGGGTTCTCCGAACGCCCGTTTAGACTAAGTAAGGTTCTAAGTGGAATGTTGCATGTCGTGGACTGCTCATCCAGCAGGATTCCGTCCTTAAGCATCACGGGTCGCCACCCTGATAAGAAACTGAGAGACTCCACTGTGTCATACAATCTAATACCGTCCCTCCGTAAACAAGTAATTAATATGGACGGTTTAAATGAGTTGATTTAATTGGAGTCATAGTGGAATTTTTTTTTCGAAGGAAAACGCGTCACGAGGGTTGTTTTTTTTCTCCGTACCGTGTCATTTATGTTGATGACGTGAAACAGGGGGTTGCAGGGGTGGGGACAAAATTATTTAACGGCAAAGTAAGAGAGAGAGGAATTAATACCAACAAGTCGAAATGAACGAGGCACGAACATTAAACAAAAACAGGCCAACATGGAGACAAATCA
>CM042156.1:16953766-16988766 GCA_023376005.1 Doryteuthis pealeii
TTGCCCATTATCAGGACAAAAGCCCAGTTCTTGCTTCAATGAAAGGCATTTTCAGAATGGTGAAAAACAGTAGGTTGTCAGTAGGGGCAGGGGTGGCTGGGGGGATGGGTGGTGGATTTTCTTCCCTCTAAATGGGGAGTTTTTATGTGGAGATGCAGGTGTTTGGTCAGAATATTGGATGGTAAGGATGTGTATGTGTGTTTGGGAGCTGGATTTGTCATTAGTTGTGTATGTGTGAGTTGTATATATATATATGTATTTGTGAGTACATATATATATGTATATATATATATATATATATATATATATATATAATCTTTCGCCTTGGAAAGAATGTTTTTAGCTGCTGTGTAGTTTTTAAAAAAATGTCTCGTTAACCTTTACGTAAAGCACTCCATGACGTCATGTCTGAGGCATGCTGGGTTTCTCTGACAGTCATTTTATCAGATTCTTTAAGAGTTGAGTTCATTCACTAGTGGATACCGATAGCTCTCGGCTTTTTATTAATCCGTTTTATATTTTGGCTGCAAATCCGATTACGTTATTTTAATCTAATAACTTGAAATCTTATATTATTATTATTTTTCCAAATAATTTAGTTCTCTTTTCAAAATTGATCAATTCGTTTTCTTCCTTTATGAAAGATACACTTTCCTATCGAAATTACAAGCCGTAAAACTTGTAACCTTTGCTACATAATTCCAATTTGTCATCACTACAAGAAAATGTGCAAAAGGAGACAACCTCTAGAAAATGGGGGAAAGTGAGAGAGAACTTTATGTCAGCATATTGACTTGTTTTAACTTTGAGATTCACGGACATTTTTAAGTAGATTTTTAATACTGTTTAAATGCTATTTCAATTCTTAAATATCTTTGCGAATATAAATCAAATCTTCATAATTTTTGTACAAAAGTCTAGACTCAGTAACAGGGAATGTGTATATATATTTACTTTGTAGTTAATTGTTTTATT
The DNA here is from genome assembly GCA_023376005.1 of Doryteuthis pealeii. Classification (NCBI taxonomy): domain Eukaryota; kingdom Metazoa; phylum Mollusca; class Cephalopoda; order Myopsida; family Loliginidae; genus Doryteuthis; species Doryteuthis pealeii. The sequence continues at coordinate 16,954,742 of CM042156.1, forward strand.
TTCATAATGTCCTCCGCTCATACATAGTATAGCAATAGCATAATCTTTACAGATCATTGCCGTTCATCACAATCCCATAATCCACTACAAGAACTTTCCATGCATGAGCCCTCAATGACTCATCAAACCCGCTGAAGATCCACAAAGTGTGATGCAAATATGACATTGAAAGGACTTCCCTCCCGTTGAATCAGATAAGATTTGATGCTGACTTACAGACTATGTTACAGATTGCACAAGACACATTGTTTGTTCCTGGAATTTGCATGAATTGACCCTGGTGAGATTCCCTATGATTGACATATCCAGCCTTAGAAAGCAGAATTAGACCATGTCTGACATTTCCAACCCTCCATGTTCTCTCCAATATGACAGACCTAACCCTTTCAAAGTTGACGCTTGAGGTTTTCATGTACGATTCTTTCACTCTCAAAACTGGTACAGCCATCATCCACATGAATTCTCCAGTTAGCTTTTCCCAGTTGTCAGGATTTATTTTTATTTTTACAAGATTGTTTTTTAAGCAATCCTTATACCTCTTCCTACGCTTATGCTGTGGCCTTTTGTCATTATGCAGCTGACCGTAAAAGAGTTGCTTTGGCACTCTAGCATCACTCATACGCACAACATGACCTGCTCAACGTATTTGGGCCGTTATGATAAGAGTTTCCATGCTTGTGCATCCTGCCCTTGTAAGGATTTCTATGTTAGGTGTGTTGAAATTCCACTTGATGTTTAGAATGCGTCTGAAACATTTCTAATGAAAGTGTTCAAGAATTTTCAACTGTCTTCGAAACAATGTCCATGTTTCCGAGGAGTACAATTGGTATTAAACCATAAACGTTTTTCGAGCCTTCCATAGGCCACAGATGCCTTCTGGATGCGCAGGTGAATCTCAGCCTCTAAAGATCCATCACAAGTTAGTGTACCTCCTAAGTATGTGAAAGATTCAACACCATCCACACAAGTACCATGAATGGTTATGGTTTGTTTGATATATGGATCACTTTTTACGGGGGTGAACATTACCTTTGTCTTTGTCAAGCTTATTTTTTATCCAAAAGCAGTGCACGAGGCAGCAAAAAGGTTCACAATATTTTGAATATCCTAGAATGAGAGCTAGAAAGTCAACGTCATCGGCATAAAAGAACTCTCTGATAAGTGTATAGGATGTTTTTGATTTGAAGTTAAATATTCTCAAGTCAAAAACTCTTCCTGTGGTTCTAAATTCGAAGAGGACGCCTTTCTCACAATGCTGGAATGCATGAGATAATATTACAGAAAAGAATATTAAGAATAGTGTTGGGGCCAAGACATCTCTTTGCTTAACCTCGTTATCTATTGGTATTTCATCCGACAATCTACCACTCATGACAATTCTAGCTTTCATACTATTGCGTAACCGCTTGAGTATATTCACAAATACTGGTGGGCACCCAACTTTACCCAATATCGTCCAAAGTGCATCTCTGTTGACTGTATATAAAGCTTTTGTCAAATTCTGTAAAAGTTGGTAAATGGTCCATCTCATATTTGGTTTCCTGTTGAGGAAGACTCTGCAGAACATCAGCACTGACTACTGATGGGTTATTAAATAAATCCGTGAAGTGTTGTTGCCATCGTTGAAGGATTTTTTTCGGGTTCTTTAATCAAGGTGATGTTGTCCTTTAACCTTAGAGGAGCAATGGAAGAAGTTAATGGACCGGAAACTTTACACATAAGACTATAGAACAGTTTTAGGTCCTTTTTATTAAAGGTCATCTGGATTTCAAAGGAGATATTTGACCACCACTCATTTTTCACCCTCTTTATTTCATGCTGTAATAGATGTTTAGACTCAGTATATTCCTTCAGGGTAGATAGTCGGAGAGAGGACTTACTATGATATTATAGTGGTCAACGCTTGTACAACACGAATACCACTCTCTAAATTTTCATTATTATTGTCCAGTGACAAACCGAAGCAAGATAACCGGTAATCATGACAATCACAGGTGTTAAATTAGAGTTGTCCCTCTCCTAGATGGATAGCCTAATAAGGAATAAGGGGTCCAACACTCCCTGAAATAATGTTCTAGATGGCTGTGGAACTAATAACTTCATCCGCCCTTTGAACAGGTTTTGTTTGTCGTCCTGCAGGGTGTCTAGCCACCCTCCTCATCGGATAAAACTTGTGGGGCTACCGGTTTAGTCGCCGATGACTCGACTATGAAACAGGTCGTACTGAATTACATAGTACCAGTAGAGCATTAAGCGACCTGACATAGCCGAACATACATGCATACATACATACATACATACGTATCAACTTGTTGTATATTGAAGATATTTAAAGGAAGGGGAAAACAGCAATAGGATTTTCCGTTTAAATCGAAACAAAGAAAAGACGACAAAAATGACAAAGGACTTTTTTCCCGGTTAACGCTAACAAAGAAGTTAAATTCGGATGTAGATTTTTCCGCTGATAAGTATAACAAAAGAAAATTCGTAGGCGGCTTATATAAATAAAAGGAATTCAGAGATCCTAAGTCAGACCGAGAACCCTCGGGACAGAGAACAAGTGAGTGACAGGCGCTCAAGGTCCATCGCGGCCACAGGCGGTGGGACCCATCAGCCACCCCTTTACCTCACCATCGCCAGTCATTCCATCAGTAGTCATTGTCAACAGTTATTGTCAACCTTCGGGCATTTCTATTGTCAACGCTCGCCACCCACCACACGAGAAAGAAGAAATAAAGTCAAAGTTCCTACTATACCGCATGTGTTGTGGTTTCTTAAGTCAGACTACTAACCTACACGATTTAGCAATGTGAATTCTGATGCCGCTATATAACAAGCTGTCCTTTATATATGTGTAGACGGCCGAATTTTTGTAGCTTTTATCGTTTGAGGTTCCAATGTCAAAACTAGTTGTACGTGCTTTCATGAGGGTCACCTGGCAATTCCGGAGTCTGGTCGGTGTTGCTTATTTCGTTTATTCTCCTCATGCTTAATGTTCTCTCTATTATATTCAAACTATATTTCCTATAGTCTTCATTCTCTTTTGTATTTATCATGTCTTCTTTTGTTTATACATATTGTCATTCCCTCTTTCACACACAACCACAACGATTCACTTCTCCTATATTTCTCCTATATTATAGTTGAGAGTATACTGACCACTGGGAGACAAAAGCAGTTAGAGAAAAGAGAAATGATATAAAAAAAATATCCCAACATAGTAAAACAAATATTTTATGCAGTGTGGTTGATGTTCCACAGATTTTCAGTTCTCTGCCAAGGTTCAAGTATTTCTCCATATTTTTGTTTTCGTTCATTTTTACCTGTGGTCCGCAAGAACGGTAAATTCGGGTCGGTCTTATATGGGTGGTAAGATATAAAATAAATCGGACTGTATGTAGAAATGTAAATAAGAAAAAAAGTATTCCAAAAGATAATTTCATTTGCAGTTGTTGAAAAAGCCGAAATTGGCTATGAGAATAAAGCATCACTGATGACCTTCCTTTATTTATTTAAAAATGTATCATCCGACCCCGAATCAATAATGGAATTCTTTTAAAAGAAAAGAAATAATTTTTTTTATCAGAGATTAATATACGTTTTGAATATTGAACTTTATCGCAATAGCTCTTAAGTAAACGTATCAAACGTTAAAATAGTCAAATTATCATACCGTGCCATATAGACAGTTTTCACTAGTATATATAGGTAAGTATTATCACATCCTCATATATATCTCATAACTATAGTTTTAATGTATTTCTAGAAGCCAAAGTCAACTCTAATTCTTTCTAACACAATGCCTTTGAATCCTGCGGCCAGGGGAAATTTTACATACACGTTTAGAAATGTAGTGTAGAGTCACTTATCATCATTAGCCGAGATTTTTTACCAATTTTTACCAAAGTGGGAAAGCGTATTTTGAAAAGAAAAAAAAAGTATAAAATATAGAGCCTTTTGCGACCAAAGGTCTTTTAGAGAATCGATTAAATTGTCATATGGCCTTCTCCTTTTCATTTATATATTTCGTTTTTATCTTATTTCATTTTTCACTTTCTTTCTTTCTTTCTTTTTCTATTTCTCTCTTTCTTTCTCGTTCTTTTCTTTTTTTTCATTTCATTCATATTTTCTTCTTTCTCCGATTTTTTTTTTTTTTTTTTTTTCTTTCTCTGGTGTTTTTCATTTCTTTCTTATTTTCTTTCTTTTTCTATTTCTTTCTTTCTGTTTCTTTCTGTTTCTTTTTTCTTTCATTCATATTTTCTTCTTCCACTGATGTTTTTTCCTTTTTTTCTTTCTCTGATTTCTTTCTCTTATTTTCTTTCTTCTCCTGTTTCTTTTTTTCTTTTTCTTTCTTTTCTTTTTTCCTTTCCTTCATATTTTCTTCTTTCTCTGATGTTCTTTTTCCTTTTTTTTCTTTCTCTGGTCATTTTCATTTCTTTCTTATTTTCTTTCTTTTTCTGTTTCTTTCTTTCTTTTTCTTTCTTTTCTTTTTTCCTTTCTTTCATATTTTCTTCTTTCTCTGGTGTATTTTACTTCCTCTCTTTCCAATTTTCTTTCTTTTTCTGTTTATTTGTTTCTTTTTCTTCCTGTTAGCTTTCCTTCCTTTCTTTCATAGTCTCCTCTTTCTTTGTTGTTTTTTTCTTTTTATTTCCTTTTATTTTCTTTCTTTTACTGTTTCTTTATTTTTCCTTCATTTAGGTTTGTTACTTTTTTGAATATGTTCTTCTTACTCTGATGTTTTTCTCTTCTTTTCTTTTTACTTTCTTTCTTTTTCTGTTTCTTTCTTTTAGAAGGAGGTTCCTTTCCTTCATATTTTCTTCTCATGATTTTATTCTCTTCCTTCCTTTCTTATTTTCTCTCTCTTTTCTCTCTTTTTTCCTTTCTTTTTCTTTCTTTTTGGAGGGTTTTCCTTTCATTCATATATTTCTTCTTTCTCGGATTTTTCTTTCTTCTTTCCTTTCTTTCTTTTTTTCTTTCGTATTTTCCTCATATTTTTCTTCTTTTTTTTTTTTTTCTTTTTCTTTCTGTATTATTTTTCTTTTTGGTGGTGCTTCACCTTTCCTTCATATTTTTTCTTTCTCTGATTTTTTCTTTCTTCTTTTTTCACTCTTTTTTTTTTTTTTCTTTTTTCTTTTTCCTTTTTTCTACTTGCCTTTCAATGTCTATTCTTTCTGATTTTTATAATCTTTCTTGCTTCTTATTTTTTTTTTTTTTTTCTTTTCTTTTTTCTTTCTTTCGTTTTCTTTCTCTCTTGCGTGCTTCTCCTTTTTTCATATATATTTCCTTTTTTTTCACAGTTTCTTTTACTTACTTTCTTTATTTTTCTTTCTTTTTTCTTTCTGTCTTTTTCTTTCTTTGTAGGTTTCTACTTTTTCTTTCTTCCTCTGATATTTTCTCTTATTTCCTTTTGTCTTATATTTCTTCAATTCCTTCCTTTTCTTTAAATTTTCTCTTTCTTTTTTTCTTTTTTTTTCTTTTGCTTTTTCCCAAAAACTTTTAAATCTCATTACAACATAAGACTGACGTCATTAATCGTAAAAAAACATGTTACATGATTTTTACAAAATTGACGAATTTTAAAATCATTTCAATTTCCCTGAAGTCAGTATTTCAACACAAAGACCAATACTTGCATTTTCGAAAAAAATCTTAGGATTTTCTTTAATCTTTTTCCTTTCCTGAAAAAGAATCCCAGTTAAATTTAGGTAGTTTTTTTCCAGAACGAAAAATAAACGATGAAGACGAGTAAGCTTCTCATTGGCTTCGATAGTCACATGACAAGATGATGCTGGGAAAATAGAATTAGAATTTAGTCGGTGGATTGGTTTGGTTTGGTTTTGGTTTGTTTTAGTTTGTTTTACGGCATCTCAACTTCAGTGGGTCATTTAATGCCGACAAAGTTTTGAAATAAATTCATTCTTAAGTGGATACTTAAATTCTCTTATTCAAATAGGATGTGTATTAACCCGTTGACGGTAGGCCTGCAACGGATTTTTAGAAAATAATTTTTATTTTTGTATTTAAATTTGTATTTTTTTATTTTTCTATTTTTTTATTTTTTATTATATATAAAGCAAAAAAGTATGAATGGTTGCAAGGTTTTTGGGATAATGTGAAATTTAAATTTGTTGGGCAGTATATGACGGAAATGGTTATAATAAAAAGTGGTATCATAATAGGTTTCTTTCTAACATAAATAAAATAGCATTTAACACTAGCAGCAATATACTGAAGATCTTTAATAACTAAAAACATTAACTAGCAACCGTTCTACAGCCACAAAAAAACAACTTAATAACAAATAAAACTCCAAGCAAACAAGCAATCACTACAACCAGCATTAATGCTGACGATGACCAGTGAAATGGTTGAAAGCTCTTGAGCAAAAAAAAAAGCCTGGGACATCGACCATCTAGATCGCGATGTACGAAAAATGACATGAACATCTATACCTGAAAATTATAAATAAGAGATATTCTGTGATCTTTAACAATTCTTATATTATTATATATATATATATATATAATATATATATATATATATATATATATATATATATATGAAGGTGTTTTTTTGTCTTATCGATTTCAAAGTAAACTTTATATTCAGAGACAGTTTTCAGAAGAAGAAAAAAATATATACATATATAAATAAAAACTGTCCATTTTTTCAAAAGTCAACGTCTCTGACGACGAATAACACCGAAAAGCTGATATTCAGAAACCAATGGTTAGACAGACTTTTCATTTGTATTAGTTAAACTGAATAATAAATAATAAATAAATATATATATATTATATATATATATATTATATATATATAATATATATACTAACAGTATGTATACAATCGCTTTTTAACTATATTATTTTGACTGTCGAGGTTACTTTTTCTGAATATGAAAATTGATATTTTTTTTCTTTTTACCGTTCACTGTATGTTTTGTTTCGTTGAGTCTTTTTCTTGAGATTCTTAAATTAGACACACACACACACACACACACACACACACAACACACATAGACACACACACGAACCTACCAACACACCATTTATATATTTAATATATATATATAACATATACATATATATATATATAGTGTGTGTATATGTGTGGTATGTAGATAATGACTAATGTACATTAATATATATATATATAACATATATATATTATATATATATTTATATATATACATATATATATATATATGGAAAGTAGTTATGCAAAAAATACGTTATCAAATCTAGGTATATATGAATATACTGTGGTTTATAATTATGTACTTGGCATATATTATATATATATATATATTATATATATATAAACAATATATAATAATATATATGTATATGTATATATTAAATCCTTTTTATAATCAATATATATAAGCAATATGTATATGATAAACCTATTTAAATATAACTTTATATATATATATATATATTATATATATATATTGTGTGTGTGTGTGTGTGTGTGTGTGTGTGTTGTGTGTGTGTGTGTGTGTGTAAACCTTGGTAACATCACTGAACCGGTCAATCACCCATTATCTAATTGCTTGTTTTTTCTGATCTTTCAGTCTAGACGATAAAAGAAGATGGGACTTCATTTCCTCTTTTTTTAAATACTTAGAATTTATTTTATCTCATTTTCTTTGAATATCTTTTTTGTTTTCGCTCCGGCTAATAACTTGAATGTTCTTTTGTCATTAAACTGTCTTGCTTATTCTCATTAAACCTGGTTAAAACCATCTACTGAACTTTGTAGACCATCACCACTCGGAAAAAAAACTTACGTAAGTGAATGGAACCCAAATAAAAGACCATCCTTTCTGTTGGGGCTATAGAATACATCAACTGCATCTCTGTAGAATCGTCCCGTTGTGCTACCTATGGTGGTGATGAACGTGGTGCTTAAGGACGTGATCCTGATGACTGGGCAATCTGATGTGCATTGCTACAATTTGGCCCTTTCTTATACTAGATTAACGGTTGGAGAGAACCCCTCTTTGTAGAAAAAGATTAGTGGTACTTTTTTAACCCATAGCTGTTTGATAGCGTGGGATCATAAGTTTGCTAAAGGTATTCGTCTTAAAGGGACTGTAATAGAGCGACTGGAGTTTGTCAAGCCCTATCACCTATATGACTGTCCCGACCGTATTACTTTTATTAATACTCGCATTAAAAATAAAATCATGGAGAGTGTCACGTAAATAACTAAGGGAATTGTGACTTGCGTAGTGATATAGTTTTGGTTACAGGCATACAAACATACAATCCCCATTATAATAAGAGATATAAAAAAATGGTTATCTGGAGACGATAAAGTACGAAAGACGTTGTTCATACGTCAAGAGTCGAATTCCAAATGACTACTTCCATGACTATTTATATCTGTCGGTCTGGTCAAGGGCAGATAACTCTGTTCAGCCTAGACACAAGGGCAGATCACTCTATTGTACTAATACAGAGACAAAGAACTTTTTTTTACAGCAGAACTATATGAAATATAAGTAGTAGCAGAATTGGTATGTCTGAACATTTTCTCACCAAAGTATGTTTGGTGAGAAAATGTTCATACCCCAGTATGAATAAAAAGATTTTGTTTGTTTTGTTTTGTTTTACGGCATATCAACCTCAGTGGGTCATTTAATGCCGATAAAGTTTTGAAATAAATCAATTCTTAATGGATAATACAATTTTTTTATAAATACATTTTTCTATTTAACCCATAGATGGGACCCTAACAGGTACTACCACTCCGGGTCAGAGAGGACCAGGAGCAATGGTGATGAAGGGGTGCTCCACATTCCTCAAACCTCCAAAACTGGAACTCACCATCAGATAGAGTTTAACGACATTCCCAGGACATGTAGACCCGCAGCCACTGCCTTCTAGCACCCATATGATAAAAAGGGGTTGGGGCTTGCCATAAGGGCAATAGGGTTGGGAAAATCATATAGGTGCTAGGGCTTGACGTGACCAGCCGATTGATCGGAGGGGGCCTCTCCGACCACCCGTCTAGCCCAAGATAGGGCCAAAGTAGAGTATTGCATGTCATGAACTGCTCATCCACTGGGCTCTATCCTTAAGCATCACGGGTCGCCAATCACGGCCAACAGGTGGCCCCAGTGGGAGTCTTACCCCTCTGCAGAGGTGCAGTCGGTGCATTCTAATGCCCCAGACTACAGGGCGGGAATAAAAAGAATGCTAATATTTCACCAATGCAAATATTATTATACGCAATCTTCCTACTTCTGATTATTGATATTTTATCTTTTCTGATTTTAGACAGAACATAATGACTTGTATGAAATATGGGACCATATGACCTTTAGGCACCCCTTTCGCAATCTCGACTCACAAGGACACTTTTTTCATTTACATCGTCAAAATCCGGTTGTTTGTTAGGCGTTGAGGTTAGGGGTTAGGGTTAGGAGTTAGTTTTATAATTTAAAAAAAGCTCTAAAAATTGTCTGTTAACAATTAACCGGATTTTCACGGTGTAAATGGAAAGAATGTCCCCACGAATCGAGATCGCAAAAGGGGTGCCTAAATGTCATATGGTCCGAAATATACTTTTAATAATCTAAACCCACCAAGGAGCTCTAAACTATGAATGAATAAATTCATCATAACAATTCTGACCAAATTTAACAAAATCTTCCTAGACAAATAACAACATAGAGGCACAAAATTGCAGAGACAAACAGTCATTGTCAAATAGACAAGTTTAATAAAGAAGTAAAGACAGAATCAAAATCATTATAATATTCATACGCATATACGCACGTGGATACGTCATTCATACGCACACACGAGCGTGGATACGGTCATAACGTCACAGTCTACACGCATTTTCATGCACATGCGCATGACAACATACGCACACGTACAAACAAAAAAGCGCATTCACGTAAGAATGCAACACGAGAATACAGTTATCAAAAATACCATCTGTAACATTTTCAAAAAAAGAAATTTCATTTAACTAAAAATGCCATAGCAAGACGACAACTACTTCAGTTCCAGTGTTCTTCTGAAAAAGAGATTTTATCTCGAAATATTAATATTAAGAATAAATCACAGGTTAACAAACAACACCATTGTTACCTTATTTTTTTCTTTACACCTGCATTGTGATAGCCTTCAAAACCAACCTCCAAACAAATCATTATAAATTAAACAAAAACAATGTATACCTAAAACATATTCTATTGCAGTGAGTCTAGTTTAGTAATTTTTTGTTTGTTTTGATTTTGTTTTATTTTTCAAACTAATTTCATTAAAAAAAACAAGTGTGTGCTACATAGTTTCAATTAACTTCAATAAAAAAAAAAGGTTTTAAATCAAAATCACGTTTTGCCCAAATCTATATCTTATCCTGACCCCACCTGTTTATCTAAACATCTTATCATAATGAAGATTGTGTGTTTGTCTGTCTGTAACCGAAACTATATCACTACTCAGGTCACAATTCCCTTAATTATTTACGTCACATTCTCTATAATTTTATTTTTATTTAAATCACAATTATTAATAAAATTGTTTTACATTATTTATACTGTTGACCATATCTACATACTAATAACATGCAATTATATTTATGTATACAACAAAATAGTGGTTTACAGTGTAAACGGGACAGCTAATTTGCATATTGATATTAAAAATTTGATTTTACTAAATATGTGCTTAGTATTACTGATTTCTAATTGTTTGATTTTATCTTAATGAATATGAGAAATAATGTCGGGGATAAATCTGAAAAGAAATCCATTAACAATAAGAAATAACTCTAATTTGATTCCTATTTTAACTAAATAATTAAATTAGGAAAATTTAGCAATGAAAGACGGGAGTGATAGAAGAGTGAATTTCAATTGTTCTATTTTTCGATTTTACCCCCTCTGTTTCAAATATTTTTATCTGCATTCTTATTTAGATTAATAAGTCTTTCTAACGTAATATAACATTTTATTACTTTATGATGTAATGAATATATAAATACCTTGGTACCCCCTCACTATAATCTGATTGGACAGTGTCATGTATAAATATTCGACACTGTTGTGGTACAAGCGCTTAAGCCTAAGCCTACAAGCCTAAACTTACTCGCCAGACTACACCAAGACTGCTCGGAAGACGTGCTGCTATTCGACGTACCAGCTACTACTGCGATAATATACCAAATACCAACTTCATAATATATCCCTTAACCCAGATATATCACTTTAAAATGTAAATAGTTGCACCCGCATGTATTTGCTAGTAGTATCTAACATTACTTAAATATTTCTACAATATTTCTTTAAAAAGGTTATTTTTCAACGATAAATCACTATCTGTTGGGGGGAGATTCTCCCTGTCGTAGTGGCTAACATGCTCGACTTTGACATAGTAGTTTGTTTAAATAGTCACCCATCTAAGTATTGAACAGGCTTATCGCTGCTTAACTTCGATGATCTCGTGGAACCGATGCTTTCAAAGTTATTTGACTCTAAGCCGTAATGAATGTTCCAAATAAATGACGCCATCTTGGACTCAGTTCATTGACACAAATAGCGCATAATATTCGAGTTTTGGCAGAAGGCCTCAAGTCAACGAAGAAAGAGCAATCTCCTAATCATTAATTTGGTACTGCTGTACGCATGCGTGCCATTCTATCCAATCAGAGGAAATACCGAAAACGAAAAAAATAAATAAATTAGTCACGTGATTCGGTATTAACAAAGTTTGTATTAATTTGATTATTCTGGTTTCAATGTTTTTTAATCTGACGTTATTTTTAAGTGAAAGAAAAATGTGTTTATATTTATTTAGAAAGCAGACATTAAGAAAAGAAACTGATTAAGAAAACTAACGAAAGCTTTTAATATCTGGCAATTTTAATTATTTTTAATGACATCCTTGTGTTCTTAATCGTTGAACGTGTCAATGTCTTTAATATCATTTATAGACGTCGAATTTTTCATATCAGCCATAAGGTCAATGACAGCAAGCATTCTCAATATAACAATCGTGGGTTACTTAAGAAATCAAGAACACAAAATGACATCCGAAGAGTATCGGCACATATGGCATAAATACGTCCCGGTCTCCTACCCTAAAAAAAACGCCAAGCAGTGTCTGCTGAAAATGCGACCCGTGCTATTTATGAACTCCCTAGTTGTTTGAAGGCGTTTTTCCCGAAATGCTAATGCGATATGAAAGTGACATTTTATCCCCATCCCCCAAGTCTTTTCTCGACAAGTAAATGTAAATATTTACCCCCCTCTTTAGAATATATTTTTAACAGTTTGAAGGCGTTTTCATTGAAAAATAAATTTTGTAGTGGTTTGAAAGCGTTAAAAGTAATCCAACCCCAGGTTTTTTTATCGACAAGTAAATGTAAATATTCCCTCCCCCTTAAAATATATTTTTTCGGTATTTTCATTTTATTTTAATTCAAAACAACTGTCTTGAATTTTAAAATAGATACGACCGAGTTTCGAAAATAAAAACGATCAATACATTATGCATAAGTAGCACGGTCGGATTTTCAGCGGGCACCGCATTTCTAGGGCATGAGCCAGGACGCCTTTATGCGATATGCACCGGCATCTTAAAATCAGAGTAGAGTCACTTCCACCATTAAGAAATATAGAAAATCAATGATATCAGAGTTCAGTCATTTCCAAACCTTACTGTTTGCCTACTTTAAACTGCTCACGGTACTTCTTCTACCACTGTGATTAGTTTATCTCTTATCTTATCTATCTGCCCTGAATTTGAAAATATATTATAATACCGACTTCATAAAGTGTATATAATTAGGAGGGGAAAGAAGAGAGGAGATGGGTTCTAACTGGTCTGTTTTGTCGCTGCCATCCTCTTCTACTGGGCTGATTTTTTCCTTCTTCTGGGCTGAGTTGTCTGTGTTCATTTCATTGTTGGTAAAAGGGTTGGTAATAATTAACCAAAACTTGATTATTTTACAAGACGTTTTTATTCTTTGTTAAAAACCCGAAGCCCAAAAGTCTTTTCAACCTCGCAGTGTGAAGCTTGCATCTTGGGAGCAACAACCCTTGCGTCTGCTCCTTTCTACTAACGGCCAAAATATAACTAACTAGACTTAACTTCCGTTCTCACGTTTTCTCATTGGCGTCAAATATCTAATAATAATCATCCGTAGTTCGTCTCTTTTTAAGGAAATAAAATGTTTTAAATAAAATGTTTATCATTTGTAAGAAGTCTGTTTTTTAAGAAATTGTAGTTTCCGGAAACTAACGATACTTTTTTTTTGTTATTTTAAGTAAACTTTTAGAAAACTTTTTAAATAACCTTCTAGGAATCCCAAGGTTCCGAGTGGAATACTAGCCCTGACCAACTTATCGCCAACTCGTGAAAATCACAGCTTTGATCTGTGTGGTAAAGTTGAGAGCTGATGGTAGGTTTATACTTATTGATCTCTATGAAAGTAGTAGTTCTTTTTGTATCAACAAATAGACATGATGGTTGTTTTTCATTATAGAAACTAGAAAAGGAACAATTTTGAGCAGAGTTCCACAAGGTAACAAATATAAAACTGACAGATCTGAAGAATAGATTTGCTGTATTTATATAAAGTAGAGCGGAATTTGAAAAAGTGAATTAGAAATTTTACTCTGAAACATTAGGTCAAATGTGCGTGAGAGACAGGTGATGACCCCGAGAATAATCCGAGAACTCGGTGGTGATTGGATAATATTAGTCAGGTGATCGAGTGATTCTAGAAAATTTATAAAAATAGTTTGAAAAACTAGCAAATATATGCCCTCGCCGCGTGCAAGTATTTAGGTTTTAATGTAATAAAATATTATATTAAATTAGAAAGGCAAGTGAAACTAAACAAGAATGCAGATAAAAAGATTTGAAATAGAGGGGTGTATAATCGAAAATTAGATCAACTGAAACTTACTCTTCCATCACTCCCGTCTTTCATTGTTAAATTTTCTAATTTATCTATATAGCTAAAATAGGAAGTAAAGAATAAAATTAGAATTATTTCTTCTTGTTAATGGATTTCTTTTAAGATTTATCTCTGAGATTTTTGCTCATATTTATTGAAATAAGACCAAAACACTTAGAAATCAATTATACCAAGCACATATTTATTAAAATCAAATTTTTAAGATCAATATGCAAATTAGCTATCCTTTTCACGCTGTAGACCGCTATATTGTGTCGTATATATAAATACAATTGCATGTTATTAGTATGTAGATATGGTCAACAGTGGCTTCGGCCTTGGACCATTGATATAATTAATAGCGTCGATCCCAGGGGGCCATCCCCCAGGCAACACCTGCCCCTCGATTTAAAGGGGCAGGGCTGGGTTATTGCCCAGTGCCTGAGGCGCCCCCCTTGAGGGGAAAATGCCGACGGGATCGACGCAATTTTTTCACCTGCCACTCCATGAGCTTCGGTTTGTGGGTGGTCCCACGTTAATAGGGACTTTGTGCTGACCCGTACAAGTGGGGTACGCGGTAAAATACTATGTAGATATGGTCAACAGTGTAAGTAATGTAAAAATTTTTTTAAATAATTGAGGTTTAAATAGAAATAAAATCATGGAGAATGGGAAGTAAATAATTAAGCGAATTGTGGACTTAGCTAGTAATATAGTTTCGGTTACAGACAGACAAACGAGACACATCTCCCATTATAATTAGTTGTAGAAAATAGGAGCTTTTGGCTACCGGGAGGCGTGTTGATGGAGCACATGTGTGAAAAAGAATTCTATTAAGTCTTTCACTTTCTTTTAATTACGAATTGAAGTTGTCTGTTGAAAATAAAATCCTATCAGCTGACAAGTTCCTTCATCTTATATAAACGTAACGTGGAAATGCGTGGTGTTATGGTTAAAGTCATGGGAATGGACTTGGTAGCCCCGAGTTCAAATCCTGGATGTGATAAAGATATTTCACAGCGCTAAATAAACTTGGGAAAGGTATGAATATCCTACTCTCCCTCCAGCTATGGTAAATAGTAGTGGACATAGACTGGGCTCTACAACCTTAAGTTAGGCAACCGGTCTAGGCAGAAAAAAAACTCTGAAATTCTAACCTGTTGGACTTCGTTAAGAAATTGGGCCTTGTGTCCATCCTGCTCGTGCGGAGGAGATCGGGTAAATATATATATTGACAGTCCCTCTTCGTTTGGTGATGAGCTTTTTTTTTCCCCAGAATCCGCAGTATTTCATGAGGTCATATTTCATTATTATTCTCAGATCCATGATTTCTTTACAATTCCAATTAGTTGGTGGTTCACTGGAGGCTGAGTGACAGCAAGTCTACTCAGGTTCCGGACTCTTCTGAGTATTGTAGGCCGATATAACAATGTCATAGTTCGGATTGGTCTCGATTCTTCGTTTGATTTCCAATCACCAATTTCTTTTCAAAACCCGAGAGGGCTGTTTCACGGTCGCTAGTTATGATTTGATGCGACCTTACTCATCATGACTTCTCAGTTTTCTCAGTTCTCAGGAAAGGTTCAAAGTACTTGTATAGTCCCCCTCGACTCCCTCCTGCTTCTTTACCTTCTTGTATTTATGTTCTTAACCACCTCTCCTCGATCCTATCATTATTTATTATTAAGTTTTTTTCACTACTCTGCCCCAGCCCATCCTTCTGGGAAGCATAGGCTTATTAAATCTAATTAATTGGAATATTCCTATAATTTTAGCAAAATTTCTATTTGACAACTAATTAAGGGAATGGACAATAAGAAGAGATTTTGAAAAGGTATGGGAGGGGGTATAATGAAAAAATAAAAACAATACGGTCGGCAAACTACAATACTCTTTTACTCAGGTTCCCTCTCTCCAGTCATGCTCCCCTGTGCTTTGCAATACTGTAACTATTTTTCTCCTTTTTTTAATTTAATTATTTGTTAAAGTAGGGGAAGGTAAGGGAATAAAATTACAAATTATTTTTTATTTGGTTAATATCCCACCTTAAGGGTGGGTTCGGTTCTAAGTGGTCGATTTTTAACGCGGGATTATTATTCGACGCGAGCGGAATTTGTGCTCTAGATTCTCCATGTCATTAAGATTTAAAACCACTAATTCAACAAACCATATACTTATATAAGGGTTCACATAGTTTATGTATAAAGATTCAATATTTTTTTTGGATATCAATAGTGCAAATGAGGTTTTTGCCCTTTCATGTTGGGGTTTAAAGCGCTGGTTTATTGTGTTTTGTATTTCGGTATTAATATGTATCGGTACTACTTTTTTGCGATTTGTTAGGAGTATGTAGAATATAGGCAGTATTAATTATAAATAATAGAATTATTTCGTATTAATTTTTTAGTTATAAACTCAATTCTAGTTATGTAATAAATTGAGGTTTAATTAAGTAAACAATATCATGGAAGAACTTGAGATTGGTGACTTTATATGATAGTAAAATATAACGTTCGGTTATAGACGACAAATACAAATAACACACAAACTTTCTATATGATGTCAAAGAATTTAAATATGTTTACTATAACAAGAATTCGCACACAATAAAGTTCACTATTTTAAAAGTATAATAATAATCCTTGATTTCATCTCTTCTTTCTTTCGCTTTCTTTTCAATCTTTTCATGTTGAGTGTTCAACTTGAAACAGATGAAAGCGTTATATGTATCCCGCGCCACTCACTCACCATTCTTCTCCATCTCTCTCCTACTCTCCCTTTTCTTATTATAGCTCTTTTTCTGTGTGTAGTCCTTGTTTCTTTCCCTTTCTTTATAATAACGGAATGGTCCATTACCTTGCTGAGTGTTTAAGCCTCAATAAGAAATAAAAAAAATCGGCGATAATCAGGATATTAACATTTATTGGTATTTCATCTAGACATTTGGAACCCGTCCTCAATTTTAAGGACAGAGGGTTTTGCAAGACGATTAACAGTCGGAAAGATTAGGAAAAGAGTATTAATATATAGAGTTAGATTTATGATTCAAGGGTTACATTGACAGGAAGGAACAGAAAGAATTTATTGTGTGCGCCAGTATTGGATATTTGAAATCTGTTTTTTTGTTGGCTAAACACTGGACACCGATCACACCAAAGAACAACAAATGCACAAGAATTCCACCTAAGACCAGAGTTTTTTGTGCAACATTATATAATCGTCCTACTATCGAATATGAATTAATTTTCAAACAGTAAATTATTTGAAAACATGTATAGACCTCATTAAGATTGGTAACTCATAAATGTATGATATAAGCCTTACTTATATTATTCAGGCGTCAGGGTGGGACGTTGGTGGAAGTAAATGGTATAATTAGAAGGGGTGACTCAATAACTTCCCAAATATCAAAGAACTGAGAGCGTCATCCATCAGATATTTTTATCGTTAGTATCATTCCTCAAAAATTATAAACCATTATTGGGAGGGTTTCTTTTGTTCTCATCTGTTAATTAGACGGGATCTAGTCGTGCAGCATATGTCACTCAAAGAAAGCACAGAATACACACTACTGCTACCTCCTAGTGGGGGGGGGGTCATACCATACATTTAAGCTGTTTATCTTCAACTGTTGTACACATTGGCCTTTCATAAAATCTCCTTCATCGCCTCCATCCAGGGGGTCCACACATTTTTATGTTAAAAGTTCCCTCTACAAAGACTTCCAATATCTCAATATCATTAAAACGTTAAAAAGTATCAGTAAAAAGTAAAGTTGCGCGAGTGGTTCTAATTCTTGCACGGGTATCGGCTAGTCGCAACAAAGGAGCCGATCCCTTTTGTCTAGCGTATGCAACGCAGAGAGATTTGTTTTTGATCTGAGTGGAGTGCCCAACACCTACTATCAGCTCCTAACTAACCTCACACAGATCTGGAGTCTACTGTCATTCCGGCTGGGGGTTTGGTCGGAACCTCCGAACCTTGTGGTTCCTAGGTTTCGGACAACTCTCGATCCTCCGACATAGGTTCGCTAAACCGCCGCCTACCAAGAATATCAAAATATGAAAAGATTCAAGAAAACTCACTCACTCATATCTCTCTCTGTGGTGTTGCTGTCTCACATAAAATCATATATATGATTCAGCAGTGCACATTAAGCGTCAGAATAAGTCTCATTCAGAAGACTATTGGGGGTGGGGGGTAAATGTAATATGAATCTGGATAAGACGAACAGCAAATGGGCATACTATACAGTACTAAGAAGGAACAGCCGGTAATCTATATATAGGATTGATTAGATATGAACGGAATGGGAATTATATAGATCAGATCAGAATAAATAGATGTAACAAACTAAGATAGATGAATGAATAGATACAAGAATCTTTACTCTCAAAGATAGATACTTAATAGAATGTCTTACTCTCTCTATCCTCTCTCTCCACACCACAATTCGCATGACACTCTCTTCATCTCTCTCCATAATCTCTCTCTCAATAGGCACACCTATAATAAAACAAATCAACTTGACCACGAGCCATACACCATCAACAACAAACTTCATAGCACACAGTACGAGAGACACATCACACACTCACATTCACACACACGATATATGTAATGCAGCACCACATCATTTATTTATGTTATATAATGGGAATATACAACAACTCCCCCTCACATATATAAGTAAGCATTAAAAAATATAACCCCCTCAAAAAAGTTTTTTCCCACGGAACAGATGGACTTGCTACTACAATACAACTCTTCTAACGGGGACTTTTAATACATGTCAAACCCACGTAAAAACATAATTCCCTCCAATTTTTATGAGATACTTCCATATGATCCCTTTAAAAAAAAATCTAAAAACAATTTTCTACTTCACAAGTAAGAAATTTTCTCTGACACGAAATGACCTAAGGTCGAAAACTAGTTGAGAATAAATAACATAATATATATATACAAATCCTTCCTGTTTGTTTATTCTCTTTTGATTCATAACTATAACTTCTATATATATATATATAATAATATATATATATATATATAATAATATATATATATATAAATGGCATAGCTCTTGATAAAAAGATAAATAAGGCAACCGAACATTTCCATCTTTCCATTCCGCCTTGCGTGGCGACATCAATTAGCCGACACCAACCCGCACTTAAATGGCCGAATCAGCCCGTTTGTGACTCAGCAAGTAATCTGTTCACATTTTTAACGCTACCGAGCAGATATTGACTTATTAACTCATTCCTCCTACACANGAAATTTAAATTGGAACTTAGCAATAACATCCAGTCAGTTTCTCATCTATTTCCCACTTTACCCATGCTTCGCACTAAATCCAAAACAATATGTAATATAGACACACATATATATATATAACAACAACACACATACACACACACATATATTATATATATATATTATATTATATGTGTGTGTGTGTGTGTGTGTGTGTAGTATACATTGAAAATTAGACATCATATATATATTATATATTATATTATATATATTATACAATTGTAAAAGTTATTCAAAAACTTCCAGTTAACCGTTTTAATCTTAAATTCAAAAGTATAGATTGTTGTAATTTTTACTGGATGTAGAACAGACAAAATTAGATACAATAAAGACATTTGAATAATTTCTCAACAGAACCTCACAAATGTAAGACACCTATTTTTATCCTATCCAATATCTTATATTATAATTATATTAATCTAATGCTTCAAGAAAGAGTCCAGTAAGAATGAAGAAGACTTTTCCATCAGGGACCTCTCTTATTTTTTTTATTTTTTAATTTAAATGTGTGTGTGTGTGTGTGTGTGTGTGTGTGTGGTGTGTGTTGTGTGTACTGATATAATTATATAGATTCATAGATATGTAAATAATAAGAAGGGTATATAGATATGAATAGTCTGAGAAGAAAATTAAGAAGAAAAGAAAGAATAGAAATACGTAGTCCGTAGCTAAGAGACGTTTATCAGTTGTCCACACTCATTAACGTTTCAGTAACATTTTAGCGAAGAATTTTGCAGCACATTTGTCCCCCAGCAGAAATAAATGTTCCTCCCAGGAGACAACGTCTATGATGATCCTTGTTAAAATGATTGGCTGTTGTAGAATGATTACAAAATTACCAAATTGCAAATAACAGTGATAATGATGTAATGAAATTATACAAACTTTTCACTGTTGCTTAAAGTTTTGTCTTACAAATACAGACGCGCGCACGCACGCACGCGAACACACACACATATGCATATATAACCGTACATATATATATATATATATATATATATATATATATATATATATATATATATATATATATATTCAAACAAATTTGTTGTCAAGATTTTGTACATTTTTACTTTCAAGTTTTGTCTTACCCATACAGACACATACATACACACACACACAGACACACACATACATACACATGCACACACACACACACATATATATATATATATGTATATATGCATATAGTTTTCATACATTTCTCTTTATGTTATCAGCTTAAAAGGCGGAAATGAATTGTTGGAAAGTGTTTTCGTTATTGTAAACCAAGAAGAATTGGAAAAAAAAACTTCGAAATAATAAGGATTGTACTATTTTGCCTTTCTTCGGCCAAATGAAAGAGAGTTTGAGAAGCAAACATTATTCCAGTGACGCAGAAGTGAATTCTGTAGTGAAGAAGTGGTTCAAAGAACAGGCAACAATTTTACGGGGCAGGAATACATTCGAAGGTGAAACATTGCTATTGAGAAAAATGGAGACGATGTGGAGAAGTAGTGATGTGATCCGCAGAGGACCAGCGCCATTTTAATGTATGATACATGTTCCTGTATTGGTAATTATACCTGTCCTAAACAAAATTGGGCTGGTTGTCATTCTGTCCGTTCTTCTATGGGTCTGGAACTACTATCATTGGGATTTTTTCCTGTCCTTGTGTTCGTTGTTAGTTTTTAATCAACGAACACAAGACTTTATATTGTTTTGTTAGAGCTCATTTATTTCTTTAATGTGTCTGGAACTACTATCATTGGGATATATTTCTGTCCTTGCTTACGTTGTTAATTCTTGAGTTAATTTTTGAATCACCTTCGTAGTTTGGTTTGTTTTGGTTGGTTGAATTTTACAGCATGTCAACCTTAGTATTGGTTTGATTTAGAAGGAGAACTAGATTGTTTTATTTTCCACGGGCATGACATCATACACATACACACAAACAAAAATACGCACACATACAAACAAAAAGAGCATTCGACATTACGTAAACACGCAAACATGCAACACGAGAATACAGTTAAAAAACGCACACATTAGACCATTTACATCATTTCTGTCATTAAAAAAAATGTTTCGTTTACCTGATGAATACTTTTAGCAGGAAACCATTGGTAGTAATATCGTTCCTAAATAAATGAATAAAAGCTAAAACTTTTATTTGTTACTTCATTCAACTATATATATATATATATATATATATATATATATATGTATGGGGGAATATGTGTGTCTTCTAATGATGTTCTCTGTCTCTTTTCTCCTTTCCAATTGTTATTACTCTATTCCTCTCATTTTCTCTCTCTCTCTCTCTCTCTCTCTCTCTCTCTCTCTCTCTCTCTCTTCTCTCTCTCTCTCTCTCTGTATTGTTACACTTTTACTCTCCATTCTTTCATTTCTCTCTCCTGTCTTGTTTTTCTGTTTATCTCCAATCTCTCTTTGACTTTCCCTCCCAACTTTTCTTTCAATTATTTTATTGTCTTTCACTCAGTCTCTCTCTATATCTCTCTGACTCTTACTTTCCGTCTCTCTCTCACTTTCTCCATCTATCTATCTATCTATCTATCTATCAATCTATCTATTCATCTATCTATAAATCTATCTGCGCTTTCTCTGTTTCCTTTTCCTCCTCTCTATCTATCTATCCCTTTCCCTTTTCTCTCTTTCCCTCTCTTTCTCTGTCTCTGTCTCTCTCTCTCTCTCTTGCTCTATATCTATCTCTCTTTCTCTATATATATATCCCCCCCCTCTCTCTCTTCTCTCTCTCTCTCTCTCTCTCTCTCTCTCTCTCTCTCTCTCTTCTTTCTTCTGTATCACTTTCTACGTTACGTTCTACTTTTAATACTATTTTCTCTGTCTCTCCTCATCACCCTGTTTTTCTATTTTTCTCCACTCACTCCTTGTTATTCCCTACACACTCCCCTTCAATTCTTTTATTATTACCTTCTGTCTCAGCCTCGGTCGGGGGTCCAGTGTGCTTCGGCCACTGAATCAGGTTAAAGTACAAATAATAGCAATACCTGCCCCCTTGACTTAAAGGGGCAGGGCTGGGTTTATTGCCCAGTGCCTGATGCGCCCCCTTGAGGGGGAATGCCGAAGGGATCGACGCAATTTTTGTTCTTTCCCACCCATGAGCTTCGGCTTGTGGGTGGGCCCACGTTAAAACGAGGCCTTGTGCCCAACCCATACAAGTGGGGTATGAGGCAAATATCCCTTCAATTCTTTTATTCTCTCTCTATCTCATACCTCACTCTCTCTCTCTCTCTCTCTCTCACTCTCTCCTCCCCCCCCTCTCTCTCTCTCTCTCTCTCTCTCTTCTCTCTCTCTCTCTCTCTCTTTCTGCTTTCTCTCTTTCCCTTTTCCTCCTCTTTCTATGTGATGTTCTTTTTACCTTCCTTTCCTTTGTGTCTCTCCCCTCTATTGTGTTTTTTAGTTTCTATCTAATATCTATCCGTACTTCCCACTCCACTCCCCTTCAATATCTTTTATCCCCCCTCTCTCTCTCTCCTCTCTCTCTCTCTCTCTCTCTCTCTCTTCTACTTTTACTCCCCTATCATTGTCTTTTTTTCTTTTTCTATTTCTCTCTACTCTCTAGTTTGTCCCTCCCATCCCACTTCTCTTAAATTCCTTTAACCCCCCTCTCTCTCTCTCTCTCTCTCTCTTCTCTCTCTCCTCTCTCTCTCTCGCCGCTTCCTCACTTTCTTCCCTTTCCCTCTTCTCTGTCGCTTTCTACGTTACGTCATCTTTTGACTTTCTACTTTGCGCTGTGAATTTAATGGCCAAAATTAAATAACCTCTTTTTTTTTAAAGAGTTCTTAATGTTATTTCTTCTGCCTTACTTGATTAAATATTTCCCCAACTTTAAACTCACCTTAACGCAATAAAAAAAGAAGAAAAAAACAAATGAAAACGAGGAATTTCCTACCTGAACAAATAAAATCGCCACAAACACAGGACGTATACCGTAGAGCAGCGGATACTTTTTCTTTTAAATGAGGGGCAGCAGCCTCGCCTAGTGCTATGGTTAACATATAAAATAATATGTATGTAAGTCAGTTGACGTGGGACAAATGTAGAAAAAGTGAAATATTATATTATACTGGAGATTCGCTTCCGATTTTTGTCTGTAACAAAAATTACGTCACTGCTTACGTTACATTACCCAAAATCGTCAATAACATAGAATAAATACATTCAAAACATGAACATGAAACAGTAGACGGCCCTCATTGTTTTTTTAAACCAAGTTTTAATAAATACATGACTGGTAAGGGGCCGGGTTAGCTCAGTCGGTAGAGCGTTCGGCTAGAAACCACAAGGTTCCTAGTTCGATCCTGGTCCTCGCCAACTCAGAGTATGAGATAGCCCAGGGATCTGTGCGGTAAAGTAAGGAGCTGATGGTAGGCTGTGGCGCTCCACCTCAGATACAATAACAATCTCCTTGGTCTGGCGCTAGAAAGGGGGATAGATCCCTCGCTGATTGGCTGATACCGACATTAGGCCGCCCCGACGACTTTACTGTACTTACTTATTATATATATATATATATATAATTTGTTTTATTTTAATACATATTTAAAGTTTACATTTCAAATTGTTTTTTTTTAATCTTTAATGAATTTGATGATTTTACTTACTTAGGGTACAACTCGCTGACATTGAATTTTTTACTCCCACCCCTCAGCAATATGTTTCAAAAATGTATTTTACATCGCCTGAGGGCGTTTTTTATTTTAGTATTAGTAATAATAATGAAGCAAAAATAGAATAAGCAAACGAGGAAGTGATACGTGTGAATAACTGACTTCGGTTTTTGATGGACAGAAGATGGCGAAACTATAATGTGAGTGAATGAGATAGTGAGGAAGTTTGGAGTTTGGCGTAAGTTTATGTAGGAGACGGACGGAAGGAGTCTGAGCTGAGGGTTTGGCGAGGACAGACAGAAGCTTCTGTACTCCAAGGCATTTTACTTAGGGTTAAAGAAAATAAACGAGCTCTAACAAAACAACATTAAGTCTTGTTGTTCGTTGATTAAGAATTAACAACGTAAGCAAGGACAGAAATATATCCCAATGATAGTAGTTCAGACACATTAAAGAAATAAATGAGCTCTAACAAAACATATAAAGTTTTGTGTTGTTCGTTGATTAAGAATTAACAACGTAAGCAAGGACAGAAATATATCCCAATGATAGTAGTTCCAGACACATTAAAGAAATATATTGAGCTCTAACAAAAACAATATAAGTCTTGTGTTCGTTGATTAAGAATTAACAACGTAAGCAAGGACAGAAGTTATATCCCAATGATAGTAGTTCCAGACACATTAAAGAAATAAATGAGCTCTAACAAAACAATATAAAAGTCTTGTGTTCGTTGATTAAGATAACAACGTAAGCAAGGACAGAAAAATATATCCCAATGATAGTAGTTCAGACACATTAAAGAAATAAAATGAGCTCTAGCAAAACAATATAAAGTCTTGTGTTCGTTGATTAAAAACTAACCAACGAACACAAGGACAGAAGTATTATCCCAAAATAGTAGTTCCAGACACATTAAAGAAATAAATGAGCTCTAAACAAAACAATATAAAGTCTTGTTTCGTTGAATTAAAAACTAACAACGAACACAAGACAGGAAGATATCCCATGATAGTAGTTCCAGACCCATAGAAGAACGGACAGAATGACAACCAGCCCAAACAACAGACCCACCTATCTACCTAATACGATCAAGAATAGCAGTTACCCAGATGGACGACCGGTAATCCAACGGTCAGATCAGCAGATAAGTATAGAAATAAAATTACATACTTCTCAATTCGATTCCACGCTACAAATATTTAAAGAAGCGCGCGGTGTAATGGTTAAAGTCATGGGAAATGGACTGGTCGCCCTGAGTTCAAATCCTGGATGTGGTAATTGGATTTCACTTTGTACTAATACCCTTGGGAAAGGTATGAATCCTACTCTCCCTCCAGCTATGGGTAAATAATAGGGAAGACTGGACTCTTTAACCGTGGCTAGGTAACCAGTCTAGGAAAAGGAAAACTCTGAATTCAAACCTGTTAAACTCCGCTTAAGAAACTGACTTTGTGTCACATCCTGCTCGTGTGGAGTGGTTGGTAAATACACACACACACACACACACACACACACACACATATATATATATATATATAGTTAAAATTTTGAAATTTAAAAATTTGAAATTAAAAATTTGAAGCTTAATCACCATACACACAATCCTATTTGATCCTGCAATGAAACAAACTAACAAGGTTGACATAACGTTACTAGTGAGTTCGATTCTCACTAGGTGCCTAATGCATCTGGTCTTTTGCTAGACTACACTTACCCGAATAAAAAAACATTAGCTAAGTAGGTGATCTGAAAGTAGTTTTTACTAACGAAAAGTTTTGTATTTCCTCCAATATCAACGACCGTTATCATCTGGCAACACCCTCTGGTTAAAAATGAGACCGCCCCAATCGTCCAAGATTAAATGCAAAAATGTAAATCCTGATTATCTGCTGTTGCCTATCCACCGAATTTGCATTTGTATTTCTTATGAGTGACGTCACCACTTTGCCGTCACCACTTTGTTTTATCATAAATAAAGAAAGGAGAGAAAAAGGTCAGGCTACACTGAAAAAATATGAGAAACAAAGCAAGAAAGAGATTAGGGGGAATATATACAGAGAGAGTGAAAGCGCGGAAGCGATAGTGCTAATCTGTTTCAATCGAACATAATGAAAAGAAGACCAGAAGGAAAAAAAAGAAAGATGCATATTTAAATCAAGCTTATTATACTTTTTACATATTGAACTATTTGGCAATAACTCTTAATTGAAAATATCAAACGTTGTAATTATCAAATTCTTCCACTGTGATATATCCACTGGTCTTTCTTAGTTATTTATTTTAATTCTTTGTGAGTTTTTTCCAGTCAGTGTTAACTGGCGGTTTTTCACTATAACCTCAGTGACAGCAAGTCTCCTCAGATCCCCAGGATCATTATAAGTATCCTAGTATTTTAATAGTTCATTGAAAGTAGTAGTATTTGCGTTATTCGGACTATTGTCCTCATCTTCATTGTTATCTGTACAACGTTTCGGTCGATATGCCCTCCGGCCTTCTTCAGGTGTTTCTTCTCGGGCTCGGGAACCTTCTCGGATTCGGAAACCTTCTTTTCGAACTCGGGAACCTTCTTTTCGGACTCGGAAACTTTCTTGTCGTAATCGGGAGCCACCACGGAACTTTGAACCTAACCCTTTATTTAGTCCACGGGGGTATCCTATTCTGTAAATAAAGGGTTTGGTTCAAAGTTCCGTGATAGCTCCCGATTACGACAAGAAAGTTCCCGAGTCCGAGAAGTTTCCCGAGTCCGACAAGAAATACCTGAAGAAGGCCGGGGGGCATATCGGCCGAAACGTTGTACAAATAACAATGAAGATGGGGACAATAGTCCGAATAATGCAGATAATACTAATCATCAAGCCTCATCTCAAACATTCAGAGAAATCATTGAAAGTAGTAGGGCAATTTTTAGCTTTAATTTTAGTTTTCGAAATCAAATTAGTTACCGGAAGCCGCCGAAATAATTAAATGCTGATCAGTTAATAGCTCCGTTATTTCATCTATATTAATATTGGTGTTCCGAAATCTTCCATCCTTTATCATCCTGCAACAACAGTGTGAATATAGATTATCTGTTGTCGCTTAATCGCAGATTTCTAATTTGTTCCATTTTATTTCACCCAATTTTAAGTTTGAAACATTCCAAATGGTCTTGTGTCGCTTAAACGTAAAATTAAAACGAATTGAAAAAACAAAGAAGTTTCATGTTTGTTTTATTTGTTATATTGAAATTGTGAATTATGGAAGATATTTTAATTTATGCTATGTTTTAGTGAGCCAGCATCAGGCGAATTTCCAGCCCAACTATTTTTTTTTTTTGAACTGTGGTTTTGTCAATTTAATTTTTGTATCATTTATTGCAAAGAAAACAGTAGGATTTTCATGTAATGAAATTGCAAATCATCATTTCTGTCTCCTCTTGATTTTTCTTTCGTTTCCTGGTTAAGTCTCGTTTTTAATTAATTTTATAGCTGTCCCCGCTCTACATTGTTCCTGAATGTTAGATATGATTCGGAGCAGTTGCTTTTGGTCTCGGAGAAAAAAAAATAACAATTTAAAACTTTTTTTGTTTTTTTTTGTGGTTGGTCAAAGGTGACTCATCAGAGTGTGTTCATCAATGATGAATTTTGATACAACTGCAAATATTCGAATAGATTTTTTTTTAAATTTTTCTTTAGCCGTCGAGTCAATTTAAAACTGATGGGCTAAAATCACTGTGATGTGCGCCATTAAAAGGGGAGGTTTCCTGTGGGGAGATACCAGTTTCTGCTTTGAGGGACCGAATGTGACACAGATTTAGACTTCTATTTGACCGCTTCAAGCGGCTCATTTAACATGGATGCCAAGCGGAACAACCGATGCGTATAATCTGATGAGAAAATCCAACGTCCATGTCGGGGGAAGGACTGTTTGCTCAGGTGGAAATTATGTTGGTTGGTTGGTTGGTTGATTCTTAATGACATGCTAACCCTTGTGGATTATTTAATGCCAATTCTGTTATATATATATATATATATATATATAATATATATATATATATATATATATATATATACACACACATATATTATATTATATTATATATACATGTAATGGCAAATGATAGACTTTAGAAAGCTTTATAAGAGTATATATAGTATAGTATTTCCTAGGGAGTTCTCCAGAGGAGTGATAATCATAAAGTAGGGGAGGTAAATTTCACTTACCTATCACAATATATATATATATACACACATACACACACACATATATATTTTAAATGTATTGTACACTATATATATATATATATATATATATATATATATATATATATATATAGTGTACAATACATTTAAAAGGCGATTGCAGCCAACTAGCCACTTCTCGTCAGGATAATGAATTTTGATTCAATTATATATGTATATAGGTGTATACCATAGGTTGAGCCTATGAAACTGAAAAGAGAGCGCAGCCTATTTATAGGTGTTGTTTAACTACCTACTCCCTCTAACTTCCGTTAAGAGATAATAAATTTTGTCCCTTTCTGGCTTCGCGTTCTTAGTACTCACATGCCGTTAGAGACTTCCTCGACCGAACCAACCACTCCCCAGTAAGTCACCAGTCCACCCACCTTTTTTTCACACCTCATTTCTTTTATCTTAGATTTCATATCTAATGATTTCTTTTTGTTTTTTATTTGTTTGTTTTTTGGTTTTGTTTTTTATTTTCTTATCAATCGTAAAATGAAATAACTAACCAAAAACATAATGTGTACTATATGCCAAGATCAATGCATTAGCAATTTTAAGATCATTGAATTATTTCATTTTTTTTTATTGTTGTTTGAATTCTTTCAAAATGCGATAGTATCGTTGTAAGTTAAAATCTCGTCAGGTTTTTTTAACAACAAAACAAACAAAAAATGGTTCCTGCAGAATCATTATGTTTTAATACAATTTTGTAAAATATTGTTCTTTTCCTAAAAAATTATAATTCAGTTAAACTTTCTGCGTTTTGGAAAGTTTGTGACGATAGTTCAATTCAATCGCAATATTTGTAATATGGTCTTTTTTTTTTTTTAGTTTAGAGATTTTTTTGTTTTGTTATCACACAAGTTTCACGGCTTCTAATTTTTTGTTGTTATCAGTCTACACGAACTACAAAGGTTTCCTAAATTTTAAACTATTTTCTAAAAAATAATCATTTAGAAAATGTGGTTTAATAAACATGGTTTCTCTAAGAAGATAACATAAAAGTGTTAGAACTGTTGACTAGGCAGAGAGGAATTTTTCATAGGAGTACATTTGGAAAGGTTTTTACAAAAGAATGAATTGTAAAGGATATTCCTATAGGAACGCATTGGAAAGGATTTTATTATGTGAATGCATTAAAAAGGGTTTTACAATATGAATGCATTGGCAAGAGTTTTACTATTGGAATGCATTGGGGAATGTTTTCCTATATAAATTCATTGGAAGGGGTTTTCGTACATGAATGCATTGGAAAGGGATTCACATTTGGAATGTATTATAAAGGGTTTTACTATATTAATGCATAGTAAAGTGGTTTATTGTAGAAATGCATCGGAAATGGATTTACTATATGAGTGCATTGGAGAAGGCTTCTAATATAGGAATGCATTGAGAAGTGATTTACAATAGGAATGCATTGGAAAGGATTTTACTATAGAAATCCATTGGAATGGATTTTACTAAAAAAATGCATTGGAATGGGTATAATTATAGGAATGCATTGTAAAGGATTTTACTATAGGAAAGCATTGAAAAGGGTTTTACTAATGGAATGCATTGTTATGAGTTTTACTATATAAATGCATTGGAAAGGACTTTTACGATATAAATGCATTGGAAAGGGTTTTACTATAGGAATGCATTGGTTGGGATTTTACAATAGGAATGCATTGGAAAGGGTTTTACAATATAAATACATTGGAAAGGGTTTTTACTATATGAATGTATTGGAAAGGGTTTTTACTATATGAATTTATTGGAAAGGGTTCTTATATGAATGCATAAGAAAGTGTGTTTATTATATGAATACATTGAAAAGGGATTTACAATAGGAATGCATTGAAAAGGATTTCACTATATTAATTCATTAGAAGGGCTTTTTACTATATGAATGCATTGTAAGTGGTTTCAATGTTTTTGAAAAACAGTTTTAAAAGTCATTTCCATCTATTTAACCCATAGATGGGACCATAACAAGTACTATAATTTCAGTTCACATTGAACCTGGGAGTATTTGCAATGAAGGGGTAATCCACACTGCCTAGATCTCCGGAATTGGAGCCTCAGCATCATAGGCAGTTTATTGTAATACACACGACCATATTCTTGTAATCTTTGGGTGATGGAGCTGTTGCAAGGGTCAACGTATTATATGTCCCACCGACAGTGCATTTGAAGCGGACAAAGTCATTAATTGCCTTAAATAGGGTAATTTTCCCATTAATATTGAATTGATGGCTACTCTCCTGACATATTAGACCCTTACGTAGGCTTGATAGGCGGTTGGATAGGCTCCCTCCGATCAATCGGCCGGTAACATCAAGCACTAGCACCTATATGATTGTCCCAACCCTATTGCCTTTACGGAAAGTCCGAACCCTTTTTATCATATATGTGCTAGAAGGCGGTATCTGAGGTTCTTTATGTAGTGAGTATGCCATTAAACTCTATCTAATGGTGAAGTTCCAACGCTGGAGCTCTGGGGAGGGTGGAGTACCCATTCATCACCATTACTCCCAGGTTCACTCTTGGTTAAATAGAAAAAATGTGTTAAGCATCTGGCCGCCATCCTTGGTCAGTTGTAAAAGAACTTAATGTAAATAAGTAAGTAAGTCCCGAGTTATAGAATCCTTTGGTAAGTGAATAAGTCCTGTGATATAGAATCCTTTAGGTCCGTCGTCCAAGAAGATCCAAGTAGTAATGAGCTAAGATTAGAATCAGCCAGTATAAATAATCATATCAACAGCAGGGCATTGCCAGTGATTGGACAATAGGTTGCCTTCCCAGGTCACGTGCTCATCGGCGAGTCTATAAGTAAAAGTAGCCGTCTGGCACACGCCTTATATCACAGAATTCCAACAAAATGAGTTTAAAAATGTGTTTAAAAACTGAGTTAAAAATAAAATAAGGATCATCAAAAATGAATAAAACAAAATGTCTTGGTGGGTAGCGGAATACTAGTGGCTGAGCAGTATGATTCGCAAACACTCCACTTTAGCCCTTACTTAAGCTAGATGGGCAGTCGGAGAATTAATTAAACAAGAATGAATAAAACAAAAGGTCTTCATGCATAAAATAACCTAACAAAGGTTGATATGCCGTAAAATCCAACCAACCAACCAACTAACCAATCAAACCTGACAGATTAAACAAGTAGAAAAGCAGCCGTAAACTGGATTCGAACTTGGAGTGCTGATAACCACTTCGTATTATGCACTGCCGACAAAAAAAAAACTGAGCTGGAAAAGAGCGGATGAGATCAAGGAGAGCCAACGACTACACACACTGACAATAGTAAGATTGGCGTACTTAAATAAACCCCCAAATTGTCTCTGGTTGTCAACCCATCTAGGACAAGAAAGACTCAGTTATAAAACCATCACCGCTGAGCGGCTTACCTGATCCCGATAACAAATCCGGAGACGGTGTACCCAAGGTGGAGGAACGCTGAATTTATGGGACCAGGTTAGCACAGTCGGTAGAGCGTTCGGCTAGAAATCACAAGGTTCCTAGTTCGATACCGGCCCTCGCCAACTCAGCGTATTAGCAGCACAGGGGTCTGTGTGGTAAAGTGAGGAGCTGATGTTAGGTGTGGCGCTCCACCTCAGACGCTAAAACAATCTCCTTGGTTTCGTGCAAGTGAAAAGAGGATAGACTCCCTCGCTGATTGGCTGATACCGACTTTAGTCCACCCCGACGACTTTACTTTACTTACAGCAACTCCGGCGACACTGACGTTGCCAAACTGCATATGTTTCTCACCTTTCCTTTAGACAGCGGCAGTGTGGGGAGGTGCGATCTGCTGGTTGGGCAACAGCACATCCTCCAAAACAACCCGTCCAGGCTACGTAGTTAAAAATAATAATTTGGACACTACGCCATCGTCTTCGCAGACCACATTATGCACTGCCGAATATTTAAAAAAAAAAAAAAAAAAAAAAAAAAAACAGTAAAGATGTTATAAGAGAGAGTTGTATGGGACTTTTCTATTAAATCACCAACACAGACTGAAGACATCGCCTGAAGCTAAAGTTTTGAAGCCTCCGGTCAGAAATTCGATAATTCTTGTGTATCTTTAAGTGCCAACAGCAGCAGCAGCAGCAGGAGCAGCAGCAGGAGGAGGAGAAGGAGAGGGAAGAGATGGAGGAGCTACTCAACTCGGTATAGGTGAAGACGTTTCAAAACGCTGTGAAAATGGAAGGTCTAATTTGTAGCGGGGGAAATTGTTCTGCTGTAAGCGCCATTGCAATTAGATTATTCCAAGTGTCGCCTTGCCTCTTACGTTACTGGTGTGATTAAGAAGTAGACTTTTCCAGAAAGACTGATGATAATTAAAATAGACTAAAATTACCATTCATCATTTCAATAAAGATTTGCTTATTTAGTCCTTTTCCTTTTTCTTTTAAGCTCAGTCGTTTCGTATCTCTTCTTACCCCCTCTCTCTCTCTCTCTCTCTCTCTCTCTCTCTCTCTCTTCTCTCTCTCTCTCTTCTCTCTCTCTCTCTAAATCCGGTCTACCTATGGGCAACCCTTTCAGTGGCGTCCTGGCCTGCCTATTCCTAGAATTTTAGAATCAGGTCCCTTCAAATACAAAATACCCAACAACTGCATATATATATATATATATATATATATATATATATATATATATATATGGGAGTAAATATGGAAATTAAATCCGACAATATAAAGAAAATTTGAAAAAACAAGTATTCCGAAATTGGGATGAATTTAATAATCGATGTTTAAATTTCGGTTACATTGAACCTTCATCAGGATGTCTCTTGGGGTGAAGAAAATGATGGATGTTTTTATATGTGACAGGAGTTACATAACTAAAAGGATTTTCATCTCCTGTCACATATAAAAACATCCATCATTTTCTTCACCCCAAGAGACATCCTGATGAAGGTTCAATGTAACCGAAATGTTTAAACATCGATTATTAAATTCATCCCAATTTCGGAATACTTGTTTTTTCAAATTTTATATATATATATATATATAATATATATATTATATATATATTATGTGTGTGTGGTGTGTGTGTGTTGTGTTTTTTTCTCATTTCTACACATTAATATTCATATGAAATACGTCATAACCTTTTTTTAACATTTACTCGTGGACAATTCACGTTCGACATGCGACGGTTCTAATCATTAATTTTCGCTTTCACATGCAATGATCACATAATCGGCTTTCATATATAAACGCCAATTAAATAATGGTAAATAACCTTTTATCGCACATTCAACATACACTGAACATCTGTCATTCCTATTCCTAGAATTTTAGAATCAGGCCCCTTCAAGTACAGAATACCCAACAACTGCATACGCTTCCCAATTTTCAGGTTGAGCACTCTGTCTAGAAGGAACTAATTGCGAAAAATTCACCGCTTCGGCGAAATGCTAGTCTCACTTGTTTACAAGTTAGAGACCTCTGGTGAGTTTATTTCCGGTTTAGGAAACATAGCGATTATTCTGCCTTCTATTCTAGGCAGCTGCTTGTGGACCCATCGGTAATAGACTTGACGAGCGAAAGTTCGTTCGGGTCTCGATCCCGACCAGAGGTAGCTGCTGAAAAATAAGTCTAGCTGCACTGATGAGGGGTAAACCCCGAAACGCGCGTCTGCAGATTACTTTATATATAATATATTATATGTGTGTGTGTGTGTGTATGTATATTAAACATTTTTATCAATTAACATTTTTCTCATTTCTACACATTA
Organism: Doryteuthis pealeii; assembly: GCA_023376005.1. Classification (NCBI taxonomy): domain Eukaryota; kingdom Metazoa; phylum Mollusca; class Cephalopoda; order Myopsida; family Loliginidae; genus Doryteuthis; species Doryteuthis pealeii. The sequence continues at coordinate 16,988,583 of CM042156.1, forward strand.
ATATTCATATAAAATACGTCATAAACTTTTTTTAACATTTACTCGTGGACAATTCTCGTTCGACATGCGACGATTTCTGATCATTAATTTTCGCTTTCACATGGAATGATTGCATCATCGGCTTTTATATATAAACGCCAAGTAAATAACGGTAAATAACCTTTTATCACACATTCAACATACA
>CM042156.1:16998766-17026266 GCA_023376005.1 Doryteuthis pealeii
AAAGAGCTAAATATACGTTTTAAATACGAATGGCTTAAAATATCCCGACTGCAGTTTCACGTAATAGCGAATCTTCAAGGAATTGCTATGTCCAACCATCGGCATGTATTTATAACTGGGTTGTACCCATTATCAAGTAAGTGGGTGTGTCACGTACCCTCCTTTTCCTCCTACTTAATGCCTGACCTGACTAGGCATAGTTTATGTTTGTTTTTGTGCCTACATCTATTTGTTAATTCCGATCGCGAGTTCAATATCATATCTGGGTCCCGGTATTCAGCAGTTTGTGTAAAGAATAAGAGCGTATCATTCATTACTATTGAATAGTGAGGACGATTCTTGGTGGATGCCCTTATACTTGCGACTGTGTCACATTCTACCCGTGGCAAACGAGTTAGGTAAAAACTACATTTAGAATATTTCAAGATTTTTTACCCTAAACTCGTAAGTGGTTTGAACCAATTTTATTTTTCTTGCTGAGTTAAAATTTTAGAAAATGTGTAAGTTTGATTTATTCTATTTTTTTACACCATAAAATGTAACAATAAAAAAATTAGGAATATATATTTTTTTCTTAATTCCTTTTTTGTTGGGTGAGACATTTAGGATAGTAATTCAAATAAAAGGTACCAATTGGTCTGAAAGATTATCATGATTTTTGTTTTGTTACCAAAAAATTAATCTATTTTTCTTCCAATTAGTACTAAATTAAAATGAACTATTTCTGTTGGAATGTGAAATTGGAATATTTAAACATCGTTCGTCTTAAACCTTTTTTTACTCATGAAGAACTCTGGCAAGTCCCGCAAATTAATTTATCATTTCATCAGTAAAAATGAAAAACTAAATTTGTACTTTTCCTCATTATAAACATGATAAATTATATTTGAGATTTTATTTCTCAATGACATTTTCTGAAGTATAAGTCGACTCACAAGATAAGATCCATTACTGCTGAGTCGCGAGTTGGAGTCTCACTGGATACTCCACACTTATGAACTTTTGTCACATCCTACCTGTGGTGAACGATTCGAGTAAATAAAGAATCCATCCCATGGCGGTCAGCTAGTCTTGCAGATCCATTACTACTGAATAGCGAGATCGATCCTCAATGGACGCATTATACTTGCGACTTTCTCTCACATACTTCCTGTGTCGAACTGTTTAGATAAAAACTTACATTTAAAATAGTTTGAAAAATCTTACCCTAATGTCGTTTGAACCAATTTATTTTGCCTGTTGAGTTGCAATGTTAGAAAATGTATTAGTTTAATAATAATAAGATAAGATCCATTACTGATGAGTAGCGAGTTCGATTCTCGTTGGATGCACCGCACTTACGAACTTTTGTCAAATCCTACCTGTAGTGAACGATTCGGGTAAAAAAGGAATTGCAACCCATTGGTGTAACAGTCAACAAGCAAATAGCAAGCAAAGTAAATTCATTACTCCAGCATGACGAGTTCAATTCATGTTCTATGCCTCATACCTGCAACTTTGTATTACATCCTCCCCCATGAGGATTATGTTGGGTAAATAATGATGGTATCCCATTGTGGTTATTTTTTGATTTTCGCTGAATGTCCCTTATTTGTGACACATCCTACATATGATAAACAGGTTTGAAAAGAGCATCACACCGGGGTGTAATGGTGAGCAATGTTAGTCTCGCCGATCAATTACTACTGAATAATGAATGTAATCCTTGCTGGATTCTCCATATGATAATGTAAAAAGTCGTAATATTAGATAAGAATATTTGAAACCATATAACTGAATCTTATAATTAAATAGGAATACTTATTAGAAACCATATAATCGTGCTGATATTTTTTTAGTATTGTATAGGAATAGAAAACAATATAATTATGAGCAAACATGATTATTCGTAAATAAGAATACTTGCTTAAAATTATATAACTGATTGCTAATCATTAGTATTAGATATGAATACGTGAAACCATATAACTATGAGCAAACATATTTATTAGGAATACTTAGTTGAAATCTCGCCCTGTCGGCTGGGGTGTTAGAATGCAGAGGGGTAAGACTCCCCCAATGGAGCCACCTGTTGGCCGTGGGTGGCGACCCGTGAGGCTTAAGGATAGAAGCCAGGTGGTTGAGCAGTCCATGACTTGCATTACTCGACTTTGGTCCTTACTTAGGCTAGACGGGCGATCAATCGGCTGGTCACGCCAAGCCCTAGCACCTATATGATTGCCCCAACCCTATTGCTCTTATAGCAAGCTTCATCCCCTTTTTATCATATGGGTGCTAGAAGGCGGTGGCTGAGAGTCTACGTGTCCTGGGAATGACGTTAAACTCTATCTGATGGTGAGGTTCCAGTTTTGGAGGTTTGGGGAATGTGGAGTACCCCTTCATCACCATTTCTCCCTGGTCCCCTATGAACCTGAGTGGTAGTACCTGTTAGGGTCCCATCTATGGGTTAAATAGAAAAACATGAGTTGATAAACAAAATTGTATTATCCATTAAGAATTGATTTATTTCAAAACTTTATTGGTATTAAATGACCCACTGAGGTTGATATGCCGTAAAACAAAACAAACCAATTAGTCGAAATCATATAAGTGCTTGCAAATCATGAATATTAGATAGGAATACTTGAAACCATGAAAAGATCTGCAAAGCCGTCATGCCTGGGAATTTCAACGGCAGATTTGAACGATACACTGAATCATGGCGTGGCTTTGACGGCTTGTACATGCAGCTTTTTAGATGATCGTTTGTGGCTGAGCACAGAATCAGATGAAATGGCCGATGCTCGTCTAGAAAACGCTTGTGGTGAAGAAAATACTTCGGATAAAGAATTATAGGGAATATCACAGCAGCGAATTAACAGAGATTAAGGAGAGACAAACAGACAGACAAAGAGAGAGAGAGAGAGAGTGAGAGAGAGGGGGACAGACAGACAAACAGAGACAGACAAAGAGAGAGAGGGACAGACAAAGAGAGAGAGAGAGATGGACAGACAGACAGACAGAGACAGACAGAGACAGACAAAGAGAGAGAGGGACAGACAGACAGACAGAGACAGACAAAGCGAGAGACAGACAGACAAAGAGAGAGAGGGGGGGACAGACAGACAGACAGAGGCAGACAAATAGGCAGACAGACAGACAGACAAGAAAAAGAGAGAGACAGACAGAAGACAAAGAGAGAGAGACAGACAGACAGACACAGAGAGAGAAAGACAGACAGGCAGACAGACAGAGACAAAGATAGATAGAGAGAGACAGACAGAGACAGAGACAGAGACAGACAGACAGAGAGAAAGAGAGATAGATAGACAGACAGACAGACAGAGACAGAGAGAGAGACAGATAGACAGACAAAGAGAGAGAGAGAATGAGAGAGATAGACAGACAGACAGACAGACAGAGACTGAGACAGACAAAGAGAGAGGGAGACGGAGTAGGGGTAGGTTGGTGCGGTGAATTGTCTTTGCTGAGAAACTGACGACCCTAAACGCTTTGGTTGAATGTCCGATTAATGAAAATGCGTGCCGCCTTTACGTGGCTTTCGTCGTCTTTGTCTTGTCATAGAGTCAAAAGGTTCATTAATCAAGGGTTGATTCCACTTGACATTGTGTCAGAAAAGTTCACTGGACTCGAGTATTGACGCTTCATAAATCGTTACATTCGGCAAGGAACTTTTGTCTTGAAATAGTTTATACAGGATGTCTCTGAAAAGTCTGGATTCAGACATTGCACTGTATTTAGTATGTCTGATTATAGCAATATGCTCAAATAGACTGCATTGGACTTTGTGACACTCGAGGTATATTGAGAGGGTCAGACAGTGAGACTGTCTCAAATGTCTATATTCAGAAGCAGCAATGGATTTAAAAGTTTTATTGCAGTAAACGCTCGAATTAACAGCTTTGAACTTTGTGACACTTCGGAAGAGAGAGCGAGAGAGAGAGAGAGAGAGAGAGAGAGAGAGAGAGAGAGAGAGAGAAGATGGGAGGGAGGAGAGAGTATGTTCCAGAAGTCTATATCCAGAGGCAGCAATATGTGTTACTTGTTTATTGTATTAATACAAAACTAGCATTAAATGATAATCAATATTTAAAAATATTTAAAGAAATAGTTCAGGTCAACTGTTCTATATCAAATTCAATAATACAAATTAATGTTTAATAAGATTTTTCAAACAACCTTTCATACTTCTTTAGGACTTGTGTATTTTGTGTAGGTAATTCTGTCTAATGATTTTAGTTCTGATTTTTAATATATTTAAGCACATAGAATAGTCGTAAAACAAGAGAAAATAGAAATAAGAAATATATATATATACAAGGTGTGTCAAAAAAGTATCGAGATTGATTGTACTTTTTGGCACACCTTTTATTCTGAAAAAAAAGTAGGAGGCGCATGGTGTAATGGTTGAAGTCATAGGAAATGGACGCGTCATCCCGAGTTCAATTCCTGGACGTAACTGTTTGAATTTCATACCTTGGGAAAGGTATGACTTCAATTCTCCCTCCAGCTATAGATAAATAGCAGGGCAGACTGGGCTCTTTAATCTTGGCTAGGTAACCAGCCTAGGAGAAGGAAAACTATGAATTGAACCTGTTAAACTCCGCTTAAGAAATTGACCTTGTGTCGCATCCTGCTCGTGCGGAGGGGTTGGTAAATATATATATTGCAAACTCTCTTACATAGAATTTTTAACTTACATTCCCTCTGGCAATATCTTTCAAAAATTAATGTCTAAATCGCCCAGAGGGCGTTTTTCTTTGTTTTTGTTTTTTTGCTAGTTAATAAAAGAAAATGTTTTAAGTTCTTAAAAGGATAATCTCAAAAGTTTGTTTTTTTTACCTAATATTTCGTGGAATGTATTCTTTAGTTTTTCTAAAAATAAAATTGCAATCAACATCCGATGTCAGGTTTCCTGTTAGTTGGTTGGTTGGTTGGTTGGTTGGGTTTTATGGCATGACAACACTTTTTGGGTTAATTTAAGCCAAAGACGTTTTGTTTTATTCATGTTTGTTCGCTACTCAAGTTTTTAAACACGTATATTTAAAACTCTATAAAACCTATAGATGGAACACTAACAGGTACTACTACTCCGGGTCAGAGTGGACCTGGTAGCAATATATAGATAAATTTATACTCCACACCCCAAAGCGCCAGAATCGGAACTTCACCACTAGCAGCAGTTTAAGCTTAAGAAATTGACCTTCTGTCATTTCTTGCCCGTGCGGATGGGTTGGTAAATAAATATATTCTGAAAAAAATAACGTTCCATTCATCATTTTTTTTTCAAAATACAAAGTGTGTCAAAATTTATTTTTTAAAATTCGATACTTTTTGACACACTTTTATATATGTGTGTGTCTGTGTTTGTGTATAAGTGTGTGTGTGTGTCTGTGTGTGTGTTTGTGTGTGTGTCTGTCTATGTGTGGGAGGGAGGGTAAAATATGGAAATGAATTTATTCTTGATGGTCCACCCTCTCGGCTGGGTCTTTAGAATACACCGACTGCACCTCTGCAGAAGGGTAAGACTTCCCCAATGGGGCCACCTGTTGGCCGTGGGTGGCGACCCGTGATGCTTAAGGATGGAACCCTGGTGGATGAGCAGTCCATGACATGCAACCCTCCACTTTGGTCCTTATTTAGGCTAGACGGTCGGTCGGAGAGGCCCCCTCCGATCAATCGGCTGGCCATGTCAAGCCCTAGCACCTATATGATTGTACCAACCTTATTGCCCTAATGGCAAGCCCAAACCCTTTTTACCATATGAATGCCAGAAGGCGGTGAATGAGGGTCTACATGTCATGGGACTGACGTTAAACTCTATCTAATGGTATGGTTTCAGTTTTGGAGGTTTGGGGAATGTGGAGTACCCCTTCATCTCCATTGCTCCCAGGTCCACTCTCACTCGGGGTGGTAGTACCTGTTAGGTTCTATTGCCTAAATAGAATTAAATGATTTTATTTTAAAAATTTGAGCATCCATTAAGAATTAATTTATTTCAATATTTTGTCGGCATTAAATGACCTATTAAGGTCGATATGCTGTAAAACAAAACAAAACAAACCAAACTAAATTATTTATGGTGAAGACGTTTTTGGCATGAAATAACCAAAGGGGTGACATGCCGTAAAATCAAGTTAACTCACCACCCATCATACCTTTTTCAAAGATATTAGTGCGAAGAGAAATGTAATAACGCTGCTGGGGTTCGAACTGAATTACTCCAAATTCGCAGTCCAGCACATTAGCCACGACACCACGAGTATCGTCCGTGTTATTGGACGTTATTGATTCAAGAGAAGAACATTTGTGATGATAATTCTTTATGCAAAGTAGTCTTTGAAAAATCTCCTCGATTTATTGAGCCTGTGCCAAACTTAGTGAAGCTAAAAGAAATGACAAGGGATTCCTGAATTTGTTGAAAGGTTTTACAGTGCGGTTTTTCCTCTTGTCCCTCATGACCTGTGATAGAAATTGACCCTTCCCCATCTTGTATGAGAAATAATGGATATATCCATGCACTACTGGCCTGGTAAGAAACTGATTGGTTTTGTTTGTTTTGTTTTGGCTTGGTTTGTTTTGTTTTATGGCATATCAACCTCAGTGGGTCATTTAATGCCGATAAAGTTTTGAAATAAATCAATTCTTAAATGGATAATACAACTTTTTTATGAATACATTTTTCTATTTAACCCATAGATTGAACCTTAACAGGTACTACCACTCCGGGTCAGAGTGGACCAGGGAGCAATGGTGATGAAGGGGTGCTCCACATTCCCCAAACCTCCAAAACTGGAACCTCACTATCAGATAGAGTTTAACGCCATTCCCAAGACATGTAGACCCGCAGCCATCGCCTTCTAGCATCCATATGATAAAAAGGGGCTGAGGCTTGCCATAAGGGCAATAGGGTTGGGGCAATCATATAGGTGCTAGGGCTTGATGTGACCAGCCGAGTAATCGGAGAGGGTTGTTTTGTTTTGTGGTACATCAACCTCAATGGATCATTTAATGCCGATAAAGTTTTGAAATACATTCATTTTTATTGGAGACTCCATTTTTTTATGAACAGATTTTTCTATTTAAACCATAGATGAGGCCCTAACAGGTACTACCACTCCAGGTTAGAGTGGACCTTCAGAATTGAAACCCCACCATCAGATAAAGTTTAACGTCCTTCCCAAGACATGAAAACCCTGAGCCACATCCTTCTAGCACGTTTATGAGAAAAAGGGTTGGCGTATGTCATAAGGACAATAAGTTTGGGACAATCGTATAGGTGCTAGGGTTCTCCGAACGCCCGTTTAGACTAAGTAAGGGTCTAAGTTGCATGTCGTGGACTGCTCATCCAGCAGAATTCCGTCCTTAAGCATCACGGGTCGCCACCCTGATAAGAAACTGAGAGACTCCACTGTGTCATACAATCTAATACCGTCCCTCCACTAACAAGTAATTAATATGGACGGTTTAAATGAGTTGATTTAATTGGAGTCATAGTGGATTTTTTTTTCGAAGGAAAACGCGTCACGAGGGTTGTTTTGTTTTTTTCTCCGTACCGTGTCATTTATGTTGATGACGTGAAACAGGGGGTTGCGGTTGGGGGGGACAAAATTATTTAACGGCAAAGTAAGTGAGAGAGAGAGGAATTAATACCAACAAGTCGAAATGAACGAGGCACGAACATTAAACAAAAACAGGCCAACATGGAGACAAATCAATGTGTCACGTTATCGATTGGCGAAATCAATTATACAGCCAAACATGATTGGTAATACAAACATTGGCGTGCTTCACTGCTTTTAAGAAGTCATGTTTGACATTCGGGCTGACAAATTCAGGCAAATTGTTTGCACATCAAAACACATACAATCATACACACTCACTCAAATATATATATATATATATATATATATATATATATATATATATATATATATATAACACACACACACATATATATATATATATATATATATATATATATTGTTGGCATCCTTCCGTCTACGAGAGACGATGGAGTACTGTCAAGGTTTTTGTTAACTTGAACCACATAGCCTGGGCGGGTTCGTATGGAGGATGAGCTGTTGACCATGCAGCAAATCCCCCTCTCCACACTGCCGCTGTAATCCAAAGGAAAGGTAAGGGACCAATGCAGTTTGGCAACGGTAGTGTCGCAGAAGTTAATGGGTAGCACTGGATTTCAGCATCACACCACCTTAGGGACTTCAGCTCCTCATTTATTTTCGGGGTTTACTCCCATAGCCTTTCATTGAAGGCAACAGAGGTTCTGTGTCGGACTTCTTGAGTTGATGGGTTACCGACCAAGGCTAAGGAGCCCTGTCAAACCCATTTGGGGATTTATGCAAGTAGTAAGTACCCCAATCTTACCACTATCGGTGTTCCTGAAAAAGAATTGAGGTTGGGGATATGGTATATTTTGCATTTGTGTATCAGATAAGCAACAGTACCTATATATATATATATATATATATATATATATATATATATATATATATATATATACCTTTGAAAGGAAGCAAAAATTCAATAAGCCGTCATTCTGTAATAAACTTATTTCGACCAAAACTTAAAAGGCTTTTAGAAATTTAAATCAATTTCTAAATCTCCCTAAATTTTCAATTTTCTGTGGCATAGATAAGAATGAATTGGAAACCTGAAAAGATTTTACCAGAATCCCTCAAATATGTGTCAAACAGCAAATATGAGTTGACAAATTTAAGCGAATAAGAGTAAAGTTCGTGCAAATATTTGTTTTTTTGAACGCAAAAGTCATTAAGCTGATTGTAAATCATCGGAAATTAACCGCATGGATAACAAAACCGACCACAAGTATTTTAGGGAGTTAGCAACGACGATGAGGTTCAACGCTTCCTCAACGACATCGTTACTAAAACGGCCACAGAACCGACAAAAGTTCGTTGACACAAATGGCGAATACGAATAAAAATAAACAAATGTTCAAGCTTTATAATTATGTAAAAATCATTGACAAGATAGAATAAACATTTCTGTGATTTCTAAATATTTTGGAGACATTGGCTTTATCATTATATATATATATATATATATATATATATATATATATATATTGTAGTGTAGAATATATTTAATGTGCAATTGTTACCATTGGTTTCCAAGCAGCATGTTAGCCACTTTTCTTCAAGATAATGCGCTTGTTAAGACAATGCTCCTGTTACGGAATGCAGTGAATGTCAATTCATTTATACATATATGTATATTTTTTGTTTGTGGACCGAATCCTCGTATTCCTCCGCATTTTGAGCCCACGTAATCGAGCACTTTATTTTCAGTTCTCCAATAAATAAAGGCTACCGATATATATATATATATATATATATATATATATATATATATATATATATGTTTAATTGGAGTCGTACCTAATTTTGAAAATTAATTAATTAATAAAGAATTAGGCGGGAATACCTATTAAATGTATGGCTAAACAAATCGAGAAAAATCAATCTCTGTATGTACATTTCGGCCTATTAGGCCTCATCAGCAGAGCTATAGATCGGAAGACCGCCCTGTGCGTGAATTGAAACCGGACTGCCAAGCTGACAGGCCGATCCCATAACCCCAACACCAAACGAACTTCTTAGATTTTATGATTTGTTTAGAGTAGGTTAACATTCCTCTTCTAGTGACTTTTATATATATATATATGTGTGTGTGTGTGTGGGTGTGTGTGTGTGTGTGTGTAAAAGTAGGCAAACACGGGATGTTATGGAAACTGGATGTTTATTGTAGACGATGCAACGTTTCGGCCATTTTGCCCATTATCAGGACAAAAGCCCAGTTCTTGCTTCAATGAAAGGCATTTTCAGAATGGTGAAAAACAGTAGGTTGTCAGTAGGGGCAGGGGTAGCTGGGGAGATGGGTAGTGGATTTTCTTGCCTCTAAATGGGGAGTTTTTATGTGGAGATGCAGGTGTTTGGTCAGAATATTGGATGGTAAGGATGTGTATGTGTGTTTGGGAGCTGGATTTGTCATTAGTTGTGTATGTGTGAGTTGTATATATATATATATGTATTTGTGAGTACATATATATATGTATATGTATATACATATATATATATATATATATATATATATATATATATATATATATATAATCTTTCGCCTTGGAAAGAATGTTTTTAGCTGCTGTGTAGTTTTTAAAAAAATGTCTCGTTAACCTTTACGTAAAGCACTCCATGACGTCATGTCTGAGGCATGCTGGGTTTCTCTGACAGTCATTTTATCAGATTCTTTAAGAGTTGAGTTCATTCACTAGTGGATACCGATAGCTCTCGGCTTTTTATTAATCCGTTTTATATTTTGGCTGCAAATCCGATTACGTTATTTTAATCTAATAACTTGAAATCTTATATTATTATTATTTTTCCAAATAATTTAGTTCTCTTTTCAAAATTGATCAATTCGTTTTCTTCCTTTATGAAAGATACACTTTCCTATCGAAATTACAAGCCGTAAAACTTGTAACCTTTGCTACATAATTCCAATTTGTCATCACTACAAGAAAATGTGCAAAAGGAGACAACCTCTCGAAAATGGGGGAAAGTGAGAGAGAACTTTATGTCAGCATATTGACTTGTTTTAACTTTGACATTCACGGACATTTTTAAGTAGAATTTTAATACTGTTTAAATGCTATTTCAATTCTTAAATATCTTTGCGAATATAAATCAAATCTTCATAATTTTTGTGCAAAAGTCTAGACTCAGTAACAGGGAATGTGTATATATATTTACTTTGTAGTTAATTGTTTTATTTTCATAATGTCCTCCGCTCATACATAGTATAGCAATAGCATAATCTTTACAGATCATTGCCGTCCCTCACAATCCCATAACTCCACTACAAGAACCTTTCCCTGCATGAGCCCTCAAATGACTCATCAAACCCCCTGAATATCCACAAAGTGTGATGCAAATATGACATTGAAAGGACTTCCCTCCCGTTGAATCAAATGATAAAATTTGATGCTGACTTACAGACTATGTTACAGATTGCACAAGACACATTGTTTGTTCCTGGAATTTGCATGAATTGACCCTGGTGAGGTTTCCTATGATTGACATATCCAGCCTTAGAAAGCAGAATTTGACCACATGTCTGACATTTCCAATCCTCCATGTTCTCTCCAATATGACAGGTCTAACCCTTTCAAAGTTGACGCTTGAGGTTTTCATGTACGATTCTTTCACTCTCAAAACTGGTACAGCCATCATCCACATGAATTCTCCAGTTAGCTTTTCCCAGTTGTCAGGATTTATTTTTATTTTTACAAGATTGTTTTTTAAGCAATCCTTATACCTCTTCCTACGCTTATGCTGTGGCCTTTTGTCATTATGCAGCTGACCGTAAAAGAGTTGCTTTGGCATTCTAGCATCACTCATACGCACAACATGACCTGCTCAACGTATTTGAGCCGTTATGATAAGAGTTTCAATGCTTGTGCATCCTGCCCTTGTAAGGATTTCTATGTTAGGTGTGTTGAAATTCCACTTGATGTTTAGAATGCGTCTGAAACATTTCTGATGAAAGTGTTCAAGAATTTTCAACTGTCTTCGAAACAATGTCCATGTTTCCGAGGAGTACAATTGGTATTAAACCATAAACGTTTTTCGAGCCTTCCATAGGCTTCTGGATGCGCAGGTGAATCTCAGCCTCTAAAGATCCATCACAAGTTAGTGTACCTCCTAAGTATGTGAAAGATTCAACAACATCCAGACAAGTTCCATGAATGGTTATAGTTGGTTTGATATATGGTTCACCTTTTACGGGGTGAACATTACCTTTGTCTTCGTCAAGCTTATTTTTAATCCAAAAGCAGTGCACGAGGCAGCAAAAAGGTTCACAATATCTTGAATATCCTCCTCAGTGAGAGCTAGAAAGTCAATGTCATCGACATAAAAGAACCCTCTGATAAGTGTATAGGATGTTTTTGATTTGAAATTAAATATTCTCAAGTCAAAAACTCTTCCTGTAGTTCTAAATTCGAAGAGGACGCCTTACTCACAATGCTGGAATGCATGAGATAATATTACAGAAAAGAATATTAAGACTAGTGTTGGGGTCAAGACATCTCTTTGCTTAACCTCGTTATCTATTGGTATTTCATCCGACAATCTACCACTCATGACAATTCTAGCTTTCATACTATTGCGTAACCGCTTGAGTATATTCACAAAAACTGGTGGGCACCCAACTTTACCCAATATCGTCCAAAGTGCATCTCTGTTGACTGTATCAAAAGCTTTTGTCAAATTCTGTAAAAGTTGGTAAATGGTCCATCTCATATTTGGTTTCCTGTTGAGGAAGACTCTGCAGAACATCAGCACTGACTACTGATGGGTTATTAAATAAATCCGTGAAGTGTTGTTGCCATCGTTGAAGGATTTTTTCGGGTTCTTTAATCAAGGTGATGTTGTCCGTTGACCTTAGAGGAGCAATGGAGGAAGTTAATGGACCGAACACTTTACGCATAAGACTATAGAACAGTTTTAGGTCCTTTTTATTAAAGGTCATCTGGATTTCAAAGGAGATATTTGACCACCACTCATTTTTCATCCTCTTTATTTCATGCAGTAATAGATGTTTAGACTCAGTATATTCCTTCAGGGTAGATAGTCGGAGAGAAGACTTACTATGATATTATAGTGGTCAACGCTTGTACAACACGAATACCACTCTCTAAATTTTCATGATTATTTTCCAGTGACAAACCGAGGGAAGATAACCGGTAATCATGACAATCACAGGTGTTAAATTAGAGTTGTCCCTCTCCTAGATGGATAACCTAACAAGGAATAAGGGGTCCAACACTCCCTGAAATAATGTTCTAGATGGCTGTGGAACTAATAGCTTCCTCCGCCCTTTGAACAGGTCTTGTTTTTCGTCCTGCAGGGTGTCTAGCCACCCTCCTCATCGGATAAAGCTTGTGGGGTTACCGATTTAGTCGCCGATGACTCGACTATGAAAGAGGTCGTACTGAATTACATAGTACCAGTAGCGTATTAAGCGACCTGACATAGCCGAACACATGCATACATACATACATACATACGTATCAACTTGTTGTATATTGAAGATATTTAAAGGAAGGGGAAAACGGCAATAGGATTTTCCGTTTAAATCGAAACAAAGAAAAGACGACAAAAATGACAAAGGACTTTTTTTCCCGGTTAACGCTAACAAAGAAGTTAAATTCGGATGTAGATTTTTCCGCTGATAAGTATAACAAAAGAAAATTCGTAGGCGGCTTATATACATAAAAGTAATTCAGAGATCCTAAGTCAGACAGAGAACCCTCTGGACAGAGAACAAGTGAGTGACAGACGCTCACGGTCCATCGCGGCCAAAGGCGGTGGGACCCACCAGCCACCCCTTTACCTCACCATCGCCAGTCGTCCCATTAGTAGTCATTGTCAACAGTTATTGTTAACCTTCGGGCATTTCTATTGTCAACGCTCGCCACCCACCACACGAGGAAGAAGAAATAAAGTCAAAGTTCCTACTATACCGCATGTGTTGTGGTTTCTTAAGTCCGACTACTAACATACACGATTTAGCAACGTGAATTTTGATGCCGCTATATAACAAGCAGCCCTTTATATATGTGTAGACGGCCGAATTTTTGTAGCGTTTATCGTTTAAGGTTCCAATGTCAAAACTCGTTGTACGTGCTTTCATGAGGGTCACCTGGCAATTCCGGAGTCTGGTAGGTGTTGCTTATTTCGTTTATTCTCCTCATGCTTAATGTTCTCTCTATTATATTCAAACTATATTTCCTATAGTCTTCATTCTCTTTTGTATTTATCATGTCTTCTTTTGTTTATACATATTGTCATTCCCTCTTTCACACACAACCACAACGATTCACTTCTCCTATATTTCTCCTATATTATAGTTGAGAGTACACTGACCACTGGGAGACAAAAGCAGTTAGAGAAAAGAGAAATGATATAAAAAAATATCCCAACATAGTAAAACAAATATTTTATGCAGTGTGGTTGATGTTCCACAGATTTTCAGTTCTCTGCCAAGGTTCAAGTATTTCTCCATATTTTTGTTTTCGTTCATTTTTACTCTGTGGTCCGCCAGAACGGTAAATTCGGGTCGGTCTATATATGGGTGGTAAGATATAAAATAAATCGGACTGTATGTAGAAATGTAAATAAGAAAAAAAGTATTCCAAAAGATAATTTCATTTGCAGTTGTTGAAAAAGCCGAAATTGGCTATGAGAATAAAGCATCACTGATGACCTTCCTTTATTTATTTAAAAATGTATCATCCGACCCCGAATCAATAATGGAATTCTTTTAAAAGAAAAGAAATATTTTTTTATCAGAGATTAATATACGTTTTAGATATTGAACTTTATCACAATAGCTCTTAAGTAAACGTATCAAACGTTAAAATAGTCAAATTTTCATACCGTGCCATATCGACAGTTTTCACTAGTATATATCGGTATGTTTTATCACATCCTCATATATATCTCATAACTATAGTTTTAATGTATTTCTAGAAGCCAAAGTCAACTCTAATTCTTTCTAACACAATGCATTTGAATCCTGCGGCCAGGGGAAATTTTACATACACGTTTAGAAATGTAGTGTAGAGTCACTTATCATCATTAGCCGAGATTTTTACCAATTTTTACCAAAGTGGGAAAACGTATTTTGAAAAGAAAAAAAAAAGTATAAAATGTAGAGCCTTTTGCGACCAAAGGTCTTTTAGAGAATCGATTAAATTGTCATATAGCCTTCTCCTTTTCATTTTTATATTTCGTTTTTCTCTTATTTCATTTTTCACTTTCTTTCTTTCTTTCTTTTTCTATTTCTCTCTTTCTTTCTCTTTCTTTTCTTTTTTTTCATTTCATTCATATTTTCTTCTTTCTCCGATGTTTTTTTTTCTTTTTTTTTTCTTTCTCTGATGTTTTTCATTTTCTTTCTTATTTTTTTCTTTTCTATTTCTTTCTTTCTGTTTCTTTCTGTTTTTTTTTCTTTCATTCATATTTTCTTCTTCCACTGATGTTTTTTCCCTTTTTTTCTTTCTCTGATTTCTTCTCTTATTTTCTTTCTTCTCCTGTTTCTTTTTTCTTTTTCTTTCTTTTCTTTTTTCCTTTCATTCATATTTTCTTCTTTCTCTGATGTTTTTTTTCTTTTTTTTCTTTCTCTGGCCATTTTCATTTCTTTCTTATTTTCTTTCTTTTTCTGTTTCTTTCTTTTCTTTTTTCCTTTCTTTCATATTTTCTTCTTTCTCTGGTGTATTTTACTTCCTCTCTTTCCAATTTTCTTTCTTTTTCTGTTTATTTGTTTCTTTTTCTTCCTGTTAGCTTTCCTTCCTTTCTTTCATAGTCTCCTCTTTCTTTGTTGTTTTTTTCTTTTTATTTCCTTTTATTTTCTTTCTTTTTCTGTTTCTTTATTTTTCCTTCATTTAGGTTTGTTACTTTTTTAAATATTTTCTTCTTACTCTGATGTTTTTCTCTTCTTTTCTTTTTACTTTCTTTCTTTTTCTGTTTCTTTCTTTTAGAAGGAGGTTCCTTTCCTTCATATTTTTCTTCTTGTTATGATTTTTATTCTCTTCCTTCCTTTCTTATTTTCTCTCTCTTTCTCTCTTTTTCCTTTATTTTTCTTTCTTTTTTGGAGGGTTTCTCCTTTCATTCATATATTTCTTCTTTCCGGATTTTTCTTTCTTCTTTCCTTTCTTCTTTTTTTTCTTTCGTATTTTTCCTCATATTTTTCTCTTCTTTTTTTTCTTTTTCTTTCTTTCTGTATTATTTTTCTTTTTGGTGGTGCTTCACCTTTCCTTCATATTTTTCTTCTTTCTCTTCTTTTTTTCTTTCTTCTTTTCACTGTTTTTCTTTTTCTTTCGTTTTTCTTTTCCTTTTTTAGGTAGAGGGGTCTACTTGCCTTCCAATGTCTATTCTTCTTCTGATTTTTAAAAATCTTTCTTGCTTCTTATTTTTTTTTATTTTTCGTTCTTTTTCTTTCTTTCGTTTTCTTTCTCTCTTGCGTGCTTCTCCTTTTTTCATATATTTCCTTTTTTTTTTCACAGTTTCTTTTACTTCTTTCTTTCTTTTTCTTTCTTTCTTTTTCTTTCTGTCTTTTTCTTTCTTTGTAGGTTTCTACTTTTCTTCTTCCTCTGATATTTTCTCTTATTTCCTTTTGTCTTATATTTCTTCAATTCCTTCCTTTCTTTAAATTTTCTCTTTCTTTTTTTTTTTTTTCTTTTGCTTTTTCCCAAAAACTTTTAAATCTCATTACAACATAAGACTGACGTCATTAATCGTAAAAAAAACATGTTACATGATTTTTACAAAATTGACGAATTTTAAAAATCATTTCAATTTCCCTGAAGTCAGTATTTCAACACAAAGACCAATACTTGCATTTTCGAAAAAAATCTTAGGATTTTCTTTAATCTTTTTCCTTTCCTGAAAAAAATCTCAGTTAAATTTAGGTAGTTTTTTTTCCAGAACGAAAAATAAACGATGAAGACGAGTAAGCTTCTCATTGGCTTCGATAGTCACATGACAAGATGATGCTGGGAAAATAGAATTAGAATTTAGTCAGTGGATTGGTTTGGTTTGGTTTTGGTTTGTTTTAGTTTGTTTTACGGCATCTCAACTTCAGTGGGTCATTTAATGCCGACAAAGTTTTGAAATAAATTCATTCTTAAGTGGATACTCAATTTTTTATAAACAGATTTTTCTATTTAACTCATAGATTGACCTAACATGTACTACCGCTCTGGGTCACAGTAGATCAGGGAGCAATGGTGATGAAGCGTGCTGGGCCCATAACCTGTTGAATATCTGGCAGCCATCCTTCGTTCCAGATGTAATGAATAAGTAAGCAAGCCAGTAAGAATCCAGTGTTAACGTATTCCTTGTAAGTCCTTCGTCAGAGATAATCCAAATGTCAATGAAATAACTCAGAGTGGTATGTCTATTAATACAGCAAAAGCAGGAGCAGCAGTGCCAGTGATTGGACAATAGAAATCCTTCTCAGGTCACGTGTTTATAGGCGAGTCTATAAGTATGAGTGACCATTTACATGATGCCTTATATAAAAAAAAACCGCAACACCCCACACATCCAAGAATGGAACCTCGCCATCAGATAGAGTTTAACGCCATCCCAGAACATGAAGACTCTCAGCTAACGCCTTCTAGCACCCATAATATAAAAAGGATTAAGGCTTCCCATAAGGGCAATAGGGTTGGGGCAATTATATAGGTGCTAGGGCTTGGCCTGACCAGCCAATTGATCGGAGAGGGCTTAACCGATCGACCGTCTATCCTAAGTAAGGGCATAAGTGGAGTGTTGCATGTCATGGATTGCTCAGTCGCTTGGGTTCAATCCTTAAGCATCACGGGTCGCCATCCACGGCCAACAGGTGGCCCCGTTGGGGGAATCTTCACCCCTCTGCAGAGGTGCAGTCCGTATGTTTTAACGGCGGGAAAATAGAATTAGAATTTAATCAGTGTAGCATAGGTTTGAGGTAGATGCGGTTTCCTTCACTGCTCATCGACATCGCACAGGGTCATATATTCTGCCACCAGCTATGGATAACTATTAGGACAGACTGGGTACTTTAACCTTGGTTAGGTTACCAGTCTAAGAGGAGGAAAACTCTGAATTCAAACCAGTTAAACTTCGCTTAAGCAACTGACGTTGTGTCGCATCCTGCTCGTGCGGAAAGGTTTTACAAAAAATAAATATGAAAACTCACATAACATGGATTTTTATTCATAATTCTATAGAGGCTTCAGCATTCGCCTCCAGTCTCTTAAACCGCTCGGGAATCGAATCAACTGACCTTCCCAGGAACTCTTGTGGAATGATAGAAATAAATTATTGTATTCATCCTTCAACTTCTTCCAAAGTCGTTGGTTTCATAGAGAAGACTTGCTCTTTCAACACCCCCACCCCAAGAAAAAATTGGCAGGTTGTTAAATCAGGGTTTCTGGGCGGTCAGTCCTGCGGATATTTTTTTTCTTTTTACCGTTCACTGTATGTTTTGTTTCGTTGAGTTTTTTTCCTGAGATTCTTAAATTAGACACACACTCACACACAGACACACACACACATAGACACACACACGAACCTACACACACACACACATTTATATATTTATATATTATACACATATACATAATAATATATAGTGTGTGTATATGTGTGGTATGTAAGATAATGATCTAATATACATTAATATATATATATATATATATATATATATATTATATATATATATATATATATATATTATGGAAAGTAGTTATGCAAAAAATACGTTGTCAATCTAGGTATATATGAATACTACTGTGGTTATAATTATGTACTTGGCATATATATATATATATATATATATAATATATATATATATATATATATATAATATAGAACAATATATATTATATATAATATATAATTATATATATATATATATATATAAACAATATATAATATATATATATATGTATATGTATATATATAAACTCCTTTTATAATCAATATATATAAGCAATATGTATATGATAAACCTATTTAAATATAAACTCCTTATATATATATATATGTCTACCCATCATTCTTACACGAAAATGGTGATTAGGACATATTTGTTATATCTATACATTTCCCTTTACTCTACAGACTTTGCATGAAACAAAACACAATATATATATATATATTTATATATATATATATATATATATATATATATATTATATTATATATATATTATATAGTTAAGAGAAAGGAAATGAATCCGACGGTATGAGTATAGATAAAAGGATATGAAAACAACACAATATGTTGTTAAAGTGAAAGATTTCATATCATATTCATAACTAATATTGAAGAATATTTCGATTTATAAAAATCATCTTCGGAGCTTGTTTATACTCCGGACTTATCAATAGCGGAGACGAAAATAATATGAATTCAAAACGAAAACCTTGATGTTGCAAAAAAGTTATGCTGAAGTTTCAAATATAAGCACATCCGCCAACGCTTTTCTCGGTCAGCGACAGTCATGTATCTCTTATTGTAACAGTTTTTGAAAAAAGAAGACATATTCCAAACTCGACGATAGACAAATTCTCTTTTTCAAACAGGATGAGTATTAACCCGTTGACGGTAGGCCTGCAACGAAATTTTAGAAAATAATTTTTATTTTTGTATTTAAATTTGTATTTTTTGATTTTTCTAATTTTTAATTTTTTATTATATATAAAGCAAAAAAGTATGAATGGTTGCAAGGTTTTTGGGATAATGTGAAATTTAAATTTGTTGGGCAGTATATGACAGAAATGGTTATGATAAAAGTATATGACGGAAATGGTTATAATAAAAGTATATGACGAAAATGGTTATGATAAAAGTATATGATGGAAATGGTTATGATAAAAGTATATGACGGAAATGGTTATGATAAAAAGTGGTATCATAATAGGTTTCTTTCTAACATAAATAAAATAGCATTTAACACTAGCAGCAATATACTGAAGATCTTTAATAACTAAAAACATTAACTAGCAACCCTTCTACAACCACAAAAAAACAACTTAATAACAAATAAAACTCCAAGCAAACAAGCAATCACTACAACCAACATTAATGCTGACGATGACCAGTGAAATGGTTGAAAGCTCTTGAGCAAAAAAAAAAGCCCGGGACATCGAGCATTTAGATTCGCGATGTACGAAAAATGACATGAACATCTATACCTGAAAATTATAAAAATAAGAGATATTTTGTGATCTCTAACAATTCTTATATATATATATATATATATATATATATATATAATATAATATATAATATATATGAAGGTGTTTTTTGTCTTTTATCGATTTCAAAGTAAACTTCAATATTCAGAGACAGTTTTCAGAAAAAAATATATATATACATATATAAATAAAACTGTCCATTTTTTCAAAAGTCAACGTCTCTGCGACGAATAAACACCGAAAAAGTGATATTCAGAAACCAATGGTTAGACGGACTTTTCATTTGTATTAGTTAAACTGAATAAATAAATATATATATATATATAATTATATATTATATATATCTAACAGTATGTATACAATCGCTTTTTAACATATATTATTTTTGACTGTCGAGGTTACTTTTTTCTGAATATGAAAATTGATTTTTTTTCTTTTTACCGTTCACTGTATGTTTTGTTTCGTTGAGTCTTTTTCTTGAGATTCTTAAATTAGACACACACACATACAGACACACACAAACACACACACATAGACACACACACGAACCTACACACACACACACACACATTTATATATTTATATATATATACACATATACATATATATATATATATAGTGTGTGTATATGTGTGGTATGTAGATAATGATCTAATGTACATTAATATATATATAAATATATATATATATATATATTATATATATATATATATATATTATGGAAAGTAGTTATGCAAAAAATACGTTGTCAAATCTAGGTATTTATGAATACTACTGTGGTTATAATTATGTACTTGGCATATATATATATATATATATATATATATATATATATATTATATATTATAATATACATATATATATAATATAATATATATTATATGTATTGTATATTATAAACTCCTTTTATAATCAATATATATAAGCAATATGTATATGATAAACCTATTTAAATATAAACTCCTTATATATATATATATATATATATATATTATATATATATATATATTGTGTGTGTGTGTGTGTGTGTGGTGTGGTGTGTGTGTGTGTGTGTGTGAACCTTGGTAACATCAACTGAAACCGGTCAATCACCCATTATCTAATTGCTTGTTATTTCTGATCTTTTCAGTCTAGACGATAAAAGAAGATGGGACTTCATTTCCTCTTTTTTTTAAATACTTAGAATTTTATTTTATCTCATTTCTTTGAATATCTTTTTTGTTTTCGCTCCGGCTATAACTTGAAATGTTCTTTTGTCATTAAACTGTCTTTGCTTATTCCTCATTAAACCTGGTTAAAACCATCTACTGAACTTTGTAGACCATCAACCACTCGGAAAAAAAACTTACGTAAGTAAGAATGGAACCCAAATAAAAGACATCCTTTCTGTTGGGGCTATAGAATACATTCAACTGCATCTCGTAGAAATCGTTCCCGTTGTGCTACCTATGGTGGTGATGATCGTGGTGCTTAAGGACGTGATCCTGATGACGGCAATCTGATGTGCATCGCTACAATTTGGCCCTTTCTTATACTAGATAAACGGTTGGAGAGAACCCCTCTTTGTAGAAAAAAAATTAGTGGTACTTTTTAACCCATAGCTGTTTGATAGCGTGGGGTCATAAGTTTGCTAAAGGTATTCGTCTTAAAGGGACTGTAATAGAGCAACTGGAGTTTGTCAAGCCCTATCACCTATATGACTGTCCCGACCGTATTACTTTTATTAATACTCGTATTAAAAATAAAATCATGGAGAATGTCACGTAAATAACTAAGGGAATTGTGACTTGCGTAGTGATATAGTTTTCGTTACAGGCATACAAACATACAATCTCCATTATAATAAGAGATATAAAAAATGGTTATCTGGAGTCTATAAAGTACGAAAGACGTTGTTCATACGTCAAGAGTCGAATTCCAAATGACTACTTCCATGACTATTTATATCTGTCGGTCTGGTCAAGGGCAGATAACTCTGTTCAGCCTAGACACAAGGGCAGATCACTCTATTATACTTATACAGAGACAAAGAACTTTGATTTTTTTACAGCAGAACTATATGAAATATAAGTAGTTGCAGAATTGGTATGTCTGAACATTTTCTCACCAAACATACCCCAGTATGAATAAAAAGATTTTGTTTGTTTTGGTTTGTTTTACGGCATATCAACCTCAGTGGGTCATTTAATGCCGATAAAGTTTTGAAATAAATCAATTCTTATGGATAATACAATTTTTTTATAAACACATTTGTCTATTTAACCCATAGATGGGACCCCTAACAGGTACTACCACTCCGGGTCAGAGTGGACCAGGGAGCAATGGTGATGAAGGGGTGGCTCCACATTCCCAAACCTCCAACACTGGAACTTCACCATCAGATAGAGTTTAACGTCATTCCCAGGACATGTAGAGCCGCGCAGCCACTGCCTTCTAGCACCCATATGATAAAAAGGGGTTGGGGCTTGCCATAAGGGCAAATAGGGTTGGGAAAAATCATATAGGTGCTAGGGCTTGACGTGAACCAGCCGATTGATGCGGAGGGGGCCTCTCCGACCACCCGTCTAGCCCAAGAAGGGCCAAAGTAGAGTATTGCATGTCATGAACTGCTCATCCACTGGGCTCTATCCTTAAGCATCACGGGTCACCAAATCACGGCCAACAGGTGGCCCCAGTGGGAGTCTTACCCCTCTGCAGAGGTGCAGTCGGTGCATTCTAACGGCCCAGCCGACAGGGCGGGAATAAAAAGAATGCTAATATTTCACCAATGCAAATATTATCATACGTAATCTTCCTACTTCTGATAATTGATATTTTATCTTTTCTGATTTTAGACAGAAAATAATGACTTGTATGAAATATGGGACCATATGACCTTTAGGCACCCCTTTCGCAATCTCGACTCACAAAAACACTTTTCTCATTCACATCGTCAAAATCCGGTTGTTTGTTAAGGGTTGAGGTTAGGGGTTAGGGTTAAGGTTAGGGTTAGGAGTTAGTTTTATAATTTAAAAAAAGCTCTAAAAATTGTCTGTTAACATTTAACCGGATTTTCACGGTGTAAATGGAAAAAATGTCCCCACGAATCGAGATCGCAAAAGGAGTGCCTAATGGTCATATGGTCCGAAATATACTTTTAATAATCTAAACCCACAAAGGAGCTCTAAACTATGAATGAATAAATTCATCATAACAATTCTGACCAAATTTAACAAAACCTTCCTAGACAAGTAACAACATAGAGGCACAAAATTGCAGAGACAAACGGTCATTGTCAAATAGACAAGTCTAATAAAGAAGCAAAAACAGAATCAAATCATTATAAATTAAACAAAAACAATGTATACCTAAAACCTATTCTATTGCAGTGAGTCTCTAACAAACGAAATAAACTGATGCAAGTAAACTCAGTGGGAGGCACAGTCAAGTCTGACGTATATGTTCTCCCAACTGACAAAGTCCTTAGTCTGCAACAATCTTTCACAAAAGCACTACTCTCTTCTTAACAGCCAAACTCCTACTATCGTTCTCTCTCGGTCTGGGAGGACAGGCTCTTCAATACACAGTTAATATGTACATCCGGGCTTTTTACTTTTTTTGCCCGTTTAGAACTTCAATATTCACCAGCATTTTGAGTATGCGTCAATACTGTTTACATCCGGGTTACTACCAACAGCATTTCAACGACGAGGAGGTAGCGAGTTCAAATATCCGTGGCCACTCGCTACACCCCTCTCCCTCGCCACAGGCCAAACATATCCGGACGCGCTTTGTTTGTGGGGGCTGGGAATCCGCTTGTTCACAGGTCTGCCCCTCAATTTAAATACTTCTACAATATGTCTTTAAAAAAGCTTTATCTATTATCTATTGTTTTTAGTTCCCATTAATTTTTGTTTCTTCTTCCCCCGCCCCCTCCCCATTAGATGACAGGAATTCAAGTTCACTTGCTTGAGGAGAATTTTATTTTTTATGTTATTTCTATTTTTATTTCGTTCACTCCTCTGAGCAATTTTTCGACCGGTGAACTAGTTTTTCTGCCATAAATACTAAGTGAGGGGTGGGGGGGTCATACTAATAATCATTCTTTATTTCTATAAAATTTTAATTTTTTTTTGTCACTGGGGATTTTACTGTAAATAAATATCAACTACCCCCCCTCACAAATATGTAAACAGGGGTTTAGGTGTAGGTAACTCATAGAGTGAGTAAGACGTTTTGGTGATTGTTGTGCGACTCGGGTTTGTGGTGAAAAGAAAATGTGGAATGAATAGGGTCACGAATAAGTAGTTAAGTTAAAGATTAGGATAGTGATGACCAGTCTGGTCACCTCGGTCAATTCGGAACATGTATTTTTTTATTAAATAGACTAGCAAAATAAAAGACACCCTCCGGGTGATGTAAAAATAGATTTTTGAAAAAATATTGCCTGAGGGGTGGGAGTTTAAAATTCAATGTCAGCGAGTTTGTACCCTAAGTAAGTAAAACCATCAAATTCATTAAAGGATTAAAAAATAAAACAATTTGAAATGTAAACTTTAAATATGTATTAAAATAAAACAAACTATATATAGATATATAATACCAGTCATGTATTTATTAAAACTTGTTTTAAAAAACAATGAGGACTGTCTAATGTTGCATGTTCAAATTTTGAGTGTATTTATTCTATGTTATGACGATTTTGGGTAATGTGACGTAAGCAGTGACGTATTTTTGGTACAGACATAAACCGGAAGCGAATCTCCATTATTAATAGATACATAAAATACATGTTTTTCTTTTCTTTCTCTATTTTTTCTCCTTGAAATATCAATCAAAGTATAGAATATAGCAAGATTATTTGTGTGATATGATGTGCTTCATATCCTAAAATTGTGAATACATGTATATTGCAGCTGGACTTTCACAAAAGATGACTAACACGTGGATGTAAAGATATTGGCCTTGTGCCGTATTTGTATTTATTTACAATAAATAAATATATAAAATATGCCAATATTACCGAATATCAATGAATCATCCTAATTCTCTTATTTTTCACTCTCACCTATTAAAGCACTATCTTTTCGAGGGGGAATCTCCCTGTCGTAGTGGCTAACATGCTCGACTTTGCTTAAATGGTCACCCATCTAAGTATTGAACAGGCTTATCGCTGCTTAACTTCGATGATCTAGCAGAACCGATGCTTTCAAAGTTACTTGACTCTAAGCCGTAATGAAAGTTCCAAATAAATGACACCATCTTGGACTCAGTTCATTGACACAAATAGCGCATAATATTCGAGTTTTGGCAGAAGGCCTCAAGTCAACGAAGAAAGAGCAATCTCCTAATCATTAATTTGGTACTGCTGTACGCATGCGTGCCATTCTATCCAATCAGAGGAAATACCGAAAACGAAAAAAATAAATAAATTAGTCACGTGATTCGGTATTAACAAAGTTTGTATTAATTTGATTATTCTGGTTTCAATTTTTTTTAATCTGACGTTATTTTTAAGTGAAAGAAAAATGTGTTTATATTTAGAAAGCAGACATTAAGAAAAGAAAACTGATTAAGAAAAACTACGAAAGCTTTTAATATCTGGCAATTTTAATTATTTTTAATGACATCCTTGTGTTCTTAATCGTTGAACGTGTCAATGTCTTTAATATCATTTATAGACGTCGAATTTTCATATCAGCCATAAGGTCAAGTGACAGCAAGCATTCTCAATATAACAATCGTGGGTTACTTAAGAAATCAAGAACACAAAATAACATTTGAAGAGTATCGGCACATATGGCATAAATACGTCCCGGTCTCCTACCCTAACAAAAAACGCCAAGTAGTGCCTGCTGAAAATGCGACCTGTGCTATTTATGAATTCCCTAGTTGTAGGAAGGCGTTTTTCCCGAAATGTTAATGCGATATGAAAGTGATATTTTATCCCCATCCCCCAAGTCTTTTCTCGACAAGTAGATGCAAATATTACAGCCCCCCCCCTCTTTAGAATATATTTTTAGCAGTTTGAAGGCGTTTTCATTGACAAATAATATTTTTAGTAAAAGTTAAAAGTAATCCAGCCCCAGGTTTTTATCAACAAGTAAATGTAAATTAGAATATATTTTTTTCGATATTTTCATTTTATTTTAATTCAAAACAACTGTCTTGAATTTTGAAATAGATACGACCGAGTTTCGAAAATAAAAACGATCAATACATTATGCATAAGTAGCACGGTCGGATTTTCAGCAGGCACCGCATTTCTAGGGCATGAGCCAGGACGCCTTTATGCGATATGCACCGGCATCTTAAAATCAGAGTAGAGTAACTTCCACCATTTAGAAAAATAGAAAATCAATGATATCAGAGTTCAGCCATTTCCAAACTTATACTTAACTGTTTGCCTACTTTAAGCTGCTCACAGTGTCTCTTCTACCACTGTGATTAGTTAATCTCTTGTCTTATCTATCTGCCTTGAATTTGAAAATATGTTATAATACCGACTTCATATAGTGTTTATAATTAGGAGGGGAGAGAAGAGAGGAGATGGTTTCTAACTGGTCTGTTTTTTCGCTACCATCCTCTTCTACTGGGCTGATTTTTTCCTTCTTCTGGGCTGAGTTGTCTGTGTTCATTTCATTGTTGGTAAAAGGGTTGGTAATAATTAACCAAAACTTGATTATTTTACAATACGTCTTTATTCTTTGTTAAAATCCCGAAGCCCAAAAGTCTTTTCAACCTGAGAAGCTTGCATCTTGGGAGCAACAACCCTTGCGTCTGCTCCTTTCTACTAACGGCCAAAATATAACTAACTAGACTTTACTTCCGTTCTCACGTTTTCTCATTGGCGTCAGGTATCTAATAATAATCATCTGTAGTTCGTCTATTTTTAAGAAAATAAAATGTTTTAAACGGTAACTAATAATTATCATTTGTAAGAAGTCTATTTTTAAGAAATTGTATAGTTTCCGGAAACTAACGATACTTTTTTGTAGCTTTAAGTAAACTTTTAGAAAACTTTTTAAATAACCTTCTGGGAATCCCAAGGTTCCGGGTGGAATACTAGCCCTGACCAACTTATCGCCAACTCGTGAAAATCACAGCTTTGATCTGTGTGGTAAAGTTGAGAGCTGATGGTAGGTTTATACTTATTGATCTCTATGAAAGTAGTCGTTCTTTTTGTATTAACAAATAGACATGATGGTTGTTTTTCCTTATAGAAACTAGAAAAGAAACAATTTTGAGCAGCGTTCCACAAGGTAACAAAGATAAAACTGACAGATCTGAAGAATAGATTTGCTGTATTTATTATTTAAAGTAGAGCGGAATTTGAAAAAGTGAATTAGAAATTTTAATCTGAAACATTAGGTCAAATGTGCGTGAGAGACAGGTGATGACCCCGAGAATAATCCGAGAACTCGGTGGTGATTGGATAATATTAGTCAGGTGATCGAGTGATTCTAGAAAATTTATAAAAATAGTTTGAAAAACTAGCAAATATATGCCCCCTCCGAGTGCAAGTATTTAGGTTTTAATGTAATAAAATATTATATTAAATAAGAAATGCAAGTGAAATTAAATAAGAATGCAGATAAAAAGATTTGAAATAGAGGGGGGTATAATCGAAATTGGATCAACTGAAACTTACATTTCCATCATTCCCGTCTTTCATTGTTAAATTTTCTAATTTATCTATTTAGTTAAAATAGGAAGTAAAGAATAA
>CM042156.1:17031266-17051249 GCA_023376005.1 Doryteuthis pealeii
GAAAGGAACTAAACATGATGGGGTAACAAAATGGAGGGTGATAGAAAGATGCTTAATTATAAAAGAGAATATGTCAATATTTATTTTAAGAAAATAATTATTAAATCTATTCCGAATTTTATGAGGAGTTACGCGTTGAATAGACAGTATCACCCATGACTAAATACATCTTTTTTTAATTAATAGATTCACAACAGATTTGACTCCACTACATATTTCATAGGGCCGAAGAGATGATATAATCTACTCGGTCCCATGAAAGAGGGTTTGAGAAGCAAACATTATCCCAGTAACGAGGAATTGAAATCTGTAGTGAAGAAGTGGCTCAAAGAACAGTCAACAGAATCTTACGGGTAGAGATACATGCTCTCATTCGAACGTGCAACATTGCTATTGAGAGAAACGGTGTGGAGAAGTAGGGATGTGTATCATACATCAAAATGAAGCTGTCCTCTGTGGATCACATCTCTACTTCTCCACATACACACCGTTTCTCTCAATAGTAATGTTCAACCTTCGAATGAGAGCATGTATCCCTGCCACATAAAATTCTGTTGACTGTACTTTGAGCCACTTCTTCACTACAGATTTCACTTCCACGTTACTAATGTTGCCCCCCCCCCCCAAAAAAAATACTTCTTTCATGATAAGTAAAGATACTGAAGTTAAGTAAAGATATTCATCCTTTCTTGAATATGTTTAATCGTTAAGTTATTGTTTAAGAAATTTGATATTAAAGGTTTAACTTATCTACCTTTTAATTTTTTTATTTTAGAGATTTTTGAAATTTAATAGATATGGAATTTATTCTCCTATTTTACGAAGGCGTATTTGTTTAACTAAAGATAAGATTGTATTTTAAGAAATAATGAAAAATCCTTATGTAATAAGTAATTGAGAGTTACTTCCCCTGTTTTATTATTACCTCCCCTTTGTGTAAATCTTTGGCGTTTCTGAGAGTATATAAACTACCGTTAAACTGTAAAAGTATTCTAAGTAGGATAAAGCTTTCTCAAGCACAACCGTGTGTTTATTTATTATTACACCTTATATCTTTGGCCTTGAATAAAATCTTTTCATCAAAAATACATATTTATGATCGATGCTGCACGGACTTCGTAATAGTATTTTCAAGCGGAGCTGGTATTCAATTTTCGAGACTAGAAAAGGCTTTTTTCAATAGACAGTTTTTAAGACAGAACTCAGACACAAGGAATAACGAAATATGTCGATCTAACTACAATAGAAACTTCAATTTATCGTCTCATAACTTAATGTGTAAATATTATTAGATATCTAACTATAACTGTGTTATATATATATTTACCAACCCCTCCGCACGAGTAGGATGTGACACAAGGTCAATTTCTTAAGCGGAGTTCAACAGGTTTGAATTCAGAGTTTTCTTTCTCCTAGACCGGTTGTCTAGCCAAGGTTAAAGAGCCCAGCCCTACTATTTATCCATAGCTGGAAGGAGAGTAGAATTCATACCTTCCCCAAGGGTATTAGCGCTAAGTGAAGTGCAGTTACCACATCCAGGATTTGAACTGGGGGCGACGAGTCCATTTCCCATCAATATAACTGTGTTATATGTTGTTGGCAGCCTTCCGTCTACGGGAAACGATGGAGTAGTGTCAAAGTGTTTTTTTAACTACATAGCCTAAGCGGATTCATATGGAGGATGAGCATTTGCCTATGCAGCAAATCACTCCTCTCCACATTGCCGCTGGGATCCAAAGGAAAGGTAAGGAACCATTGCAGTTTGGCAACGGTAGCGTCGCAGGAGTTAATGGGTAGCACTGGATTTTAGCATCACACCACCTTTAAGGACTCCGGCTCCTGTTTTTTTTTTCAGGGTTTATTCCCCTTGACTTTCCTTGAAAGGCAAGCAGAGATTTTGTGTCGGATTTTTCCTTGACTTTGATGGGTTACCGACCAAGGCTGAGGAGCATCTTTTAACACATTTGGGGATTTATGCGAGTAGTAAGTACCCCAATCCTATTACTATTGTTGTTCCTGTAAAACAGTGTTATATACTCGTTCAACATCGGGTATATAAACGGGGAGGGAGAGAGACAGAGAGTTAGTTATATTAGATGATAATAGTTGATAGTCTTACTTTACATTCTGCTTACTTCGTCTATTCGTCTGGGCGCCCGCTCTGTCAGCTGGGGCGTTAGAATGCACCGACTGCACCACTACAGAGGGGTAAGACTCCCCAAATGGGACCATCTGTTGGCTGTGGTTGGCGACCTGTGATGCCTAAGGATAGAACCAAGGTGGATGAGCAGTTCAGGGCTTGCAATTCTCCACTTTGGCCCTTACTTAGCCTTACTTAGGCTAGACGGTCGGTCGGAGAGACTCCCTCCGATCAATCGGCTGGCCATGTCAAGCCCTAGCACATATATGATTGCCCCAACGCTATTGCCCTTATGGCAAGCACCAACCCCTTTTTATTCTATGGGTGCTAGAAGGCGGTGGCTGAGGGTTTACATGTACTGGGAATGACCTTAAACTCTATCTGATGGTGAGGTTCCAGTTTTGGAGGTTTGGGGAATGTGGAGCACCCCTTCATCACCATTGCTCCCTGGTCAACTCTGATCTGGAGTGGTAGTACCTGTTAGGGTCACATCTATGGGTTAAATAGAAAAATGTATTTATAAAAAAATTGTATTCTCCATTAAGAATTGATTTATTTCAAAACTTTATCGGCATTAAATGACCCACTGAGGTTGATATGCCGTAAAACCAAACCAAACCAATCGTCTGGACGCCATGGTTTCTGGCTGGGCTTACTATTAAGGGTTAGATCTTCTTTGTTGATTCTTTTTTTGTGCTCGGTGGACGTTGCTTTTAATAATACAACAGTAAAAATAATGAGATTCCAACTCATAACTCGGAAAACTCGTAAATCAAAAACCACTGTATTTCTTTTTTTTTTTTTTCAATATCAAATTTAACACGAAATAACTTCTTGTTTGCGACC
Source organism: Doryteuthis pealeii (assembly GCA_023376005.1). NCBI lineage: Eukaryota > Metazoa > Mollusca > Cephalopoda > Myopsida > Loliginidae > Doryteuthis > Doryteuthis pealeii. The sequence goes on from CM042156.1 coordinate 17,034,253, forward strand.
TCCATAAAGTCAGTAACCAGTTTGCTGAACTAACAGAAAAAGTCATTCTTTTAATTACATTGGCAGTTTGTAGACGACGACATGATTTGTTTTAAATAAAGACCAGCATTTCCAATCAACTCTGTTCTTTCGAAGTCTTTTTTTTTAACCAAATAACTAAAAATAAAAATCGAGGAAAAAGATTTTGCTGTTTTGTTTTTAACTTGCCCAGAAATACAGTACCAACAATTTCGGCGTCCTAAGGAAGTTTCAAATGAACAAGAAATAAAAACAATAAATATATAATTAAAAAACTAACTGTCGATAAATTATTTTTACAAAAATCAATACTGCCAAAATCGATGCCCTGAAAGTATTTGAAACGTAATTAACCAAAATCAAGTAATCACTGGACCGGAAAGAAAAAGAGAAATCCATCTAAAAAGAGAGACCTTCCCACAATTATTTATTGTTTGTTAAGCTTTTAGATTGACAGAGTCTGTTTGGTAGGAGATGAACATTTTTCGAAAGATGCGCTCAGTGGTTGAATTATTTTGTCATGGAAGTTTGTGAGATCTGAGATTCTTCACCCGTTGAAAGTTTTTGTAGAACAAAAAAAAAAGGAACAAATTCTTCATTTCTTCGAATTTAGAATAGAAAGCGGAATTCCCAGTTTAGAAATCACATTTACTCTTTTCAGGAGGAAAAAAAATTAATATATATATGTATATATGCATATATATATATACGTATATATATACACATAATATATATATATACACATATGTATACATATATATACGCATATATATATATATATATATATATATATATATATATATATATATGTATATATATACATACATACATAGCGCGAATTTATCTATTTTTATGCATATAATATATATATATATATATATATATATATATATATATATAAGTATGGATAGGCCGTTGCCTATATAGACATATATATTTGTTATAGACAAATATGAGCATAGAGGCGATACCATAGCTGATGAGGATTTTCCGAGGCGTGGTCATTGCTAGTTGAAAACTATATATATATATATACAGACAGACAGACAGACAGACAGACAGACAGACAGGCACACACATATATTTATCTGTCTATATCTATATCTATATCTATCTATCTATCTATCTATATCTATATCTATATATATATATATATATATATATATATATATATATATATATATTGAAATGAAAGAATTGTATGTTGATTAATCAGATGAGAAAGAGGCGGTAATTTCTTTTTACGGTTGATTGGTTAGGTTGATTCGAGTTAGGACCAAAGTGATGTGATGGGTGTCATGGACTTCTAATGGTTCATAAACTGTGTATTCTGTTAGGGCAGGTTTGAAAAACAAAGAAAAAAGGATAGCATTAAAAAAAATAGACAAAATCAGACTGACCGACACCAAATTCAAAACTCCCGCCAACTAAGGGACATTCAGAGAGTGGGAGAGAGAAGGTTAATAGTAGCAAACGAGTAGAAAGGCATTGGCAAGCGAAGGTACCAGTCCTCTAAGAACCGGGTGAACAAAATAGAAGTAATATTCAACACTAATAAAACTTTGTAGAAAGGAAAATCCATAAAGCAAACCACATATTTTATACATTTATTTGATACAATTTATAATATACATAGAAAAGGGCAATTGTGTCACGACTCAAACATTTTTGTTCATTAATTATAATGTTTGCTTGTTTCTTTGATGTTACATTTTATATCAAAATTACCCCCAACCAACACACAACAGACTGCTCTGCTAACAGTTGATCCTATTCGAGGGGGCCTTATCCCTCTGCAGAAGGTCAGCCGTGTATTCTACAGCCCTAGATGACAGGGATTAGTTGTTTAAGAATTTATCAGTCTAATATTTAAATATTTTTACATTTAACTCTTTGTCAAAATCCTCTGATTTTTTTTATTAATGTGACACTATGCTCTCCAAGTCGGAATGGAGGGATGTGTTAAAACGCTTGTTTACTTTACCCTCTCCTTGTCGTAATGGCTGAGATGATGACGTGTCAACTCTTCCTTACGTTTTGCACTCATTTCCGAATCGAGAGATAATGTGTCCACGTTACTTAATGTTACGACTCTTCCTTCTAATGGAGTGAACGATTCATAGATAATGAAATATTCAATATACCTATCTCTGTACCGGTACTACATCGGAGAATTAAATCCGGGGATTAAAAAGTTAAAAATGTTAAACTTATCTCTATTTATAGATGTATAGAAAAATAATTTGTATCAATCTACATATTAATACAAATTATTTTTCTATACATTTGTTTCATATTTTATTCTTTATATATTCTTGTTTTTATTTTTGTTAATAATGTAACACTATGCCCTCCTTGTTGTTGAATGGTTGAGATGTGTTAAAATGATTGTTTACTTTACCCTCTCCTTGTCGGAATGGCTGAGATGATGACGTGTCAACTTATATATATATATATATATATATATATATATATATAATATATATATATATATATATTTGTGTGTGTGTGTGTGTGTGTGTGTGTGTGTGTGTGTGTGTGGTGTGTGTGTTAAAAAGGGAAATAAAGGAAAGAAAGTATAGAATGGATAGAATAGGATATTTTAATCAATTTTTATCTCTATTCATATATACTAGCAAATATATGCACCCTCCGGGTGCAAGTATTTAAGTTTTAATATAATAAAATATCATGTTAAATGAGAAAGGCTAATGAAACTGAATAAGAATTCAGATAAAAATATTTGAACAGAGGGGGTATAATCGGAAAATAGAAACAACTTTGAAAACTAACTGTTCCACCATTTTCCCTTACTCCCGTATTCCAGTGGTAAATTTCCCTAATTTAACTATTTAGTTAAAATAGGAAGAAAATAATAAAATTACAGTTATTTCTTTTATGTTAATAGATTTCTGTTAAGATTTATCCCCAGATTTTTGCTCATATTATTAAGATAAAACCAAACAATTAGAAAATCAATAATTCTAAGCATATATTTATTAAAATCAATTTTTTAAAGATCGCTATGCAAAGTAGCCTTCCCATTCACACTGTAAACCGCTATTTCGTTGAATATATAAATATAATTGCATGTTGTTAGTATGTATATATTGTTAACAGTCTTAATGATGTAAAACAATTTTACTAATAATTGAGGTTTAAATAAAAAATAAAATTATGGAGAATGTGATGTAAATAACAAAGGGAATTGTGACTTGTATAGTAATATAGTTTCGGTTACAGACAGACAAACCCACAATCTCCATTATAATAAGATATATTATGGACTCTCTCGTCGATTTTCGACGCATGAGGGTTCACACACACAATGAACATCCACATAGTGATTTGTTTATAGTGGTGAAGGCTTATGTTGGACCATCCACACTTTTTGGCACAGTCGATAGGAAAGAATTGGCGCATGAAGGGTTGCCACAAACGCAATCAACGACCGACCTCAGGAATTTTGTTATCCCTCTCCTAGACTGGTTACCTACCCAAGGCAAAAGGGCCCAGTCTGCCCTACTATTTAACCCATAGCTGGAGGGAGAATATATGGATTCATACCCTTTTCAACGGTATTAGCGCTATGTGAAATGCCAATAGCATATATATATATATAATTTTATAAATATATATATATATATAATTATATCTATATATATATATGAAGTGGACAATCTGTTTGAGATGGCGATAGCCGACAATTTATATATATATATATATATATATATATATATATATATATATATATAAAAATAGGATATTTTAATCAATTTTATCTTTATTTATCCATGCTATACTTTCTTTCCTTTATTCTCTTTTCAACCTACCCGTCGGATTCACTTCCATTCTCATTTTACCCCCCCCTCCCATATATATATATATATATATATATATAATATATATTACTGAGTAAAGGTATTTGAAAATATCTGTGCCTGAGGTAGACAGAGGATAATTAATGTATGGTATATAAAATGGTATTAATAGTCTTATCAATTAAATTAGTCTGCTTTCCAATTCGTTTAAATGTCTATTTAACTCTGAGGGTTATTCGTAGCATTGACCTTTTTCATTAATCTCTGTGTGACCCGAAGTTTATTTTCTAGGAATTCGTATCATTCCGATGTTTCATAAACATATGTTATCGCTAATATTATATATTGACTGTATACTCTAAATGCACTCACATACACACACACACACACACACACCATATATATATATATATATATATGTGTGTGTGTGTGTGTGTGTGTGTGAAGAAGATTGAAGTGAATCCGACGGTATGTAGTATATTAAGAAAAATGAAAACCAAGGTTTACATAAGTTTGAGTGGTAAGTTTATTGGCCGACGCTGCAGTGTTTCGATGTATTAATTAGATCATCTTCAGGGCATTGTTGGTATAAGGAAGGTGATAAAATTTTTTATCACAGAATAACGAGAAAAGCAAGCGATTAGTCCTTGTTTATCAATCTGTTCAAATTTGAAATCTGAAGAAAAGACGCTGAAAAATGGACGGTTTGAAATGTGACGTCAAATATTCTCTTTTACGGTGTGAGTATGAGAGTGTGTGAGTGTGTGTATCGAGAAAAGGCATTGTGCATTTTTAGGTGTTTTGTGTGTGTGGTTGCGCGTGTGTGTATAAATCTTTTGTGATAAAGGACATCGAAACAAACCTCAAGGCTGTGTGTGTGTCTGTGTGTATGTGTGTGTGTGCGTAATGGGGTACATTTTACATGCTATTTTCACAGATTATAAAAACGACACAGAGTATTAAATATATTCATTACCTAACTGATACACAGGAGTTTTACATGTGATCTAAGATTTGAATATTATATTCTTGAGATGGTCACTATCATGACGAAAACATTCGAGAGCTCGATTTCTCATATCACGTAATGTGTGGTTTAGCATATCAACTGGAATGGCTGTTATCTCTCTACGGATGCTTTCTTTCAGTTGCGCTGTCGTATGGGTCCTGCCTGCGTATACCCGATATTTCAGGTAACCCCAGACGACAGCGGAACTGAAATTTTGCAAAATCTTTGACTCTGTCTATAGTAATATATTTAATTTACTCTTCTCTACAATTTATTTAAGTGACTGCTTAATTCTGAGAGATATTCATAGCATTGACCTTTTCATTAATCTCTGTGTGACCTTAAGTCAATTTTCTAGGAATTTATATCATTCCGATATTTCATAACCAGATGTTATAGCTAAGATCATACACCGACTATATACTTTTCAATATATATATATATATATATATATATATATATATATATATATATATATATATATAAGTGTATTTTGGCAGCATTTTTTTCTTTTATACAAGTTTTGTTGAACTGTAAAGACAATTCTTGTTGGACGAGTTTTTGGTTGATCCTTTCTAATGTTTGGGCCATCTTTTTGGTGTCAGGGTGGAACTGGTGTAACAGTCCACCAAAGGTTTCGATACGAGCGCTTTCGGCAATACAGTTGCCAACATCAGGTAGGAAACGATGGTATGTTTCGTGTCTCGTTTTATAGGAGAACGAGTAGAATTGTCTGTACAGTTAAATAAAACTTGTATATATATATATATATATATATAATATATATATATATATATATATATATAGTTTCATTAGCCCTTCTAATTTAATATGATATCTTATTTCATTAAAACCTAAATACTTGCACCGGGAGAGTGCATATATTTTCTAGTGTTTCATAGGGCCAAATTCGAGTTGGAGTAGTAGTCCTTAGTAATAGTAGTCGTCGTTGATTCAGAAACATACGCAAGTCATATAGTCACAAAGGGGTTGTTTATTTATTTCTAGGCTCGTGGGTTCTTTTTCAGGTAGATGATAGAGAGGGTAACGTCAATTTATTCTATCGTAAATCATGTTCGGTACTACTATGCAAAACACATCACGGGGGATCCCGGAAAGCCCCGCCTGAAGGGCCAACCGAAAATGACCGATTTTTCTCTTCTCCCGTTTGTCGTCCCGAGGGTGGGGGGATCATTTCCACTCCTCCACAGAAAATAAGATTTCCGGTTTTATTTTTTCAATTTTAGATCCGGGGTCATTAGTCGGTCAATGGCTGGCCCTCCGCTGAGTGTTTAGCGTCCCAGAATTTAACCACTTTTTGTTCTTACTTCTTTTTCTTCTCTTTCTCCAGAAATCCGATTACTGTTTTATTTTCAATCCCCAAATTCGCCGTAGACCATAATAAATAAGCTACTCCTAGAATATCTAATTATGAGATGTAATGTGCGTACGTGAATAGTTCACTAATAAATCAACCGTAAATTATTTTTAAAAATATTAAGGAAGCCTAAGACTTTTCGAGAATTAATTCTTGCGTGCATAATGCTGCATTGCCCTTATGCAATCCACAAGGCAGAATATCGGGATGCACGTGTTCTCTAAAATATTAATATTTTCTCAACCGAGAAGATACAACTTTTAAACCAGGATACTGAGATGTTGCCGCTTCAATCCGCTCTCGTCGTAAATAAGGTTCCTGGAATTAAGATCCTCATTTTACTCGACTAATCCATAAGTCAGATACCACCACAAATTCTTCGAATTCATCGCTTTCTTTGGTGGCCTTGTCTTAGGAAGTGATTTCAATTATTTACTACTAACAGGACTTGTGGATATACCACAACTAGCTAAAGTACCCGGTCCATGACCGGACTAAAAATGAAATTTGGATCACCAGGGAATGAGAGAGAAAGTGGAAGACAGTAGTTAGAGAGGGGGTAAGAGGAAAATAATTCTTGAAACTAAAATCATTGAGAATTTGTATATTTCAGGATTTGTATTTTCTGTTTTATACTTTAAAATTATTTCATATTATTATACAACAAATTGAAAGTATTCGTTTGCATATTTGTTTGTTATTGTTTTAAATTTTTTGTACATGAAAACAATTCACATTTAGTTCTTAATTGCATGTTGAGTTTAAAAAGAAGCTGAGAATCGAAAATTTAAATTCTTCGTATTGCAATATCTATTTTTGCTAAAACCTAAGATAGTATTATAGGGACCACCAATTGATCAGTTTAGGCCATCTTGAATAAAACGGAAATATTTTGTTATTATTTATAATTAATTGATTTTTCATAGAATTTTAAAAAACTCTTATCTTAACTTGTTTTTAGCTACGTTAATTTTCAGTTGATTTAACAATGCAAAAATGAAAACATTGTTTTTCAATCATAATTTCATTATTTCTGTAAGCTGAAAAAAAAGTTAAAAAATCATCAGGAGTTTATTTAATGTTTTTTCTTTCAAATGGAAAAAAATTTTTTCAAGAAATATTAATTTTTCTGCAAGTTTCATAGTGTTAAATATAGGAGGGGGGTAAATTTCACAGGGTAAAATTGGTGGTACCTAGTATTTTAAAAACATTGTTTAAAAACGTTTTGGTGGACCTGATTATCTGGACCCCCCCCCATCTATTTTTTTTCCTTCAGTTGATTATTATCGATTACACACCAATCTATCAGATTGAAAAAAAAATTCTTAAAAAGTTCTTTATTATTTGAGTATTCACGGGTGCTCATTTCCTCGTATAAGTTTATAGTAAATTGATCCCCCATATCGGAACCGCTTGAACGGAACCCAAATTATTTATTTATTTTCCCATTAAACTAACCCCAACCCCTAACCCTAACCCCCCCCCCCCTAGTTAAAATTAAGTTTTATTACAAAATTTATATTAATTACAAACATCAATTTTCATAAAAGTTCAAATGTCACCTATGAAATCTCTATTTAAACATGCCAATTTTTCAGAACTGAAAAGTTGCACTATAAACTCAGCGATGTTTATTGACTTCACAATAAAGAGTAAAATCATAAAACTTAAAATTTAATTTGTAAGGCAAATTCTGAGGAATATTTTAAATTGTATTTTGAATAATAATTTAAATGTTGGTTGTTAGTTGTTTTGTTTTATCAACTTTTCGGGTAATTTACTAACGAATCTTGTCATTTTGATAAACAAAGCGCTTACAATTTTTCGTACTTACATATAAAATTTTTTGAAATGTTCCAATAACTGGATATTGTCGGATAAACTTGAAATAAATTTTGTCTTACAAATAATTGACTACTTATCTCCAGTCGGGCCTTCGACTAAAGATAAAACACCGGATTTTGTCCGTATTAGTAACCTTTGTTTTTTGTTTTTTTTATCGTGGTTTGAGAAAATAATTAGTTAACGAACCAAAGAAAAACAGTTTCTAAGGAAATTCGTCAATCTATTGTTATTTTTAACCCTTTAAAACTCTAACAATAAAAATTAATAAATAAATTAAAGAATTAAAAGTCATTTTATTCGAATGAAAATCTTAGTTTAATTTATACAAATATGTAACCGTACTTACGACGTAAACTATACGTAGTATTTTTTTTAAACTCGCTGTAAAAAAACAAATAATCCATAAAAACACATACAAATTACATATTCAGAAAGACTAGTTCATCTTATTACTAAAGATATAAATATTTTAAGATTAGATCCTAATTAGGTAAGAGATTCCGATCTGACTGATATAGACTGCACTGCTTGTATCGCAATAATCATAGGCAGCGTGGCTATCCGAAGCCATTTTTTAATTTTTTAACTCGCTGTAAAAAATGATTCAATTGCTAAAACCTCACACAAATTACATATTTTGAAAGAGTATTTTCTTATCTTTCTAACGATATAAAAATTATTAAAGATTGGACCATAAATAGACCATAAATTCGGAGCTGAACGGCTTAGACTGCAAAATTAATTCATTAAAATCAAAACTTCGCTGCTGTTATCGCTTTAACAATAAGCAGGCAGAGACAATATTTTATTATCAGGAGGGGCTGATATACGGACAGTTCCGCAAATTGGGTGATTTTGGATTAATTAATCGATTAAATCCCTTAATCACTAAAAATCAATAACCAAATTTGGAATTTTTCTTAGTTAGAACGATGTCAATGTGTATGCAAGATTTTGAATCTGAGTGACCTCCCGTTTTTTTGTTATACGTCGACACGTACATACCAAAATCTCTGTTTTATATATTAGATATGATAATTTAATGACCGTGTTGGGTTGTCTTCCCTTGCTTGGAAGAGTTATCTTCCCTCTGGGTTCCCGTTTTTGACCACCAGGGTTTTTTGGTATTTAAGCGCCTGTTTTGAACTCTCTGTCTCTCTTTCTTCTCCGTGAACTCACACACCCGGATACAAATGTTAAGCTATGTTAAGTATTCTATGTTATTATCGCCCATGCTTAGAATTGAACCTGCTAACAACAGATGATTGTCACTTAGAACTATATTAACCCAGTTATTTTTTTTAAATTTCAGACCCAATGCTCTTTTTACTTAGAATATTTATCTTTAACACTACGCCGTCGTCTCTAGCAGACGAAAGGATGGCAACAACAATATGCGCATGCGCAAGTGTGTATTTCCTTGTTTGCATTCAAATCACTGATATTTCCAAGAACATGTTCTAACGAAGTAAAATTTAAAACAGAAGTCTTTATCAGTATTTGAACAGAATCAGAGAAATTGGGGTTAAGAAATTTAGATTCAGTCTCCGTCTATTTGAAAAATATTTTAAATCAAAAAAGAATTCAAAAAGAAAAAAATGAATTAGAAGAATAAGAAGAGGAAGAAGATTAAGCTGTTTCAGCTGTAGTAAATTATGGCTATAAAAGGATGAATAAGAGAAAGGTATTAGTATTATTATTAGTAGTAGTAGTAGTTATGTTGTTCTTGTTGTAGAAGAAGAAGGAGAAGATAAAGAAGAAGAGGCTATTGTAGCAGTAGTATTGAATGGCTATAGAAGGATAAATAAGAAAAAAGAAAGTAGTAGTAATGTAGAAGAAGAAGAAGAAGAAGAAGAAGAAGAAGAAGAAGAAGAAGAAGAATGCGAAGAATGCGAAGAAGAAGAATGCGAAGAATGCGAAGAAGAAGATGCGAAGAATGCGAAGAATGCGAAGAAGAATGCGAAGAATGCGAAGAATGCGAAGAATGCGAAGAATGCGAAGAATGCGAAGAAGAAGAAGAAGAAGAATGCGAAGAAGAAGAAGAAGAATGCGAAGAAGAAGAAGAAGAAGAAGAAGAAGAAGAAGAAGAAGAAGAAGAACGGAGGGGAGTGGAAAGTGAAAGAAGTTATTTCAGACAGATTTTCTTTCTTTTCTTTTTTCTTTTCCTTTTTCTTTTCTTTTTTTCTTTTTTTTTTCTTTTTCTTTTTCGTTTGTTCCATTTTTCTTTCCTTTATCGACAAATTCCAACTAATACAACAATTTCCTATGCAGATTTGACCAGACGGGAACTAAATTGAAATTATCGCGCGAACTAAATGGAAATTTAAGACATTTATTGTTTTCTTGTTTATTATTTGAGGTGGTGGCAGAGAAATAAAGAATATTAAGAAATGCCATAATAAAGCGGGAAAGGTTTTGTTGTTTTTTTTCTTAGTGATTTCTTTTTTGATTCTGTTTATTTAACTTTAGATTTTTTAAATTTACTTTTTGAGGAAAAATGACGTTCGGTGCAGCCAAAAAGAAAAAAAAAAAAAGTTTTTGTTCAGATCGTTTTTATTATCTTTTTTCTTCCTTCACGCATTTAATTCTCTCTCTCTCTCTCTCTCTCTCTCTCTCTCTCTCTCTCTCTCTCTCTCTCTCTCTCTCTCTCTCTCTCTCTCTCTCTCTCTCATATATATATATATATAGCCATACACACGCAGTCCTGTTTCGACGTTTCAAGTCTCTTCCTCCAGCTGAGGTCAAATCTTGACCAATTTTTCAGCAGCCAGAGTCGCTGACTACTGGGCCATCAACACACACATTAGAGATAAACAGTGGGATACACACACTCTCTCTCTCTCTCTCACACACACACACACACACACACACATATATATATATATATATATATATATATATATATATAATATATATATATATATTGGGGGGATATGTGCTTAATTGAAGTCGTACCTAATTTTGAAAATTAATTAATTAATTTTTTTTTCTTTGGTTTTTTTTTTTTTTTTTTGGTAGTTCATGTAATGAATTTTCTTTTTGTATTATTCAATAACCGTAACTAAAATATTAATCCTTAATTAACACTCATAGTAAACCGGCCGAAAGTCTTATTGTTGGCATCAGCTGGGCAGCACGCGAGTCTATCCACTTTTCACTATCGCTAGAACAAGGAGATAATTTGTCTATGAGATGGAGCACCACATTCAATATCACCTCCTCAAATTACCGGACGGATCCAATTACTGCAAAGTATCACGCATATCCAAGCATAGCTACTCAAGCGTTAAGTTGGTGAGAGTCGATATCGAACCCTGAACCTTGCGGTTCCTAGTCAGATGCTGTGCCGACTGAGCTAATCTGGTCCCTATTCACACTTATGATTTCAAGTAATAATTATTTGTTTTAAGAGCATTTACTTTTATTAGCGTTCTTTAGATTTACGCATTCCTGTTTGGAAGTCGTGTTGCCATACAGTAATACAGACACGGCTGGATACTGCTAAAGTAGAAAGGACGTGATTATCACCGACGTTCTTCTGTGGACACTTAATCATGCTTATTTTGTTCAGTTAATTAATAAATATTCAGTATATCTTATTATAATGGATATTAGGTGTCGATCTGTAACCGTAACTACGTCACAATACCCTCTGGAATTGTGTACGTTTATCAATCAGTATTTAATTTATAGTCAAAATCATTAATACAAAAAATAAAGAACAACACTGTATTGTATATGCACAGAAATTATGAAACATCAAACGGTCCACATTGTTTGTTAAAATAAATTTTATATAAATACACATCCTGTATCATTGATTTATACTATAGGAATTTGGCCCCTATATTTTTACGGCATGTGGAATTGAATAAATTAAAATAATTAAGTTTTCTCAAATAACTAGTTTTACAATTGTATGTCATGAGTTTAGAATTAGGTAAACAAAAGATAATCGAAATAATATTCCACCCTGTCGGCTGGGGCGTTAGAATGCACCGACTGCACCTCTGCAGAGGGGTAAGACTCCCCCAATGGGGCCACCTGTTGGCCGTGGGTGGCGATCCGTGATGCTTAGGGATAGAGCCCAGGTGGATGAGCAGTTCATGACAGGCAATACTCCACTTTGGACCTATCTTGGGATAGAAGGGCGGTCCGATCAATCGGCTGGTCACGTCAAGCCCTAGCACCTATATGATTTTCCCAACCCTATTGCCCTTATGGCAAGCCCCAATCCCTTTTTATCATATGGGTGCTAGAAGGCGGTGGCTGCGGGTCTACATGTCCTGGGAATGACCTTAAACTCTATCTGATGGTGAGGTTCCAGTTCTGGAGGTTTGGGGAATGTGGAGCACCCCTTCATCACCATTGCTCCCTGGTCCACTCTGACCCGGAGTGGTAGTACCTGTTAGTGTCCCATCAATGGGTTAAATAGAAAAATGTATTTATAAAAATATTGTATTATCCATTAAGAATTGATTTTTTTAAACTTTATCGGCATTAAATGACCCACTGAGGTTGATATGCCGTAAAAAAAAGAAAAAAAAAAGAAATAATATAAGTTTGGAAATATTTTAGAAACAATAGAAACAATGGTTTAAATTCCATGGGAAAATATGTACGCCATCGGAATGTACCAAAATCATTCGATATTGCATATTTGATGAATATTTTAGCTTAATGATCACATAGACACTGACAAAAAGAAAATTATAAAAAGGCCCATAGAGCTGAAAAACACCAGACTGTGGGAGCTTACACTCTTCCCGACTCGACAGAGTTGGGGCGAATGCCCTCTAACTCGACAGTAGGAGCGAAAGTTCTCCCCCAACATCGACACAATGGGGAGAAGGCGCTGCCTGAAGACACAAAATGATATATCAGGTTGGTCTCGTATTTTCGTTTCCAATGTTCTCTCTCTCTCTCTCTCTCTCTCTCTCTCTCTTCTCTCTCTCTCTCTCTCTCTCTCTCTCTCGCTCAATAAGAACAAATTTTAATCACAAGTTTCAATTACAGACAAAACTGCTACAATGTTGACACAACCAATCGCACAAATATAAACAATACATGTCACACTTGTCACACACAACTACGTACAGACTCATACAGTCTGCAACATCACTGAAAGAACAATTGAATATACCAATTGTAAATTAATGTATATAAAGTTTGTTTCCTTTATCAATTTTGTCTTCTTTTGTTTTCTATGGAAACTTCATTTCCGTAGTCTTATACATATAAATTGTGGGGACCCATAACTCGGATCTTCTTCAACACCACACACTCGCCAAACAACAATGGTCCCTACAATACATAGATTGTTTTATTTTAATTCATAAAATTATCTAACGTATAGAGTTTTTCGAGAAAATTATTTACAAACATGAAATTGTTACGTGATCCTCTTCAAATTTATGATTTATGTATTATTATACGGGGAAACAATACTGTTACGTAGTGCCTTTTCTTTGACGGTACTAAATAGGTATATGTTGCATACCTATTTGCCGGCACTATATATCTATATGTTAAATACCTCTTACGTCTTCTTACTCTTATTCTGGTCGTCTATTCTTCTGGCCGGATCTGGTATATCTTCTAAGGTCTCGTCTGGTCTTCTATTGAGAGTTCCGTGTCTGGTTTCTGTTGCTAGGGATTTCTTGTTATCAGAAGCCTTGTGCTATTGTTAGCTTTTAGTAATAACAACAAGACTTCGACTTACGATGATGTTACTTTATTCGTAGAACCCCAGACCAGACAATCACGCAGTGAGCTCACATCTTGCTAGCTTCGCTTCTAAGTCCTAACTCTCTAACTGACTGAGTTGCTTACACCTTAAACCGGAAGGGGGCTTTCTATTGCCTTCCGATTCTCACGATCATCCCCAGAACGCAAGGTCAGAGTGAGGTCAAACGCTGTCACTCACTCTCAAGGCCATCAGCTGTACTGATCGCCATAAGGATTTCTATACTACCTTAAAAAGATATTGGGTATCAATAATTATGTAACAATACGTTCTGTTTTGAGAAACGTATGTCGTAAATTTTTTTTACGATAGACGATAAGCACAACAGAACGGTTTCGACGCCTTCAGAATCTTAAAAAAAACTTAAATATTTGAATTAATTTGAATTTTACTGTTAGAAACTTGTTTTTATTAGAGAGAAAACCTATTTATTTGAATTTTGACAGCAAAGAGATTTTTGTCCATAATTAAAAAAGTTATAAGATTTCAAATATCTGTTTACATTTATTTGCGAAAGAGCGAGGCACAAATTCCTTTTTACAACGCGCAAAGTGCGTTTTTTACTAGTTACTTAATATACAATACACTATATGAGTCACTATGAATAATAAATACATATATATATATATATATATATATATATATATATATATATATATATATACAGATATATATATATATAAGTGGATTGTATCAAGTGTTACTTTAACAAGATTAAACCAAAATTGAGAATTCAAACGTACATTTAATGATTTGTGGATATATGTTTACATATATGGAGTATTATAAATAAATATTATAAAAAAACAAAGAAACGGAAAAATCACACTAGTAAAATTAATTTAATATAAATATATATCCTTTATATATATATATATATATAAAATAATGAAATTCGAAGGCAATACAATGCGTAAAAAATAAAGACAAAAAGATGTTTTATATGTCTAATCGATTTCAAAGCAAAGCTTTATCATCAGAGTTTAATTTCAGAAATTAAACTCTGATGATAAAGCTTTGCTTTGAAATCGATTAGACATATAAAATATCTTTTTGTCTTTATTTTTTACGCATTGTATTGCCTTCGAATTTTATTATTTTATAACATACTCAACAATGCTTCAAGCAAATTACCAATTACTTTTATATATATATATATATATATATATATATATAATATATATTAATATATATATATATATATAAGTCAATATATTTTGTATATTAATACATGTTTTGTTAAAGGAAAAGTTTTTTCTAAAGGTTTGAAATATTTAAAAATAAGTGAGGAATTCATCTATGTAAGAAATATTTACTTCAACTGAAACAATTAACATTAAGTAAGTATGTAATTAATATACTTATTTATTAAGCTTAGATTAGATGTAGCACAAGGCCAAAGTATGGGACGCCCACTGAAAATCGAACTCATTAACAATGGTTTGCGAATCTTGCTTGCTAACCATTACACCACTTGAGGTGCCTCTATCTATTAATAATGGAGATTAGCTTCCGGTTTTTGTCTGTAACAAAAATTACGTCACTGCTTACGTCACATTACACAAAATCGTCATAATATAGAATAAATACACTGAAAATTTTAACATGCAACATTAGACAGTCCTCATTGTTTTTTTAAACAAGTTTTAATAAATACATGACTGGTATTATATATATATATATATATATATATTATATTATATATATATATATATATAGTTTTGTTTAATTTTAATATATATTTAAAGTTTACATTTCAAATTGTTTTATTTTTTAATCCTTTAATGAATTTGATGATTTTACTTACTTAGGGTACAAACTCGCTGAAATTGAATTTTTTACCCTTAGGCAATATATTTCAAAAATTTATTTTTACATCGCCTGGAGTGTGTTTTTCATTTTGCTAGTGTAAATATACTTATTTACTAAGCTTAGCTTAGATGTAGCACATGGCCAAAGTATGGGGCGCCCAGTGAAAATCGAACTCATTAACAATGGTCTGCGAATCTAGCTTGCTAACCATTACACCACTTGAGGTGCCCCTATCTAATTAACATACCTTATTTAAAGGTAACACCTTTTTAGTCATTTTTATTTAACTTATTTTTATTTCTGTATGTAGACAGAGGTTAATAATTCAGCAAAACCATACAGCTCTGACATAGAAATTGATATAGTTGCACCTTTTTGAAACATACTTTATTTATTTTTCACCATGATCTTCGCACTTGCCTATTCCCCAATTCATTGTTGAATATACCATTATAGATGCCAGATTACCCAGTGGATATTTTAAATCAAATTTCAACCGGTAACTCTTTCAGACTGCAGAGCTGTTATTTTACCGTAAATAGCATATTAACGTTTCACTCTGGAAACAAAGTAATGGAATATGATAGAGTCAATTTACAATAAAATGGAAACATATGACCGTTAGGCACCCCCTTTGCGATCTCGATTCGTGGGGACATTTTTGTTATTTACACCGTCAAAATCCGGTTGTTTGTTAAGGGTTAGGGTTAGGGGTTAGTTTTATAATTTAAAAAATCTCTAAAAATCGTCTGTTAACAATTAATCGGATTTTTACCGTGTAAATGGAAAAAGTACCCGCGAACCGAGATAGCAAAAGGGGTGCCTAAAGGTCATATGGTCCATAAAATGCAAAGAAAAAAAAACAAGTTAAAACAAGAGTATATAGATGGAGAATATCATAACGCAAGACCGGCTAGAATTTTTATGTAAGAAGTAAACTGTGGGGATTAAAATAAAATTAAAATTAAAATTAAATTTTTTTTAAACTCCCATGAGCCTTCACCGGAAGAACCCTCCGCGCATGTTGCGTAAAAAAAGGACCAATGCCTACCCCCACGAAAATAGCTCGGTCATTCGAGTTTAGGGCTTAATGTGTGTATTCGCCACCACGGCTAGGGGGATAACCTTTGCCATGGGCGGCTATGACCGTGAATAAACCTTAGTCATAAAACAACCTTCTTTCTTTGTCTCTTTCTTTTTCGTTCCTTGAAATCCTTCCCTTTCAGCACGACCACCAAATCAGATGGGGTTGAAGCAAAACTCTAAGAACACGCAATAAGAATAACCAGCTACCATTGAAACCTTAAAACACCAAAACCAATTGCCACCCCCATAAACGCAAATATTCGCCTAGTCATCTAGTAGTCG
>CM042156.1:17051349-17056349 GCA_023376005.1 Doryteuthis pealeii
TTACCCCATTCATATGAGTTCCTTTTCATTTAAAAATGTTTGGGCCGGTTAATCTCAGTCGGAGAGCGTTCGGCTGGGAATCACAAGGTCTTGGTTCGATTACCGCGCCCTCCGGCAACTACAGCCGTATGAGCAGCACAGGCATCTTGCTGCGTAAAATAAGACTGATGTAGTGTGGCGCTCCACCTCAGATGCTAAAAAATCTCGTTAGTGAAAAGGATAGAACTCCCGTTGCTGTCTAGCTGATAGGCCGCCCCGGGACTTTACTTTTACTTTTAATCTCGATTGATGAAATCTTTGTAAATATAGACCAAAGAGAGTAAAAAGAAATTATGCTGTCTCTGGAAGGATCATAGCTTTTGTAAATGGCAGCAGGGTGATAGTATTGTGATGTCTGGTGGATGGGTGGGGCGACAGGCGTTTGAAGCGGACGATCAAAAGGTGCGCGGTTCTGTCTTCATGTTTAGTAAATCTTTATATCCTTCGACTAATTATTAATTTAAATACACGCAAATTAAATGCCAGTTCTCAGCTTGTCCCTTTCTCTTACCGGGGAACCACTGCCATATAATATCCGATTCCACGTAGTGTAAATGGTTAGTAAGCCTAGATTTGCCGACCACTGATATGAGTTCGATTCTATTGGATGCCAAATACTTCTGGCTTTGTGCCATATACCAAAAACTAGCTTAGTTAAATAACTAGGCAACCTCACGTGATTGTAAATGGTTCGCCAACTTGATTACTGACCATTGATAGGAGTTCGATTCTCATTGGATATCAATTCACTTGCTTTGTGCCACAGCTAAGTAAGCCTTAGTAAATAAACTGGACATCTCACGTGATGTAATAGTTACCAAGCAGATTGCCGACCATTGATAGTTGAGTCGATCTCATGGCGCCCCATACTCTGCTAATTTTTTTCCAATTTGTTTTTGGTCTACAGTTTATGCAGTGTTTGCTTAACACTTAACCAAACCAAATTTCCCCTTTACGGCTGACAATTGTAGGTATTTTTACTGTAATCACGTGATATTTTCCAAGTTCACTAATATTTTCACTCAGAACTGATTCCCTTTCAATAGAGTCTAATCAATTATTGAATCTGTGCCTCTGCTCAATTAAGAAATAACCCATCAATTGTTTTTATTATACTTTGCTTGCGCGCGTAGGAATTCGCAGTGGTAGGAGAGCCACTATGAGCGGTTTTAAGCAGGCAACGAGTTAAATCGAAAGTGTTAATCCTTCTGCTTCAATTATATTGAATCTAATAATTGTACTTTTCTTGTATGCAGTGGTTAGGAAAGGGGCCGGTGTGAGCGGTTTAAAGTAGGGCCAAGCGTTAATAAATGGTTATTGAATTAAAAGAAATAGCTTTCTCCGTACACCCGATAACATAAGGAAAATACAAACACACAAATCATAATGGATAAAAACTCTCAGTCAGAAACGAATTTTTACATGAGCACAATGTGACACAAGGTCAATTCTTAACAGGTTTGAATAGAGTTTTCCTTTTCTTATACTAAACGCATAACAAATTTAAAGAAGACCAGTCTGCCCCACTATTTACCATAGCTGGAAGAGGAGAATAGTTGGATGCATACCTTTCCCGAGGGTATTTTAGCTGCTATGGAAATGTACAACAGCCGTCGTCCAGGATTGAACTTGTCCATTTCACTACAATGATGACCATTACCCTGGCACCTCCCATTATATATATATATCATATATATTATATATATATATTATATATATTATATATATTATATATAGTCATTCACATTAATCCTGTTTTAACGGTATCATATCTCTTCAGTGCGGTTAGACTTGCTTAACAAGACCAGCTTCAGTAATATGCCGACAATGATTCAATACCAATAAAACCCCAAAATAATCAAATCCATCAATATTATAAACTAGAAGATCAAAAGGATCTGGTAAAATTTAACCCAAGAACTTTTTTCCGTCTCCAAAAAAGCAATTCGAACTTTTGCGGTCACGGCCTGCTAACCTTTTCTTCTATGTCGAAAACACAATACGCTAAAATCAAGAACGTATTTGATATTTGGTTTTTGCACTTTAAAATTTTAACAAAACCATTTACGTTAACTATTAAGAAAAATGACTTCTACACTTTTCTTTTTTGCGTTAAAAAAATTAGTTGACGCCAATAAAAAGAATTTTTCATAGTTTTACAGGCATTTTAGGAGGGGGATTCAGGCTGGGGTATCGTAAAAAAAGGTGGGAACCCCTGTTCTATATATAACCAACGCGTTTAAATCGTCGTAAAATTCAGATTTCATTTAATAGTATTTCATTGCAATTAAATTAACGACCATTTCTCTTTTGATTATTAATAATCTTGCCCCACCGCCCTCCACTTTTACACCCCCACCATGTTTTAGTCTCTTTCATTTTTCAAATGTGTATCTGCGTGGATTTAAAAATATTAAAAAAAAAATATATTATCGAATAGAATCGCTGACTCTAATGCTCCTAGCCTTGTAAATGAACCACGAGGACTGTGTGTAGATTGACCATCGGGCGTGTCAGGCGTTGGGGCGACGATCAAAAGTTCGCGTTCTGTCTTGCGTGTTCGTAACGCTTTCATATCTCCGACTAAAATAATTATAAATCAACAAGCGAAGTAAAGTGTTTTCCTTTGAACTCAAAGGAACGCCAAGTTATAACTCGTATGGCAGGGAATGGCGGAAGTGTAAATTTAACGTGGATTTCACAGGCATCACACACACACACACATAAACACACACACACACACACACACACACACACCACACACATAATAATATATATATATATATATGAATTTATAAATAAATATATATATATATTATATTAAAGAATTATGAAAAAAGCTAATTGAAAGCAGATCAGATTCCATCCTTGCGCACATATAATAGGAATCAAAAACATGATATGATATATATATATATATACATATATATATATATATTATATATATATATATATATATATATAGTGATGTGCTGGGTGTGTGACCTGTGCTGTGTGTATTTGTGTGTGACTGTTTGTTTATGTATTGTGTGGGCCGTTAGAGAGACTGACAGATTGGGAGAGGCGAGAGAGTGGTATGAGTCTGTCTTTCTGACATATACATGTGTATGTTATGTATATATTATATATATATATATATATATATATATATATATAGTGGTGTGTGGTGTGTGTGTGTGTGTGTTCGTTTAAGGAAGCACGAAATATACAAAAATAATCATGTGAAAAATGATCCATAGAGGTTCATAGAATAAAGAAATCCAAAACGTGATAATATATATATATATATATATATAATATTATATATATGTGTGTGTGTGTGTGTGGTGGTGTGTATGTGTGTGTTGAGCAGAGTATGTATGTATGTATGTATGTCTGCATGGGTGTGTTAGAGAGAGAGAGAGAGAGAGAGAGAGAGAGAGAGGAGAGAGAGAGAGAGAGAGAGAGGAGATGATGTTTGTGAGGCGAGAGTGTGTGTGCTGAGAGAGAGAGAGAAAAGGGGAGAGCAGATTGTGTATGTCTTGTCTATTTTGGTCTGTGCATGAGTATATATATTATGATAGGTAATGTATATATATATATATATATTATATATATATATATATACAATATATGAATATATGTGGGTGTGTGGGTGGTGTGTATGTGTCCTGGAGTGTTACTATAAAACATATTTATAAATATCGAAGTACGATAACCACTAAATCAAACGAAACTATGCAATATAAATAGGAAAAGACACGCTTCGCCAGCGGTCCCAGTTAGAACCCACCACCTCAAGGTGGGTGTGAGAAGTCTCAGGGACACATAAGGAGACCTGAGCTAGACTTTGTCACTCAAGCTCCTGTGAATGATTAATGCTGGTGGTGAAAAAAAACAATAATGTAATAATGATATAATTAATAATTAAAATAATAATAGAAGAAGGAAGAAGAGGGGAACAAATCTTTGAAACTCCCAGAACTGAGAAAAACTGTGGCTACATTTGAAGGTAAGGGTCGCATCAATCATAACTAGCGACCGTGAAACAGCCTCGTTGTGAATAAGATCGGGTGAGCTTGGAAATCAACGAAGAATCGAGACCATCCGGAACTATGACATGTTTATATGCGGCCTACTTACTCAGAAGAGTCCGGAAGGACCTGAGTAAGACGTTTGCTGTCCACTAGCCTCCAGTGAACACCAACTAAGTTGGATGTAAAGAACTATCATGGAGCTGAATAATAATTGAAATGATTTGACTCATGAAATTACTCGGATTCTGGGAAAAAAGCTCATCACCTAACGAAGAGGGACTGTTTCTTATATATAATTACCGACTCCTCCGCACGAGCAGGATGTGACACAAGGCAATTTCTTAAGCGAAGTCCCAACAGGTTAGAATTCAGGTTTTTTTTTTCTCTAGACCGGTTGCCTAACTAAGGTTGTAGGCCCAGTCTGTTCCTACTATTTACCCATAGCTGCGAGGGAGAGTATGCGATTCATACCTTTCCCAAGGGTATATTTTTTTAAAAAGGCGCTGCTGAAATATCTTATCACATTCCAGGATTTGAACTCGGGGCTACAAGTCCATTTCCCATGACTTTAACCATAACACCACGCATTTCCAAGTTTTATAAGATGAAAGGAACTTGTTCAGCTGATAGGCATTTTATTTTCAACAGACCAACTTCAATCGTTAATTAAAAGCAAGCTGCAAAGACTTAATAAATTTCTTTTTTCAACATGCTGCTCATCAACGCCTCGGTAGCAAACTGATTAACTAATTATAATGGAGATTGTCTGTTGTCTGTCTGTAACGAAACTATATTACTAGCTAAGTCACAATTCGCTAATTATTTACTTCCCATTCTCCATGATTTTTATTTTCTATTTAAACCTCAATTATTAAAAAAAATTGTTTTTACATTACTTTACACTTGTTGGACATATCTACATAGTTATTTACCGCGTACCCCACT
>CM042156.1:17061349-17066349 GCA_023376005.1 Doryteuthis pealeii
GCCCTCCTACCCACTGCATACAAGAAAAGTACATTATTAGATCAATATAAATGAGGCAGAAGGATTAACACTTTCGATTAACTCGTGTGCGCTGCTTAAACCGCTCATAGTGGCTCTCCTACCACTGCGATCCTACCCCAAGCAAAGTATAAATAAAAACAATTGATGGGTATTTCATTATAATTGAGCAGAAGGGCACAGATTACAATAATGATTAGACTCTATTGAAGGGATCAGTTCTGAGGTGAAAATATAGTGAACTTGAAATATCACGTGATTACAGGTTAAAAAATACCTAGCAAATTTGGTACAGCCGGTAAAGGGGGAATTTGGTGTTTTAAGTGCTTAACAAAACACTTGCATAAAAACTGTAGACAAAAACAAATTGAAAATTAAGCCAGGAGTATGGGGCGCCCAATGAGATCGAAAACTCACTATCAATGGTCGGCAAATCTAGCTTGTAACTATTACATCACGTAGATGTCCAGTTATTTTACTAAGCTTAGCTTAGCTGTGGCACAACAGCAAGATGAATTTGATATCCAATGAGAAATCGAACTCACTATCAATGGTCAGTAAATCAAGCTTGCGAAACCATTACATCACGTGAGGTGCCTAGTTATTTACTAAGCTTAGTTTGGATATTGGCACAAAGCCAGAAGTTATTGGCATCCAATGAGAATCGAACTCACTATCAGTGGTCGGCAATCTAGCTTACTAACCATTACACTACGTGGATATCGGATATTATATGGCAGTGGTTCCCCAGGTAAGAGAAAGGAGACAAGCTGAGAACTGCATTTAATTTGCGTGTTGATTTAATTATATTAGTCGAAGATATAAAAGATTTACTAACATGGAAGACAGAACGCGCAACCTTTTTGATCGTCGCTTCAAACGCCTGTCGCCCCACCCCATCCCACCAGACAATCCACAATACTATCACCCGTGCTGCATTTACAAAGCTATGATCCTTCCAGAGACAGCATAATTTCTTTTAACTCTCTTTTTCGTTCTATATTTACAAAAAGATTTCATCATCGCAGATTAAAGTAAAAGTAAAGTCGCCGGGGCGGCCTATCAGCTAGACAGCAACGGAGTCTATCCCCTTTTCACTAACGAGATTTTTTTAGCATCTGAGGTGGAGCGCCACACCTACCATCAGCTCCTTATTTTTACCGCACAGATCCCTGTGCTGCTCATACGCTGAGTTGGCGAGGGCCGTATCGAACCAAGAACCTTGTGATTCCCAGCCGAACGCTCTACCGACTGAGATAAAACCGGCCAAACATTTTTAAATGAAAGGAACTAAACATGATGGGGTAACAAAATGGAGGGTGATAGATGCTTAATTATAAAAGAGAATATGTCAATATTTATTTTAAGAAAAATAATTATTAAATCTATTCCGAATTTTATGAGGAGTTACGCGTTGAATAGACAGTATCACCGATGACTAAATACATCTTTTTTTAATTAATAGATTCACAACAGATTGACTCCACTACATATTTCATAGGGCCGAAGAGATGATATCATCTACTCGGTCCCATGAAAGAGGGTTTGAGAAGCAAACATTATCCCAGTAACGAGGAAGTGAAATCTGTAGTGAAGAAGTGGCTCAAAGAACAGTCAACAGAATCTTACGGGTAGAGATACATGCTCTCATTCGAACGTGCAACATTGCTATTGAGAGAAACGGTGTGGAGAAGTAGGGATGTGTATCATACATCAAAATGAAGCTGTCCTCTGTGGATCACATCTCTACTTCTCACATACACACACCGTTTCTCTCAATAATAATGTTCCACCTTCGAATGAGAGCATGTATCCCTACCACATAAAATTCTGTTGACTGTACTTTGAGCCACTTCTTCCACTACAGATTTCATTTCCACGTAACTGGAATAATGTTTGCCCCCCCTCCAAAAAAATATACATCTTTCATGGGGCCGAAGATAAGTAAAGTATTCATCCTTTCTTGAATATTTTGAATCGTTAAGTTATTGTTTAAGAAATTTGATATTAAAGGTTTAACTTATCTACCTTTTAATTTTTTTATTTAGAGATTTTTGAAATTTAATAGATATGGAATTTATTCTCCTATTTTTTACGAAGGCGTATTTGTTTAACTAAAGATAAGATTGTATTTTTAAGAAATAATGAAAAATCCTTATGTAATAAGTAATTGAGAGTTACTTCCCCTGTTTTATTATTACCTCCCCTTTGTGAAATCTTTGGCGTTTCTGAGAGTATATAAAACTACCGTTAAACTGTAAAAGTATTCTAAGTAGGATAAAGCATTCTCAAGCACAACCGTGTGTTTATTTATTATTACACCTTATATCTTTGGCCTTGAATAAAATCTTTTCATCAAAAATACATATTTATGATCGATGCTGCACGGACTTCGGAATAGTATTTTCAACCGGAGCTGGTATTCAATTTTCGAGACTAGAAAAGGCTTTTTTCAATAGACAGTTTTTAAGACAGAACTCAGACACAAGGAATAACGAAATATGTCGATCTAACTACAATAGAAACTTCAATTTATCGTCTCATAACTTAATGTGTAAAGATTATTAGATATCTAACTATAACTGTGTTATTATATATTTTACTAACCCCTTCGCACGAGCAGGATGTGACACAAGGTCAATTTCTTAAGCGGAGTTCAACGGTTTTGAATTCAGAGTTTTCCTTCTCCTAGATGGGTTACCGAACAAAAGCTAAGGAGCATCTTTTAACCCATTTGGGGATTTATGCGAATAGTAAGTACCCCAATCCTATTACTATTGTTGTTCCTGAAAAAACAGTGTTATATACTCGTTCAACATCGGGTATATAAACGAGGAGAGAGATAGACAGTTATATTAGATGATAGTCGTTGATAGTCTTACTTTACATTCTGCTTACTTCGTCTACTCGTCTGGACGCCCGCCCTGTCGGCTGTGGCGTTAGAATGCACCGACTGCACCTCTGCAGAGGGGTAAGACTCCCCCAATGGGCCACCTACTGGCCGTGGGTGGCAACCCGTGATGCTTAAGGATAAGAACCCAGGCGGTTAAGCAGTTCATGACTTGCAATACTCCACTTTGGCCCTTACTTAGGCTAGACGGACGGTCGGAGAGACCCCCTCCGATCAATCGGCTGGCCATGTCAAGCCCTAGCATCTATTATGATTGCCCAACCCTATTGCCCTTATGGCAAGCCCCAACCCTTTTTATTCTATGGGTGCTAGAAGGCGGTGGCTGAGGGTTTACATGTACTGGGAATGACCTTAAACTCTATCTCATGGTGAGGTTCCAGTTTTGGAGGTTTGGGGAATGTGGAGCACCCCTTCATCACCATTGCTCCCTGGTCCACTCTGACCCGGAGTGGGTTAGTACCTGTTAGGGTCACATCTATGGGTTAAATAGAAAAATGTATTTATAACAAATTGTATTATCCATTAAGAATTGATTTATTTCAAAACTTTTATCGGCATTAAATGACCCACTGAGGTTGATATGCCATAAAACCAAACCAAACTAATCGTCTGGACGCCATGCTTTCTGGTTGGGCTTACTATTAAGGGTTAGATCTTCTTTGTTGATTCTTTTTTTTGTGCTCGGTGGACGTTGCTTTTAATAATACAACAGTAAAAAATAATGAGATTTCCAACTCATAACTCGGAAAACTCGTAAATCAAAAAACCACTGTATTTCTTTTTTTTTTCAATATCAAAATTTAACACGAAATAACGTCTTGTTTGCGACCTCCATAAAAGTCAGTAACCAGTTTGCTGAACTAACAGAAAAAGTCATTCTTTTAATTACATTGGCAGTTTGTAGACGACGACATGATTTGTTTAAATAAAGACCAGCATTTCCAATCAACTCTGTTCTTCGAAGTCTTTTTTTTTAACCAAATAACTAAAAATAAAAATCGAGGAAAAGATTTTGCTGTTTTGTTTTTAACTTGCCCAGAAATACAGTACCAACAATTTCGGCGTCCTAAGGAAGTTTCAAAATGAACAAGAAATAAAACAATAAATAAATATAATTAAAAACACTAACTGTCGATAAATTATTTTTACAAAAATCCAATACTGCCAAAATCGATGCCCTGAAAGTATTTGAAACGTAATTAACCAAAATCAAGTAATCACTGGACCGGAAAGAAAAGAGAGAATCCATCTAAAAAGAGAGACCTTCCACAATTATTTATTGTTTGTTAAGCTTTTAGATTGACAGAGTCTGTTTGGTAGGAGATGAACATTTTTCGAAAGATGCGCTCAGTGGTTGAAATATTTTGTCATGGAAGTTTGTGAGATCTGAGATTCTTCATCCGTTGAAAGTTTTTGTAGAACAAAAAAAAAGGAACAAATTCTTCATTTCTTCGAATTTAGAATAGAAAGCGGAATTCCCAGTTTAGAAAATCACATTACTCTTTTCAGGTATGAGCAAAAAAAAAATTAATATATATGTATATATGCATATATATATATATACGCATATATATACACATATATATATACACATATGTATACATATATATACGCATATATATATATTATATATATATATATATATATATATATATACAACATAGCGCGAATTTATCTATTTTTATGCATATATAATATATATATATATATAATATATATATATATATATATATATATATATATATATATATATAAGTATGGATAGGCCGTTGCCTATATAGACAAATATATTTGTTATAGACAAATATGAGCATAGAGGCGATACCATAGCTGATCAGGATTTTCCGAGGCGTGGTCATTGCTAGTTGAAAACTATATATATATATATGTATATATATATATATATATATATATATATATATATATATATATAGAGAGAGAGAGAGAGAGAGAGAGAGAGAGAGAGAGACAGAGAGAGAGAGAGAGAGACAGAGAGAGAGAGACAGACAGACAGACAGACACACACACACATATATTTATCTGTCTATATCTATATCTATCTATCTATCTA
>CM042156.1:17071349-17086349 GCA_023376005.1 Doryteuthis pealeii
CGGTCAATGGCCCTCCGCTGAGTGTTTACCGATCCAGAATTTAACCACTTTTTGTTCTTACTTCTTTTTCTTCTCTTTCTCCAGAAATCCGATTACTGTTTTATTTTCAATCCCCAAATTCGCCGTAGACCATAATAAATAAGCTACTCCTAGAATATCTAATTATGAGATGTAATGTGCGTACGGGAATAGTTCACTAATAAATCAACCGTAAATTATTTTTAAAAATATTAAGGAAGCCTGTGACTTTTCGAGAATTAATTCTTGCGTGCATAATGCTGCATTGCCCTTATGCAATCCACAAGGCAGAATATCGGGATGCACGTGTTCTCTAAAATATTAATATTTTCTCAACCGAGAAGATACAACTTTTAAACCAGGATACCGAGATGTTGCCGCTTCAATCCGCTCTCGTCGTAAATAAGGTTCCTGGAATTAAGATCGTCATTTTACTCGACTATTCCATAAGTCAGATACCACCACAAATTCTTCAAATTCATCGCTTTCTTTGGTGGCATTGTCTTAGGAAGTATTTTCAATTATTTACCACTGACAGGACCTGTGGATTACACAATATGATAATTTAATGACCGTGCTGGGTTGTCTTCCCTTGCTTGGAAGAGTTATCTTCCCTCTGGGTTCCCGTTTTTGACCACCAAGGGTTTTTGGTATTTAGGCGCCTGTTTTGAACTTTCTGTCTCTCTTTCTTCTCCGAGAACTCACACACCTGGGTTAGACGTTTATGTCTACACCTTCTCGTGTGGAGGCTTCGGCCCCCATTACAGCCACTAGTAAGTAGATGGAATCTCCATAACTATCCATTACTTATATATGTACATTTAGGTATCTCTTGTATACCTCCTTATTGTATCTCTATTCATGAATGTGTCCTTTTTTATATCTTCTTTGTATTTCCGTTATATGTATAATTTCCATGTGCCTGTATTAAAGTCCATGTTATGTTTAACACTCGTGTCGGAGTTGTTTTGTTCAACCAATTATAACATTATTATAACCTGAACATCCGGATACAAATGTTAAGCTATGTTAAGTATTCTATGTTATTATCGCCCATGCTTAGAATTGAACCTGCTAACAACAGATGATTGTCACTTAGAACTATATTAACCCAGAGTGATTTTTTTAAAATTTCAGACCCAATGCTCTTTTTACTTAGAATATTTATCTTTAACACTATGCCATCGTCTCTAGCAGACGAAAGGATGCCAACAACAATATGCGCATGCGCAAGTGTGTATTTCCTTGTTCGCATTCAAATCACTGATATTTCCAAGAACATGTTCTAACGAAGTAAAATTTAAAACAGAAGTCTTTATCAGTATTTGAACAGAATCAGAGAAATTGGGGTTAAGAAATGTAGATTCAGTCTCCGTCTATTTGAAAAATATTTTAAATCAAAAAAGAATTCAAAAAGAAAAAAATGAATAAGAAGAATAAGAAGAGGAAGAAGATTAAGTTGTTTTGGCAGTAGTAAATTATGGCTATAAAAGGATGAATAATAGAAAGGTATTAGTATTATTATTATTAGTAGTAGTAGTAGTTATGTTGTTCTTGTTGTAGAAGAAGAAGGAGAAGATAAAGAAGAAGAGGCTATTGTAGCAGTAGTATTGAATGGCTATAGAATAAATAAGAAATAAGAAAAAAGAAAGTAGTAGTAATGTAGAAGAAGAAGAAGAAGAAGAAGAAGAATGCGAAGAATGCGAAGAAGAATGCGAAGAATGCGAAGAAGAATGCGAAGAATGCGAAGAATGCGAAGAAGAAGAATGCGAAGAATGCGAAGAATGCGAAGAAGAAGAAGAAGAAGAAGAAGAAGAAGAAGAACGGAGGGGAGGGGAAAGTGGAAGAAGTTATTTAAGACAGATTTTCTTTCTTTTCTTTTCTTTTCCTTTTCTTTTCTTTTTTTTTTCTTTTTCTTTTTCGTTTGTTACATTTTTCTTTCCTTTATCGACAAATTCCAACTAATACAACAATTTCCTATGCAGATTTGACCAGACGGGAACAAAATGGAAATTATCGCGCGAACTAAATGGAAATTTAAGACATTTATTGTTTTCTTGTTTATTATTTGAGGTGGTGGCAGAGAAATAAAAAATATTAAGAAATGCCATAATAAAGCGGGAAAGGTTTTGTTGTTTTTTTTTTTCTTAGTGATTTCTTTTGTTGATTCTGTTTATTTAACTTTAGATTTTTTAAATTTACTTTTTGAGGAAAAATGACGTTCGGTGCAGCCAAAAGAAGAAAAAAAGTTTTGTTCAGATCGTTTTTATTATCTTTTTTCTTCCTTCCCACATTTAACTCTCTCTCTCTCTCTCTTTCTCTCTCTCTCTCTCTCTCTCTCTCTCTCTCTCTCTCATATATATATATATATATATATATATATATATATATATATATATATATATATAGCCATACACACGCAGTCCTGTTTCGACGTATCAAGTCTCTTCCTCCAGCTGGGATCAAATCTTGACCAATTTTTCAGCAGCTGGCCATCAACACACACATTAGAGATAAACAGTGGGATACACACACACACACACACATATTTTTTTTGGGGGGGAATATGTGCTTAATTGAAGTCGTACCTAATTTTGAAAATTAATTAATTGATAATTAATGAATTAGGCGGGCATTAATTATTAATTAATTAATTTTCAAAATTAGGTACGACTTCAATTAAGCACATATTCTCCCAAAAATTGTCGGCTAAATAAAGCCATATCAAAACACATTGTTTGTTTACTTCTCATATATATATATATATATATATATATATATATATATATATATATATATATACATTCCTTTGTTTATCTCTATCTCTCTCTCTCTCTCTCTATATATATATATATATATATATATATATATATATATATATATTATATATATATATATATATATCATGACGGATGAGTTGCATATAAAGGATACCCCTCGTGGTTTAATGGTTAACAAATTAGTCCCATAGATCTATTACTACTTAGATGTTCCATACTTGCCACATTGTGTCACATCATACCCGTGAATAACTTTCCTCGTCATTCAGGATTGTTCTTTATGATATCCATTAGTAATAAAGATTCGGTCTTAATCTGTCTGTAATCGAAACTACATCACTGCTTACGTCAAATTACTCAAAATCGTCATAACATAGAATAAAGAACAACCTTGAATTATATACTTTCAAAATGTTAATATGCCACCTTAGACGGTTCTTATTGTGTTTTTTTTAACAAGTTGTTATAAATACATGCCTGGTATTTATATATAAATGTATTTTTATCCTGTTTTATCTTAATATATTTAACCCTATCTAACGTATAGAATTTTACAATAAAATTATTTACAAAAAAAAATAGTCATGTTTTCAGTATCAAGAGATTTGTAGGGATTAAAATAAGATACAAATAAGAATATAACAAACTCCCATGAGCCTTTACACCGGAAGAACCTTCCGAGCACGTGTTGGAAAAAAGACCCATTTCCGACCCCCAAGAGAATCTCTCAGCCATACGGACTTAGGCCTTATCCGGGGCGAGACACGTCTACTGGCCAGGAAGGAATTTCTTTACCACGTGATGGCTATGATCCGTGAATGAAGCCTAAATCTTAAAACTACTTTTTGTCTTTTGTCTCTTCCTTTTCTTTCCCTTGAATTCCTTTTTCAGCCCGACCACCAAATAAGATGAGGTTAAAAGTAAACCCTAGAAACAACCAGTTACCTCAATCCCCACAGATTAATGAAAAAGTTTACAAATATATAAATACCAAGGACTTTGTGTAAATTCTATGTGTAAAATATTCAGAATAATTATTTAATTAATAATTAATATTATCATTATTATTAATTTATTGATTTTAACGGCATATCAACCGTCTGGAGTCATGCCATGCCTAACGGTTAGGAAGTTATACATATCGTGTATTTATATTTATACTTTTTAGTAATTGGTTTTAAAAATGTGTTAGCATTATTGGGGATTATGTTGTATGGTATTGATTTGTTTCATGACTATATTCTATGGTATAATTGTATTTCTCTCAAAAAAGAGAGAATATCCTCCATGTTGACATTTTCAAACAGATCTTTCATATTGTTTGCTTTAAAATAACGGTTTCTGATGTGAGCAAGAAACCTGCATTCCATGAATAAGTGTTTAACTTTCAAAGGTGTTTGAGATGTTCCACATTGTGGTTGTTGTTCTTGTTTGAGTATATTGGAGTACGTTAGTCTTGTATGACCAATGCGTAATCGAGATACAATGACTTGTTCCTTGCTAGACCCTCTTAAATAATTAATAGAGGAACGTAACATTTATTTGAGAAGGACAGAACAAAGTCTCCATTTCAAATTGTTTTTTTTTTTTTTTACTCCTTTAATAAATTTTATTTTACTTACTTATGGTACAAACAATCTGACGAAGGGTGTTTTTTTTTGTTTTGTTTTTTTTGCTAGTTCATGTAATTGATGTTCTTTTATTGTATTATTCAATAACAGAAACTAAAATAGTAATCGTTAATTAACACCCATAGTAAACCGGTTGAAAGTCTTATTGTTGGCATCAGCTGGCAGCATGTGAGTCTATCCCTTTTCACTATCTCTAGAAAAGGGAGATTTTTGTGTATGAGATGGAGCACCACATTCAATATCACCTCCTCAAATTACCGGACAGATCCAATTACTGTACAGTACCACGCATATCCAAGCATAGCTACTCATGCGCTAAGTTGGTGAGAGTCGGTATCGAACCCTGAACCTTGCGGTTCATAGTCAGATGCTGTACCGACTGAGCTAATCTGGTCCCTATTCACATTTATGATTTCAAGTAATAATTATTTGTTTTAAGAATATTTACTTTTATTATCGTTCTTTAGTTTCACGCATTCCTGTTTGGAAGTCGTGTTGCCATACAGTAATACAGACACGGCTGTACACTGCTAAAGTAGAAAGGACGTGATTATCACTGATGTTCTTCTGTGGACACTTAATCATGCTTATTTTGTTGAGTTAATTAATAATATTCAGTATATCTTATTATAATGGATATTAGGTGTCGGTCTGTAACCGTAACTACGTCACAATACCCTCTGGAATTGCGTACGTTTATCAATGAGTATTGAATTTATAGTCAAAATTATTAATACAAAGAATAAAAAACAACACTGTATTGTATATACACAGAAATTATGAAACATCAAACGGTCCACATTCTTTGTTAAAAACAAATTTTATATAAATACACACCCTGTATCATTGATTTATACTATAGGGATTTGGCCCCTATATTTTTACGGCATGTGGAATTGAATAAATTAAAATAATTAAGTTTTCTCAAATAACTAGTTTTACAATTGTATGTCATGAGTTTAGAATTAGGTAAACAAAAGATAATCGAAATAATATTAGTTGGAAATATTTTAGAAACAATAGAAACAGTGGTTTAAATTCCATGGGAAAATATGTACGCCATCCGAATGTACCAAAATAATTCGAATTGCATCATTGCAAATCACCTGATATTTGATGAATATTTTAGCTTAATGATCACGTAGACAATGACAAAAAGAAAATTATAAAAAAGGCCCATAGAGCTGAAAAACAACAGACAGTGGGAGCTTACGCTCTTTCCGACTCGACAGAGTTGGGCGAATGCCCTCTAACTCGACAGTAGGAGGGAAAATGCTCCCCCAACATCGACACAATGGGGAGAAGTCGCTGCCCGAAGACACAAAATGATATATCAGGCTGGTCTCGTATTTTCGTTTCCAATGTTCTCTCTCTCCCCCCCTCTCTCTCTCTCTCTCTCTCTCTCTCTCTCTCTCTCTCTCT
The DNA here is from genome assembly GCA_023376005.1 of Doryteuthis pealeii. Classification (NCBI taxonomy): domain Eukaryota; kingdom Metazoa; phylum Mollusca; class Cephalopoda; order Myopsida; family Loliginidae; genus Doryteuthis; species Doryteuthis pealeii. The sequence goes on from CM042156.1 coordinate 17,077,201, forward strand.
CTCTCTCGCTCAACAACAACAAATTTCAATCACAAGTTTCAATCACAGAAAAACTGCTACAATGTTGACACAACCAATCGCACAAACAATAAACAATACGTCATACTTGTTAACACAACTATGTATAGACACATACAGTCTGCAACATGACTAAAAGAACAATTGAATATACCAATTGTAAATTAATGTATATAAAGTTTGTTTCCTTTATCAATTTTGTCTTCTTTTGTTTTCTATGGAAACTTCATTTCCGTAGTCTTATACATATAAATTGTGGGACCCATAACTCGGATCTTCTTCAACACCACACACTCGCCAAACAACAATGGTCCCTACAATACATAGATTGTTTTATTTTAATTCATAAAATTATCTAACGTATAGAGTTTTTCGAGAAAATTATTTACAAACACGAAATTGTTACGTGATCCTCTTCAAATTTATGATTTATGTATTATTATACGGGAACAATACTGTTACGTAGTGCCTTTTCTTTGACGGTACTAAATAGGTATATGTTGCATACCTCTTTACCGGCAATATATATCTATATACGTTATATACCTCTTACGTATTCTTACTCTTATTCTGGTCGTCTATTCTTCTGGCCGGATCTGGTATATCTTTCTAAGGTCTCGTCTGGTCTTCTATTGAGGGTTCCGTGTCTGGTTTCTGTTGTTAGGGATTTCTTGTTATCAGAAGCCTTGTGCTATTGTTAGCTTTTAGTAATAACAACAAGACTTCGACTTACGATGATGTTACTTTATTCGTAGAACCCCAGACCAGACAATCACGCAGTGAGCTCACATCTTGCTAGCTTCGCTTCTAAGTCCTAACTCTCTAACTGACTAACTGACTGAGTTGCTTACACCTTAAACCGGAAGGGGGCTTTCTATTGCCTTCCGATTCTCACGATCATCCCCAGAACGCAAGGTCAGAGTGAGTTCAAGCGCTGTCACTCACTCTCAAGGCCATCAGCTGTACTGATCACCATAAGGATTTCTATACTACCTTAAAAAGATATTGGGATCCATAATTATGTAACAATACGTTCTGTTTTGAGAAACGTATGTCATAAATTTTTTTACGATAGACGATAAGCACAACAGAACGGTTTCGACGCCCTCAGAATCTTTAAAAAATACTTAAATATTTGAATTAATTTGAATTTTACTGTTAGAAACTTGTTTTTATTAGAGAGAAACCTATTTATTTGAATTTTGACAGCAAAGAGATTTTTGTCCATAATTAAAAAAGTTATAAGATTTCAAATATCTGTTTACATTTATTTGCGAAAGAGCGAGGCACAAATTCCTTTTTACAACGCGCAAAGTGAGATTTTTACTAGTTACTTAATATACAATACACTATATGAGTCACTATAAATAATAAATACATATATATATATATATATATATATATATATATATATATATATATATATATATATATATATATAAGTGGATGGTATCAAGTGTTACTTTAACAAGATTAAACCAAAATTGAGAATTCAAACGTACATTTAATGATTTGTGGATATATGTTTACATATATGGAGTATTATAAATAATATTATAAAAAACAAAGAAACGGAAACTAGTAAAATTAATTTAATATAAATATATTCCTTTATATATATATATATATATATATATATATATATATATATATATATAATATAGTCAATATATTTGGTATATTAATACATGTTTTGTTAAAGGAAAAGTTTTTTCTAAAGGTTTGAAATATTTAAAAATAAGTGAGGAATTCATCTATGTAAGAAATATTTACTTCAACTGAAACAATTAACATTAAGTAATTATGTAATTAATATACTTATTTACTAAGCTTAGCTAGATGCATCACAAGGCCAAAGTAAGGGGCGCCACTGAAAATCGAACTCATTAACAATGGTTTGCGAATCTTGCTTGCTAACCATTACACCACTTGAGGTGCCTCTATCTATTAATAATGGAGATTCGCTTCCGGTTTTTGTCTGTAACAAAAATTACGTCACTGCTTACGTCACATTACCCAAAATCCATAACGTAGAATAGATACACTGAAAATTTGAACATGCAACATTAGCAGTCCTAATTGTTTTTTAAAACAAGTTTAAATAAATACATGACTGGTATTATATATCTATATATAGTTTGTTTATTTTAATACATATTTAAAGTTTACATTTCAAATTTTTATTTTTTAATCCTTTAATGAATTTGATGATTTTACTTACTTAGGGTACAAACTCGCTGAAATTGAATTTTAACTCCCACCCTCAGGCAATATATTTCAAAAATTTATTTTTACATCGCCGGAGGGTGTTTTTCCTTTTGCTAGTGTAAATATACTTATTTACTAAGCTTAGCTTAGATGTAGCACAAGGCCAAAGTATGGGCGCAGAGTAAAATCGAACTCAATAACAATGGTCTGTGAATCTAGCTTGCTAACCACTTGAGGTGCCCGTATGTAATTAACATACCTTATTTAAAGGTAAACATTTTTAGTCATTTTATTTAACTTATTTTTATTTCTATGTAGACAGAGGTTAATAATTCAGCAAACCATACAGCTCTGACATAGAAATTTATATGGTTGCACCTTTTTAAAACATACTTTATTTATTTTTCACCATGATCTTCGCACTTGCCTATTCCCTCAATTCATTGTTGAATATACCATTATAGATGCCAGATTACCAGTGGATATTTTAAATCAAATTTCAACCGGTAACTCTTTCAGACTGCAGAGCTGTTATTTTACCGTAAATAGCATATTAACGTTTCACTCTGGAAACAAAGTAATGGAATATGATAGAGTCAATTTACAATAAAATGGAAACATATGACCGTTAGGCACCCCTTTGCGATCTCGATTCGTGGGGACATTTTTGTTATTTACACCGTCAACATCCGGTTGTTTGTTAAGGTTAGGGTTAGGGGTTAGTTTTATAATTTAAAAATCTCTAAAAATCGTCTGTTAACAATTAACCGGATTTTTACCGTGTAAATGGAAAAAGTACCCGTGAACCGAGATAGCAAAAGGGGTGCCTAAAGGTCATATGGTCCATAAAATGCAAAGAAAAAAAAACAAGTTAAAACAAGAGTATATAGATGGAGAATATCATAACGCAAGACCGGCTAGAATTTTATGTAAGAAGTAAACTGTGGGGATTAAAATAAAATTAAAATTAAAATTAAAATTTTTTTAAAAACTCCCATGAGCCTTCACCGGAAGAACCTCGCGCATGTGCGTAAAAAAGGACCCAATGCCTACCCCCACGAAAATAGCTCGGTCATTCGAGTTTAGGGCTTAACTGTGTGTATTCGCCACCACGGCTAGGGGATAACCCTTTGCCATGGGCGGCTATGACCGGTGAATAAACCTTAGTCATAAAACAACCTTCTTTCTTTGTCTCTTTTCTTTTTCGTTCCTTGAAATCCTTCCCTTTCGGCACGACCACCAAATCAGATGGGGTTGAAAGCAAAACTCTAAGAACACGCAATAAGAATAACCAGCTACCATTAAAACCTTAAAACACCCAAAACCAATTGCCACCCATAAAACCAAATATTCGCCTAGTCATCTAGTAGTCGAATATTTATTCGGCTATTTTTCAGACAGAGTTTCAGGTGTGCGGCCCCACATGAGTCGACGGTTCAGAATTATAAGGGTTAATGTTTTAAGTTCTGGCTACTATGTTACCAGCTCATATTTCTAGTCTTAAAATAAGTCATGTATATAAACTGTTAAAACATATTTCGTTCGACACCTTTTTCAAGAATTTTCTTTAAAGTTACTTTCCTTTTATATACATTTCTTATATATATATATATATATATATATATATATATATATATATATATATATATATATGAGATGAGATGAGATGATGAATCTACATAAAATGGCGGCTATGAAGGAAACTAAAAGATGAGGGAAAATAACATTTTTTTAAAGTTTTGAAATACGTTCAATGATCATTACCTCATCCGCCGTGTTGGTATATAAGGAGACGGGAATAAATAATAATAATAATAATAATAATAATAATAATAATAATAAAATAATAATAATAATAATAATAATAATAATAAAACAAGAACAAGAAAGAAAGCAAGAAACTAAGAACTAGAGTCTGTAGTAACAAAAATAAAATACGTCTATAAAGAATTAAGAAAGAAGAAAGAAAGAAGAAAGAAAAGTAGTAGTAGTAGTAAGTAGTAGTAGAGGTAGTAGTAGTAGTAGTAGTAGTATATACATTATATACATTATATTATTTACTTTTTCACTGTTTACTTATCGTAAAATTCCGCTTTCCACATTTTCGCCTTTAAATTTTCTTGTTTTCATTTCGTTTTATTTTCAAATGTCTTCTTTTTTTTTCACGCAATCTATTAATCAGCGCCAATTTTGTATTCTGTTTTCTTTTGTGATTTTCTTATCACATTTGCTGCCCGTATTTCGGTCAAAATCCCGAAGCCTCTTAGTAACGACAAAATATAAAACATTACTTATAAATCCTTGTCTTTTTGTTATATTTACGGCCTCTAATACTTGGTTTTTTTTTTTTTTTTGACAACTTGAATTTAACGCCTAATTTACTTTTTGTCCTCTTTTAGTTGACTTCATTATTGACTTGCAATTTTTAGCTTGTGATTTTGCGCATGCGCTGTTCGTAATAAGGCATATTATGGCCGCTAATGTTCTTGCAAAAAATATAGAATTACGTTCTTTGCTCCGAGGTTTGTTCCCCTTTTATTACTTTATTATATCATTTTATTTTATTTTGGGGGACAGGCTGTTCAGCCTGTTTTAGAGACTTACTACGTTGTGAAATACTATAAAAATCAAATTCATGCCATGATTTTGGCGAGGGTTTCAAGCTAATATTCTTTATCGTTTCACTTTTTAAATTTTGCTTTAGTTTTATGTGGTTTTCTTATGTAAATACTTCAATATATGTTGCTTTATTTATTTATCTCTATTTATTTTCTATAGAAAGATGCTGCCAATACTTCTTTCAAATAAAGCCAGAAGAAGAGGTACAAGGTGAACAGAGAAGAAAGAAAAAGGTGAGATGAGAGAAAAGAGTAAGATGGGAAAATAGTAAGATGAGATGATAAATCTACATAAAATGGCGGCTAAGAAGTAAATGAAGGAAACTAAAAGAAATGAGGGAAAATGAGGAAAATGAAATTTTAAAAAAAGTTTTGAAATACGTTCAATGATCGTTATATCATCCGCCATTGTGTTGGTATATAAGGAGACGGGGATAAAGATAAAAGTAATGAATAATAATAATAATAATAATAATGATAATATAATAATAAGAAGAAGAAGAAGAAGAAGAAGAAGAAGAAGAAGAAGAAACACCACCACCAACAACAACAGCAACAACAGCAACAAGAAGAAGAACAAGAAGAAGAAACAACAACAAGAACAACAAGAACAACAACAAAGAACGAAAGTAAGAAACTAAAACCAGAGTCTGTAGTAACAATAGTAAAATACGGCTATAAAGAATTAAGAAAGAAAGAAAAAAAAGTAGAAGTAGTAATAGTAGTAGTAGAAGAAGAAAGAACAACAACAACAACAACAACAACAACAACAAGAACGAAAGTAAGAAACTAAGAACCAGAGTCTGTAGTAACAATAGTAAAATACGGCTATAAAGAATTAAGAAGAAAGAAAGAAAGAAAGTAGAAGTAGTAATAGTAGTAGTAGAAGAAGAAGAAGAGAAGAAGAAGAACAACAACAACAACAACAACAACAACAAAGAAAGAAAGAAAGAACCAGAGTCTGTAGTAACAATAGTAAATAAGGCTATAAAGAATTAAGAAAAAGAAAGCAGTAGTAGTAGTAGTAGTAGTAGTAGTAGTTAGTAGTAGTAGAAGAAGAACAACAACAACAACAACAATAACAACAACAAGAAAGAAAGAAAGAAAGAAAGTAACAGAACCAGTGGTTGTAGTAACAGAGGTAATATAGGGTTATAAAGAATTAAGAGAAAGAACGAAAGAAAGAAAGAAAGAAAGAAAGAGAACAAGGACAAGAAACGGGGATATAAAAGAGCAAACATGAAAAGAATGGACATAAAAGAAAACAACAACGACAACAAAAACACTTGAAGAAGGGGAAGGGAAGTAGAAATAAAAATATGAAAAAGACAAAAAGAAGAAACATGAAGGAAAATAATTATGAAAGAATAAACTAAGAAGAAGAAGAAGAAGAAGAAGAAGAACAACAACAACAACAACAACAACAACGAGGACAGGAAAAGAAAATGATGTAGAATACACATAAAGAACAATGTATCTTTAAAAATCTATTAAAATGTTTATATTCATTCTCCTTCATGTTTCTTCCTGTTCGTCCTATTTTTCTTTCTTTTTCTCTTCTTCATGTTTCCTATTCTTTTTCTATGTTCTTTATTCTTAATTCTTCTTCATGTTTCTGCCTTTCATGTTGTTTTCATCATATTTCTTCTTCTGGCTTCCAACATTTCTTCTTCTTCTTCTTCTTCTTCTTCTCTTCTTCTTCTTCTTCTTCTTCTTTAGATTTATTCTTTTATAATTATACTCCTTCATGTGTCTTTTTTAGTCTTTCTTCTTATCTTTATTTTTCTTCAGGGTTCGTCTTTTCGTGTAAGCTTTCATCATATTTCTTCTCCTTATTTCCAACATTTCTTCTTTGTCTTCTTATTCTTCTATTTGCTTCCAGCATTTCTTCTTCCAAATCTTCTTCTTCCAAAACTTCTTCTTTCTTCTTCTTCTTCTTCTTCTTCTTCTTCTCTTCTTCTTCTTCTTGCTTTCAACATTCTTGTTCTTCTCCGTGCTTCCAACGTTTCTTGTTCTTCTTGTTATTGTTATTGTTCTTCTTCTTGCTTCCAGCATTTCTTCTTCTTCTTCTTCTTCTTCTTCTTCTTCATTTCATGTATCATATCTTTCTTCCTTCGGCTTTACAGCCAAGCATCGATTACTGGTAGATCACCGAAGTTACACGCTGATGAGCATGTACAATACTTATATGGTCAACCATTTAAGCAACAACAAGTAAGAAACCAAATATCAAAAAGACTAGATTCAGCATTAGATGACCCGAAAAAGAGTTGATATGCCGTAAGACAAAACAACCAATCAGGTCTTTTTTCTATTCAACTAATCTTCTCTACCCACCCCCTTTTTTCTATACTTCATTTTGTCTTTTTATTTCAAGAAAACGGAAAAGAATATCGGGAAAGCACATTTCCCCAAAGGTGAAATTGATGGACATTTCTGGGCAATTAGTGACAATAGAAAACTATTGTGAATTGTGAGTGTCTTCAGCTGATAGGAGAACAAAAGCGCGGAAATGGAGGATATGAAGAGTCAGAATAGACGATGGAAATTTGGAATAGGAAAGGAAAGATTAGGGGAGATGAATGAAGAAATTTAAAATGAGGACGAAAATGATAAAACTGAAGAAATAATATAGAAAAAAAGGAAAGAAAGAAAGACAGAAAGACAGAAAGAAAGAAGTAGAAGAAAGAGAGACGAAAGGAATTAAGAGAAAGAAAGAGTAAATAAATGAAGAAAGACGAAAAAGAAAGAAAAAGAATTAAGGAACGAATTATGAAAAAATAAGGAAATAATAAAATAATTAAAAAAACAAGAAGGAAAAAAGGAAAGAATAAAGAATGAAAGAAGGAGGAGAAAAGATAAAAGAAAGAAAGAGTGAATAAATGAAGAAAGAAGAAAGGAAAAAGAAAGAATGAAGGGAAAATTAAGAAAAAAGAAGGAAATAATGAAGGAATGAAAAGAAGAAGGAAAGAAGGAAAGAAGAAAGAACGAAGTAAAGAATGGAAAAAAGAAAGAAAGGATTAAAGAATGAAGAATGAAGAAGAAAGAGCGGAAATGAAGAATGAATGAGAGAAAAAAGATAGAGAAGGAAAGAAAAGGAGACAAAAGAAAGAATTAAGGAAGATGAAGAAACAAAGAAAGAAGAAAATAATGAAAAAAGAACGAAGGTTAGAATGAAGAAACAAAGGAGGAAAGAATAAAGAATGCAGAAAGAAGGAAAGAATGAAGCAAAAAGAAAGAAAGAATAAAGAGAGAATGAAAGAAAAAAGACGGTTTCTGGTAAAATTATCATAAATTATAGAAAGACTGTGGGAGGCGGGGAAACATTGCAAAAAAAACAATAGATAATTCTAAATTACAAAAAAACAGGAAAATAAAGGAAGGAAAAAAGGAATAATTACGAGAGAAAATTAAAGAAAGAAAGAATGAAATAACAAACAAATAGCAAAGACGATTAGGATAAAGAGATATAATAGAAAGAAAGAAAGAAGAAAGAAAGAAAGAAAGAAAGAAAGAAAGAAATGAGAAATAAACGGTTAAAAGAAAGAGTCAAAGCAAAAAGAAAGTAAAAAGAAATGAGAATAAGGTTAAAAAGAAAGAAAAAGAAATAATATGAATGAAACGCTAGAAAAAAAAGAAAGAAAAAGGAAGAAATGAAGACAGAATTGGAAATAGGATTAAAAAGACAGAATGAAAGAATGAAAGAAAAAATCAAGACAGGAAGAGAAAAAAATCAATAAAAAATGAAAGAAAAAAGAAGAGAAGAAATAGGAATAAAGGTTAAAAAAAGAAAAAATACAAAATGACAATTAAAGGTTAAGAAAGAAGTAAAAATGATACAACAATGAAAGTATAAGGAAAGAAAATACATGAAGAAATAAATAAAGATGAGAATAAAAGATTAAAAGTACTGAAAGATGAATGAGAATGAAAATTAAAAAAGAAAAGAAAAGACGATGAAACAATGAGAATCAATTGTTAAGAAAGAAAAAAAAAAAGAAAAAAAAAGAAGAAAAATGGATGAATGAGAATAAAGGTAAAAAAAAGAAAAAAAGAAAGAAAAAAATGAGAATGAAAGTTTGGCAAAAAAGAAGGCCATAGAGAATGATGAACAAGAATAAAAGGAAAAAAAATAAAGACGAAAAAGAAAGAAAGAAAGAAAAATGAATCAGATTAAAAAGAGATAAAAAGAAAGATTAAAAATGAGAATTAATATCGGAAAGAAAGAAAGAAAGAAAAAAGAAAAGTTGTAGGAAGGTGAATGAGAATAAAGGGTTAAAAAAAACAAAGAATAAAAGGAATGAA
>CM042156.1:17091349-17121349 GCA_023376005.1 Doryteuthis pealeii
TAATATTTATCAGTAAAAATTAGAACAACAGTCCCAAAACTATAAATAATACGGATACAGTTTTCGTGTATTATATTCCAGTAATCATCCTTTTTTGTTGTTGGCTTGGGATTTACTTCTCAATAGGGGATTCATTCAGCGTATTCTAAATGCCTCAAAAGAACGGCCCTTTCACTTGTGACGCATTTTGTCAGATTGCCACCATTCGAAGGAAGAGTTCAACACGAAACACCTGAAGAAGGCTGGAGGAACACGGTCGAAAGGTGTATATTTAACAGTAACATTAGAACAGCAGTCCAAAACTAAATAATACGGACTACAGTTTCGGTAATAATCCCAGGACACTTCCTTTTTTTTTTGTTGGGTGGGATTTACTTCTCAACAGGGGATTCATTCAGTGTTATTCTGAATGCCCTCAAAGAACGGCCTTTCACTTGTGACGCATTTTGTCAGATTGCCACCATTCGAAAGAAGAGTTCAACACGAAACACCTGAAGACGGTCGGAGAAACACCGGTCGAAAAGGTTGTATATTTAACAGTAAACATTAGAACAGCACTCCAAACTATAAATAATACGGATACAGTTTCGTGTAATATTTCCCAGTACACTTCCTTTTTTGTTGTGGTGATTTACTTCTCAATAGGGAATTCATTCAGCGTATTCTAAATGCCTCCACAGAACGGCGCTTTCACTTGTGACGCCATTTTGTCCAGATTGCGCCATTCTTTTTTTGCAATCACACCCACAAATAGATAATTGGCGTGAAGTTTGGACGTCTACTCTTCATATACGACCAGCATTGATGTGCTAAAAGATAATAATAACATTGGGGATTTATTTTCGAAGTGACTGAAATTATTTCACGAATTTGTGGCTGTCGCCATCACGATACACTTAATGCTCTGATGGTCAGATTTTTATGTCATGCAAAGTCGGCCAATCCCTCGCTTCGTCTTATTGACGACTGGCAGAATTGGCATGCAAGAATTGTGTTATTAGGTAAACCACTTTGTTTAGAAAAATTTTTCTTATGTGATTTGAATGATGCTAGTCTTACTAATGCGTAAAAATATTACATAAAATGGCCGCGTGTCCTGGGTATGATGTTAAATTGCATCTAATGTTGATGTTCCAATTCTGGAGCCATGGGTGTGTGTAGTACCCTTTATCGCTATTACCCCAGATCCACTCTGACTCGGAGGTGGTAACCTGTTAGGTCCCATTTATGAATTAAATAGAAAACAGGGGTTTAAAGTTTTGTTAAAAAATTGAGTTTAGATATATAATTGAATACCTATCAAGATCTATTGCAACTGAATCGCAGGTTCGATGCCTCTCTGGATACACCATTCTTATGTCATATTCTACGCGCGATGAATGGGCTGGGTATTGATATAGTACATAGTTTAGTGTAATATTAGCAGGCTGGTTTTGCAGATCTATTTCAACTGAATAGCCAGTTAGATCCTCGCTGGTGCCCCATATATATAACTTTGTGTCATATCCTACTACGTTTGAATGACTTGGCTACAACCTACATGCATAGATGTTATTATATTGGAAATAGGAATGCGTAAGTGTTTGCTGGTCATCCAAACTGGTGTGTCCATGCGTAGGAGTCCACAGGAAAACTTCACTTTTACTTCACATCAGTGCACTGCTTGTCTTCTTCATCTTATTTGGATTTTTATTGATAGGACGGAAATGAGGCATATAGCTACTATTTTATTTTAACAACACACACACCACATACAGAACAAACACAACACACACACACACACATCTATATAATACTATTATATATATTTATATAATATATATATATGATGGACTCTCCTGTCGATTTCGACGTATGTGGTTCAACAACCTCTTCTTCATCTAACCTTGTGTGTTATCGCAGGTGACATTTCAGCCTGCAAATGACTTGCAAAGAAGTCCACAGATGGAACAAGTGTGCATTATTTGAATGTATTGCTGGGACACTAGCCAATACTCTAGTCTTTCTCTAGCTTGACGCAGCTTGGTGACCTCCTGCTGCAAATCCTTAATACCATTGCAACCACAAAGTTCCTCACATTCTTACGATTGAGTGCTGTGCTCTCAATGTAGCGTAATCTATATTTGCACTGGAAGGTTACTTTTCAGCTTGTCCTTAAATCTGAGCAATGGTCGACCCACGTTTTTACACACCGTCAAGCTGACTATACAACAGAATCTTTGGTATTCTTCATTATGCATTACACACACACACACACACACACACACATATATATATATATATATATATATAAATATATATATCTATATATCGTATTTGTGGAAAAGGTGACTAACCGGCGAAAATGATCACAATGTTATGTTGCAAATTTCACAATAAGACAGCGATATAAACAAATATAAAGTGCTCAATACTGTGAAGAGCAAATTTATTATAATAATGGTACACAGTAAAACTATTGGGTTTCACCATAAGTATCAGGTTAAATCCACGCGGATAATCAAGATATTGATTAATTGCAGTTGATTGCACGTGGCATTTTTTGCGATGACGGTTGGTTATAGATCCGCAGCCAATGGGGACGCTGGCTTGAAATTCAAAAATGATCGGAAGTGGAATTTTTTCGAATGCCATCTACTTTTCTGCACAAGGATGGATTCGGTACTGAATAAACTACGAACGTTGTATGCCATTAAATAAAGAACCGAGAAAGCAAAACTTCTGTATGGCATAATAACATAACACTTAATGTTGCTTTCTGGGGAGAATAAAAAAACATTATTTAGAATAATTGATTCTGAAGGGTGGGGTAACATTACACGAAATAGCTGCTTTCTGTTTGGTAAATAAGATTGAATTAAATATTTGCCAAAAGGCAAATATCTAATTACATTAATAGATGCTTCCTGGGGGCATAAACACATTACTTTATATATATATATATATATATATATATATATATATATATATTAATACAAGGTGTGTCATAAAACACATCGAGATTGAAGCTGTATTTACCAGATAAAAAGGAACAATGAATGAACCGTTAATTTTTCTCAGAATACAAAGTGTGTCTAAAAGTGCCGAGTATGAAGCTCTATGTACCAAGAGAAAAAATGAACAATGAATGGAACATTAATTTTTCAGAATACAATGTGTATAAAAAAATCAAAAAATCTCGATGCTTTTTTGATCACCTTTGTAGAGATTGAGTTTATATAGTTCTAAGTGACAGTCATCTGTAAGTTTGCAGGTTCAATCCTGACTCGGCGATAATAAATAGAATACTAACAGAGTTTAACACGTGTTCTCGTTGTTATGTTTAATAGATTGAAACTGTCTATCTCAGTGGATTGAATTTTAGTTGTGATAGGATTTCGTCGAGTTCACTAACCGTAAACTTCATAGCTTGATCTTAGTTAATGATTTATGAGTATTATTCTTGTGATTTTAGGAGTGTGCCAAGCAGATTTTGGGCTGTTCTTTACACTAGATGTCTATAATCTTGGTTGGCTACTTTAGCTTTGATTAGCTTATCACTATGAAAATAAAAGATTTATCAAGACCTTTTTTTAAATCAAACGGAATAAAAAGCGAAAAGGACATTTGTTTGTGTATATATTACAACTGCACGTTGTTCATGCCTATTAGCGATTTCGCACATTAACCAGTCTGATGTTAGCCGAGTACGGAAACACACACATAAATTCGTATTTACTCATAATATATATAGAGAGAGACGTTCGGTAGAAAACCAAAGGTTCTAGTTCGATACCGGTCCTCGCCAACTCAGCGTATGAATAGGACGGGATCTGTGCGGTAAAGTAAGGAGCTGATGGTAGGTGTGGCGCTCCATCTCAGACACCAAAACAACTCCTTGGCCTAGCGCCCTATTGAAAAGGGGATAGACTCCTCGCTGACTTGGCTGATACCGACTTAGGCGCCCCGACGATTTTTACTTTTACTTTACTTATATATATATATATAATATATATATATATATATATATATATATAGAGAGAGAGAGAGAGAGAGAGAGAGGAAGAGAATCATCCCCAGACACAGTGTTTCGAAGTTTACATGTCATCAATGTGACTTGACTTAACAGCTACTTCTACCGGCGCGAAACCCGACTGAATTTTTATCAGTCAAGTTCCTTACCATCTTGATGCGGTTGTATGCGCGCGTGTGTGTGTGTGTGCGTGCGTGCGTGCGTGCGTGTGTACACGATTTAATGGACAGTTTATCTCGTAATGCACAAGAGTATTCAAATAATTAATGAGACCACAATCTTTTGCGTGTATTTAAAAGAAGAAAAGGGGGCAGCTATCAACAATTAAACACTGATTTCCCCAGTGCGCATGCGCGTTAAGAGGAAGTAACAATGTAGGTTACTAATTGCATCTCCCTGTATTAGAGAGGGTCAAATTTCATTAGTGCTCTATCTTTCATCTTGCTCTGCGCGTGTCTGTTATCTTCTCCAGTGGCATATACGCTTATCTTCTTTTTATTCAGATTGAAACCTTTCACTGTTCGAATTGTACGATTGTTGGTTGGTTGGTTGTTGGTTGGTTGGTTGTGTTGATTGCATAATTAGTTTTTACGGCATTCCCAACCTTTACTACGAGGGTGTGTCAAAAAATAATCCATTGTGTTTAGACAGGTCTAAAATTAATAGATTCCTTCATACAAAATGCAGCAACACTGGAATAACTGTATCCACAACAACTCTTCCTAATCACCCACTTTGGAGGCTGCAGACCAACTTTAAGGAAGTCTAGAAGGAACAAGTCATTATGTCCCATTATGCATTGGTCATACAAACTAACACACTCTTATATACTCAAACAAAACAACAACACAATCTGAAACATGTCAAACACCTGACAGTCAAACACTTAATGATGGAATGCAGATTTTTTGCTCACATCAGAAACATTATTTAAAGCAAACAATATGAAGACCTATTGAAATTTAACATAGAGATATTTTCTCCTTTTTGAGGAAATAAAATTATACCATAGGAATATAGACATGAAACAATCAATGTCATAGAGTATGATTCCCAATAATGCTAACAATTGTTAAAACCAATTACTAAATGTATATATATGAATACACAATATGTATAACACCCAACGCTAGGCATGAATATAACCCTGACGGTTGATATGCCGTTAAAATTAAAAACCAACCCACCAACCGTTAATTCCAACACAAAGAACATGTATCATACATCATAATGAAGCTGGTTCCTGCGGATCACATCCCTGTTACTCCACATTGCTATTGAGAGAACACTGACTATGTGAGTAGTAGAGGTGTGTTCCAAAAAGGACCAGCTTCATTTTGATCTATGATACATGTTCCTGCGTTTGTAATTGTATCTATAATAAACAAAATGGTATTACTTTTGACTCACCTCGTACTAATAGTCGGGATGTGATCCACAGAGACAGCTTCATTTTGATATATATATATAAGATAAACATAATGAGTCAGATAAACCTACTAAAAGTTCACTTAGTGCTCGTCAGGGCTAAGATCCGACCTCCTGGCGTTGTATATATATATATATATATGAAAAACATCACAATAGAGACATGTTTATGTACGTTACGTTTAAACTGCTTTTACTTTCTTATGTTTTTATTTTATATTTCATTTTTTTAAAATAAACTTATCTCACTGTAAATAACGTAATAATTAATACTTAATGCATGAAAAAGTCAGATTTTTAAAACGCTTTCAGTCCTCTGTTGGGCAAGCATCTCGCTTGGTGACATGAAAAGGCTAATAAAAATAATCATATTTCCCTGTCACATCAGCACACACTACACACATCACACATCCTACGGCCCATTTCCACACACACACACACACATATATATATATGTATATAATATTATAATAGTATAGTGTGTGTGTGGTGTGTGTGGTGTGATGTGAGTGTGTGTGTGTTCAATCAATTGGAATATACTGCAGGTAAATTTTAAAAGGAAAACCAATAAAACGAGAGACGAGGTAAGTTATGGTCCGTTCCTTTTCTTCTTTGTTTCGCAGAACGTGAACATGAGGCAACTTTGTACGTCTAGTGATTTTGGACAATGCAATCTATGGAAAGAGTGGGGAAGATAATTCTAATCTACTATAGCTATTGTAATGCAGATAATTATTGAAGAACTGAATAAAGAGAAAAAAATCGTTTTTTTTGGAGTACACATAACATGAAAGAAGAGTAAGATAAACATTTTAAGTGTGTAACAGGATAAATACTCAAAACGATGAAAGCCAACACTAATGAATGTAGAGAGTGCACCCAGATATGTGAAGAGTCTGAATGATAAATCGTCGAGGACTTGAAGTGGAAGTGTGCACTAACGTAACAATTTCCTGAGGTGGCTGTTCAAAATTTAAAGATTTATAATTTCTTAGCCTAGGAAACTGGGTGGGAATTGGCAAGGAAGTAAATTCCTTACGTGGATTCACGTTCCTCGCAAGTTCTTCTTAACAGATTCGTTGGTTCGTAAGGAAGATTTTCTCCTTTACCAACCCCAAAGAAAAAAAGTCGCAGGGTATTAAAATGGCCGGCCATTCATGTGGACCAGCGCATTTCAGAAATTTATATAGGCTGTGTCATAAGAAATGTGCCGAGTAATGAAATTCTACCCATTTACCACCATGGATCGAAATGAACAGATAATGGAAGACGGTTATTTTTTTTCAGATACAAGGTGTGTCATAAAAGTGCGCGGAGTATGATCTCCTATTTAACAAGATAGAAATGGAACAACTGATGGAAGCGTTAACTTTTTTCAGAAGTACAATTGTGTGTCATAAACATGTGCCGAGTATGAAAGCTGTATTTAACTAAGTATAGAATAAACCAATGAATGGAACGTTTTAATTTTTCCAGAATACTAAGGTGTCGTCCAATAAAAGTGCCTGAGTATGGAAGCCTATAATATTTATACAAGATAGAAATGAACAATGATGGGAACGTTAACTTTTTTTTCAAGACGAAGGTGGTGGTCATAAAAGTGCCGAGTTGAATTCTTATTTTACCAAGATAGAAATGACAATGAATGGAACGTTACCTTTTTTCAAAAATAAAAGGTGTGTCATAAAAGGTGCCGAGTATGAATCCTCTGATTTACCAGATAAAAATGACATAAATGAAACTATTTTTCTCAGATATACAAGGTGTGTTCATAAAGTGCGCGAGTATTCGTTCTTTGGAAATGGCGATTCAGAACATTCAATGGGACAATGAATAGTAAAGGATGTGAAGAAGCACTACCTTGCATAAATAAAAATCAGGTTCTTAACTTTAACGAATTGAGAAAAATGTAACTGCAATATTAAAAAAAATATAATAGTTTAAAAATGATGAGAGTTGCTTTTTTAATGGCACCGGCTGTAGATTATCTTATTCATTGGGAAGGCAACGAATGTTTTAATGAATACAGAGACAAAATATTTAATTGAATCAGTGCCTTGTTTTTCTGTTGTGATCCACCTTTTCTATTTATATTTTCTCACCACACAGACTCACATCGCACTCAGTGTTTCGAAATTTTCCTGTATTAAAATACACCTGAATCATTTACTTCTTTGATTTTCTAACTATGTTTATCGTTCAAGCTGTCGTGTAGTTTTTTTTCTTTTTTTTGAAAATACGATGCAGCATAAGAACGATTGATAGACCGGTATGAAAGTCAAGGTGACAGGCGCTAATTGAAGGGTCAGGGAAGCCCCATGGAATGATTCTATATTATTGTCTATGACCTTATAGCCATATAAAAGAACAAAGGTTTTGATCTGTTAAACCAATGTTACTACAAGACTTTTAAAAATTCTCCAAGCTTTATCACATCGGTCATTAATTTTATCAATTTTGGACCTCTGCCACTGGTAAGGGATATTGACAGTTAAACCAGTACACGCAAAAACATGCATGGGCACACTCATTCAACGAGACACTTTCCTTAGCTGAGAAACTTTTTCTCCGCCAGTCTTCTGAGAGTAGAGTAGTGGGTGTGTTGACTGATACTCTTTTCGAGGTTTTCAATCACAACAGTATCATCTTGTGCCTACAACATGGACCTAACTGAACAAGACACCAAATTTAACCAGTTTTTGGGTCTTCATGCCTTCTAAGGGACACTGCAATCTCTAATCAATGGGGGTGATATAAAATTGCAACTATAGATAAGGATTATGGTAAGCATGTAGAACTCCATTAGTTGGATAGATATGATTGATTGATTTTGATATTTTATTAAACCGGGCCGAATGTTTTTCCCCAACCCCCCCCCCTCAAAAAAAAATTTTCCTTTTGGGTTATTATTATGCCGAGATTTCAATATATAGGGTTGAGGTACATCAGTTTCCTAAGTGACATTCACTCTAGGATCTCAGGTTCGATTCTACCTACACGGCGAAAATAACAATAGACTACTTAAATTCTTTAACACTTGTACGTGTCCATGGTTACTGACGAGGACTATCATCCAATAGATTAGATAAAGATTTGTTCAGAATTCTGTTAGCTCTAACCATTACGAACTAAGGTTCCTGGTTCGAGTTAATATTCCCGAGTTCAAGCAAGGAACACCTGGAAGAAGGCCGGAGGAAACACCGGTCGAGTAAGAGTTTGTATTATTTATCAGTAAACATTAAGAACAAATCAGTCCAAAAAACTATAAATTAATACGAATATCAGTTTCCGTTGTAATAATTACCAGTCAAATTCCTTTTTCTGTTGTTGGGTGGGATTTACTTCTTTCAAGTAGGGGATTCATTCAGTCGTATTCTAAAATGCCCTCAAAAGCCGGCCCTTTCCCTTGCTGACGCCATTTTGTCAGATTGCGCACCATTCGAAGAGGAAGAGTTCCACACGGGACGTAAACATCCTGAAGAAGGCTGGAGGAAAACGGTCGAAAGGTTGTATATTTAACAGTAAACATTAGAACATGCATCCCAAAACTACTAAATATCGGATACGGATAACAGTTTTTCGGTGTAATGAATTCCCAGTACAATCTTCCTTTTTTTTTTGTTGGGTGGGATTTTATACTTCTCAACAGGGGATTCATTCAGTGTATTCTGAATGCTCCTCAAAAGAAACGGCCCTTTACTTGTGACGGCCATTTTGTCCAGATTGCACCATCGAAAGAAGAGTTGCAAACACGAAACACCTGAGAGACGGTCGGAGGAACCACCCCGGTCGAAAGTTGTATATTTAACAGTAACACATTAGAACAGCATCCCTAAACTAATAAATATACGATACAGTTTCGTGTACTAATTCCAGTACACCTCTTCCTTTTTTTGGTTGTTAGGAGTGGGATTTATTCTCAATAGGTGTTCTTCAGTCGTATTTAATGCCCTCAACAGAAGGAGGCGCTTTCTCTTCACTCTGTGACGCCATTTTGTCAGATTTGCCGTCCATTTCCTTTATTTGCAATGACACCCACAAATATGGATAATCTGGGCGTGATAGTTTGGACGTCTACTCTCATATTAACGGACCATGCATTGATGTGGGCTAAAAGGATATAATTACATTGGATTTAATTTTCGAAGTGACTGAAATTATTTCACGAAATTTGTGGGTTTGTCGGCCATCAACACGATACACTAAATGGCTCTTGCTGGGTCAGATTTTTTTTATGCATGCTAAAGTCGGCTAATCCTCGCTCGTTCTTATTGACGATGGGCAGAATTGGCATGCAAGAATGTGTTATTTAGGTAAACCGTGCCATTTTGTTTAAGAAAATATTTTTTCTTATGTGATTGAATGATGCTAGTCTTTTACTAAGCATGCGTAAAAAATATTACATAAAATGGCCGGTGTCCTGGGTATGATGTAAATTGCATCTAATGTGATGTTCCAATTCTGGAGCCTTGGGGTGTGTGTAGTACATCCTTTATGCGCTATTACACTGACAGAGTCCACTCTGGACTCGGAAGGGGTGGCTACTGTTAGGTCCCATTTATTGAATTAAATAGAAACAGGGGTTTAAAGTTTGTTTAATAAAATTGAGTTTTAGATATATATTTGAATACCTATCAAGATCTATGTGCAACTGATATCGCAGGTTCGAATTCCTCTCTGGATACACCATTCTTTCTGTCATATTCTACGCGCGGAAATGATGGGCTGGTATTAGATAACGTACATAGTAGTGTAAATAGTTAGTCAGGCTGGTTTTTTGCGATTCTATTTCAACTGAAATAAGCCAGTTAGATCCTCGCTGGATGCCCCAATATATATAACTTTGTGTCATATCCTACCTACCGTTTGAATGACTTGGCTACATACTACATGCATAGATGTTATTATATTTTTGGAAATTAGGAATGCGTAAGTGTTTGCTGATCATTCCAAACTGGTGTGTCCATGCGTAGGAGTCCACAGGAAAACTCACTTTAATCTTACATCAGTGCACTGTTTGTCTTGCTTTCATCTTATTTGGATGGTTTATTGATAGGACGGAACTGGGATCATATAGCTAGCTTATCTTTATTTTAACACAACCACACACAACCACACATACAGACAAACAAAACATAACACACAACCACACACACATTGTATATATATAATATATATATATATAGGTATATATTGATGGACCTCTCCTGTCTGATTCGAACGAGTATGTGGGTTCAGACAACCTCTTTCATCTAAACTTGTGTGTTATACGCCAGGTGACATTTTCATGCCCTGCAAATGACTTGAAAAGGAAGTCCACAGATGGAACAAGTGTGTGCCATTATTGAATGTATTGTCTGGGACCAACTAGCCCAATACTCTAAGTCCTTTCTCTACTTGAACGCAGCTTGGTGACCTTCAAGAGCGGAGTGCTGCAAAATCTAAATACCATGCAACGCAAAAGTCCTCACATTCTAGCGATTGAGTGCTGTGCTTCTCAATAGTAGCTGTAAATCTATATTTTGCAAGTTGAAGGTTACTTTTCAGCTGTCCGCTTAAATCTGAAGCAATGGTCGACCCACGTTTCTTTTACCACCTGTACAAGCTGACTATACAACAGATCTTTGGTATTCTTGTCATCAGCAATACACCACACACACACCACACATCACGATATATATATATATTATATAATATATAATATTATATATGGGTATTGTGGAAAAGGTTGAAACTATACCGGCGAAAAATTTACACAAATGGTTAGTTTGTGCAAATTCACAACTAAAGACAGCGATATACAAATAAAAGTGCTCTAAATACTGAGTAGAGCAACATTTTATTATAATAATGGTACACAGTAATACCTACTTGTTGGGTTTCACACCATTAAAGTAGTCAGGGGTTAAAATCCACCGGGATTAATCAGATATTGATTAATTGCAGTTGATGCACGTGTGCAGTTTTTTTTGCGATGAACGGTTGGTTATAGATCCGCCAGCAATGAACGCTGGCTTGAAATTCAAAATGATCGGAAGTGGAAATTTTTCCGAATGCCAACTACTTTTCTGCCAACATAGGATGGATTCGGGTACTGAAAACTACGAAGTTGGTTGCCATTAAATAAAGAAACCGGAGAAAGCAAAAACTTTCTGTATGATGGCATAATAAATAACACATTTTAATGGTTGTTCTGTTTGGGAGAATAAAAAAACATTATTTAGAATAATTGATTTTCGTTTCTGACAGGGGTTGGGGTAAACATTACACGAATCGAGCTTTGCTTTTCTGGTTTGGTATAATTAAGATTAATTACATAATTTGCAAAAGGCAAATATCCTAATTACAGTTAATATAGATGCCTTCCTGGGGGCAATAAACACTTTACTTTAATTTATATATATATATATATAATTATATATTATATAAGTATAGTACAGGTGTTGTCCATTAAAACACATCGAGATTGAAGCTGTATTGTACCAAAGTAACAAAGGAACATGAATGAACCGTTATTTTTCTAAGAACTACAAAGTGTGTATTAAAAGTGCCGAGTATGAAGCTCTATGTACCAAGAGAATATGACAATGAATGGAAATGTAATGTTGAGAGAGTACATGGTGTATAAAAAATTACAAAAAATCTTCGAATGCTTTTTTGATATCACCTTGTAGAGATTGAGTTTAATATATGTTTAAGTGACAGTCATCTGTAAGTTCAGTTCAAGTGCCTGACCTCGGGCGATAAGTAACACTAGAGATACATGAAAGATGAATGAAGAATAAAAATAAAGAAAAAGAAAGATAAAATGAGAATGGATATTTAGACAAGGAAGAAGAAAAGAAAGAAAAAATTTGAATGTGAATAAAAATGGAAAATAAACAAAGAAAGAGTAAAAAATGAGAAAAGAAAGAAAGAAAGAAGAGAAAAAAGAAAGAAAAAAGAGGATAAAATGAGAATGAATGATTAGACAAGAAACAAAGATTGAAAAAAAGAAAGAAGAGAAAAGAAAGAAAAAAGAAAAAAGAGAGAATGAATGGTTAGAAAGAAAGAAAGAGAAGAAAAAAGAAAGAAAGAAAGATGAATGAGAATAGAAAAAAGAAAAAAGAAGAGAAAATGAGATGAATGATTAGGCAAGAAAGAAGAAAGAAAGAAAGAAGAAGAAAGAAAAAAGAGAAAAAAGAAAGAAAAAAAGATAAAAATGAGAATGAATCGTTAGGAAAGAAAGAAAGAAAAAAGAAAGAAAGAAAGAAAGAAAGAAAGATAAATGAGAATAGAAAAATAAAAAGAACGAGAAAATGTGAATGAATTATTAGGCAAGAAAGAAAGAATGAAAGACAGAAAAAAGAAGAGAAAAGAAAGAAAAATGAGAATGGATGATTAGGAAGAAAGAAAGAAAGAAAGAAAGAAGAGAAAAAAGAAAGAAAATAAGAGAAAAATGAGAATAATGGTTTAGAAAAGAAGAAAGAAAGAAAGAAGGAAAAAAGAAGAGAAAATGAATGAGAATAGAAAAGAAAAAAGAAAGTTAAAAAACTGAGAATAAATGAGAAAGAAAGAAAGAAAGAAAGAAAGACAGAAAGAAAGAAGAAAAGAAAGAAAGACAGTTGAATGAAAATAAAAGGTTAGAAAAGAAAGAATAAAAAACAAAGATAAATAAATGAGAAGGAATGGCTAGGCAAGAAATCAAAAGACGTAACTCTTAATAGAAATTCTCTAAAAACCATGACGCAACTCCATTCAAAAACAAACATTCTTCATCCATATCCACCCCTCCTCCATTTTTTTTTGGTCACTCAGGATGTTTAAATCAAATAAAATGAAAATAACAACTAAACTGCTCCATTTAGTTCTCTTCATTTTACCATTCTATTTATCATGTGATTTTCTCATCAGAAAAGCACGACCTCTCATCAGCATCTGCACATATTTGTACTCCGTGATCTGACGGCCATATTGTTTCGCAATGCACCAGAGAATGCGTCTGTATGCACAAGTTAATGAGACGCCACCTGCTTTTGCATGCGCTTTAAACGGGCAGCCATCATCAATTGAATAAACAGTGATTTTTGCGCGACACTACGCATGCGTGTAGAAAAACGTGGACGCAATATAGGTTACTAATTCTATTTTATTGTATAAACAAGTACCTAAAAAATAGGGTTGGCGCGAAGTAAAGTAGTTACTATTTATCAGTAGTAATATATACCAGATAGAATTTTATTTCAACGTCCATTCTTTCCATATATCTATCTATCTATCTATCTATCTATCTATCTAATATTATATATATATATATATATATATATATATATATATATTATATATATATATATATATATAAACGATTTATTATGGGTCCAACGGGAGAAAATTGAATATTTTATAAAAAAAGAAGTCCGCAAAATGGATTATATTTTTTTTATTTCTTTTGTTTTTATCTTACATTTGCGACCACCGTGTTTTCAGGTCTTCTGATATCTTCTCAGGCATAGATTAATCATATGATTAATTATATATATAATATATATATATATATATATATATATATATATATAATATATATATATAAATTCTAAATTTATTTCAATTTATTTTACAGAGAGATTATATGCGTTTTCTTACTTTGCAACACGTGTTTAAGGGCTTCTGATATCTTCTTTAGGCATGATGATCATATGATAATCATATATATATATATATATATATATATAATATATATATATAATATATATTATATATATATATAAATTCTAAATTTATTTCAATTTATTTACAGAGAGAATTATATGCGTTTCATTCTCAAGAACAAATTCTGGCTTATGCATATACCATTTTTTTGTATGGTCAACTTTTTTCCCAGTGGATCGCCTTCCAAGACTAGTTTTGTATTCCCGTTGAGCTAGTTTGCTACATTCGCTTAATACATGGTTTACAGTCTCATCTCTGTCACCACACAGTCTACATTTACTGTTTTGTTGGGTCTCATAAATTCTTGCTTTGATATAATTTGTCATTATGGTATTATTTTGTGTAGCAATTATTAGTGATTGAGTTTCTCTTTTGAGGTTTCCTTTTCTTAACCATGTCTAAGTCTATTATTATTATCATTATTATTATTATTAATATATTTATATTTTTTTTGTGTTGTTGTTGTTGCTGCTGTTTTGTTGTTGTTGTTGTTGTCCCGTTTGCCGGAATTCTATGATGTCGTCAATCGGGTACATGTACTGATATATTTCAGACAATTTCTAAAACGCTTTCATCCTCTGTTGCAGCATCTCGCTTGTGAACATGAAAAGGCTAATAAAAAATCATATTTCCCTGTCACACACACACACACACACACACACACACACACACACACACATATTATATATAATATATATATATATATGTGTGTGTGTGTGTGTGTGGTGTTGTGTGAGTGTGTGTGTGTTCAACAATTGGAAATTACTGCAGTAAATAAAAAGGAAAACACAATAAACAGAGAGACGAGGAATTATGTCCGTTCTTTCCTTCTTTGTTTACAGACGTGGAACATGGAAGCAACTTTGTACGCTATGATTGGACAATCAATCTATGGAAGATGTGGGAGATCTAATCTACTATACCTATCTGTAATCAGATAACTTATTTGAGAACACTGAATAAAGAGAAAAAAATCGTTTTGGAGTACACATAACAGAAAGAAGTAAATAAACATTTAGTGTGTAACAGGAAAAAAATACTCAAAACATGAGCCACTAATGATTAGAGAGTGCACCAGATATGTGAGAGTTGATGATAATCGTCGAGGACTTGAATGGAAGTTGCACTAACGTAACATTCCTAGGTGGGTGTCAAATTTAAAGATTTATATTTCTTCCTAGGAACTGGTGGAATTGCAGAAGTAAATTCTCGTATTCGTCCTCCAAGTTCTTCTAAATTCGTTGGTTTCGTAAGGAAGATTTTCTCCTTTAACCAACCCCAAAGAAAAAAGTCGCAGGGTATTAAATGGCCGGCCATTCATGTGGACCACGCATTTCAGAATATAGGTGTGTCATAAAAGTGCCGAGTATGAATTCTATTTACCAAGATAGAAATGAACAAATAAATGGAACGTTATTTTTTTCAGAATACAGGTGTGTCATAAAAGTGCCGAGTATGAATCTCTATTTAACAAGATAGAAATGAACAATGAATGGAACGTTAACTTTTCAGAATACAATGTGTGTCATAAAAGTGCCGAGTATGAAGCTGTATTTAACAAGATAGAAATAAACAATGAATGGAACGTTAACTTTTTCAGAATACAAGGTGTGTCATAAAAAAAGTGCCGAGTATGAAGCTATATTTAACAAGATAGAAATGAACAATGAATGGAACGTTAACTTTTCAGAACAAGGTGTGTCATAAAGTGCCGAGTATGAATCTCTATTTACCAAGATAGAATGAACAATGAATGGAACGTTAACTTTTCTCAGAATAAAAGGTGTCATAAAAGTGCCGAGTATGAATCTCTATTTACCAAGATAAAAATGAACAATAAATGAAACGTTATTTTTTTCAGAATACAAGGTGTGTCATAAAAGTGCCGAGTATTTTCTTTGGAAAATGGCGATTCAGACATTCATGGACAATAATAGTAAAATGTGAAGAAGCACTACCTTGCATAAAAATCAAGTCTTACTTTAACGAATTGAGAAAAATGTAACTGCATATTAAAAAAATATAAATAGTTTAAAATAGAGAGTTTCTTTTTAATCACCCTGTAGATTATCTTATTCATTGGGAGGACGACTTTTAATGAATACAGACAAAATATTAATTGAATCAGTGCCTTGTTTCTGTTTATCCACCTTTCCATTTATATTTCTCACACACACACACACACACGCACTCAGTGTTTCGAAATTTTCCTGTATTAAAATACCACTGAACATTTCTTCTTGATTTTCAAATGTTTACGTTCAAGCTTTCGTGTAGTTTTTCTTTTTTGAAAATACCCAGCATAAACGATTGATAGACGGTATGAAAATTCAAGTGACAGCGCTATTAAGGGCAGGGAACCCCATGATGATTCTAATACAGCATGACCTTATAGCCATATAAAGAACAAAGGTTTTTATCTGTTAAACCAATGTTACTCAAACTTTAAAATTCCAAGCTTTAATCAATCGTCATTATTATTATCAATTTTGACTTCTGCCACTGGTAGGATATTGACAGTTACCAGTACAGCAAAATACACTGCATGGGCCACTCCACTTCACGAGACACTTTCCTTAGGCTAGAAACTTTTCTACCAGTCTTCTGAAGTAGAGTAGTGGTGTGTTGACTGATACTCTTCGAGGTTTTCACAGTATCTGGTGCTACAATGAACCTAACTGAACAAGACACAAATTTAACCAGTTTTTGGGTCTTCTGCCTCTAGGGCACCCAATCTCTAATCAAGGGCTGATATGAAATTGCAACTATAAAAATTATGGTAGCATGTAGAACTCCATAGTTGATAGATAGATTGATTGATTGATTTTAACGGCATGTCAACTCATCTTTGGTTATATTATGCCGAGATTTCAAATATAAGGGTTGAGGTAATTCAGTTCTAAGTGACATTCATCTCTAGGCTGCAGGTTCGATTCTACCTACAGGCGAAAATAACATAGACTACTTAACAATTCTTAACACTTGTACGTAGTCATGGTTACTGAAACGAGGACTATCAAATCCAATAGATTAGATAAAGGATTTGTTTCAGAATTCTGTTAAGGCTCCCAATTACGAACTGAAGGTTCCTGGGTTCGAGAATATTCCCGAGTTCAACACGAAACACCTGAAGAAGGCCGGAGGAAACACCGGTCGAAAGGTTGTATATTTATCAGTAAACATTAGAACAACAGTCCCAAAACTATAAATAATACGGATACAGTTTCGTGTAATAATTCCCAGTACACTTCCTTTTTTGTTGTTGGGTGGGATTTACTTCTCAATAGGGGATTCATTCAGCGTATTCTAAATGCCCTCAAAAGAACGGCCCTTTCACTTGTGACGCCATTTTGTCAGATTGCCACCATTCGAAGGAAGAGTTCAACACGAAACACCTGAAGAAGGCTGGAGGAAACACCGGTCGAAAGGTTGTATATTTAACAGTAAACATTAGAACAGCAGTCCCAAAACTATAAATAATACGGATACAGTTTCGTGTAATAATTCCCAGTACACTTCCTTTTTTTTTTTGTTGGGTGATTTACTTCTCAACAGGGATTCATTCAGTGTATTCTGAATGCCCTCAAAAGAACGGCCCTTTCACTTGTGACGCCATTTTGTCAGATTGCCACCATTCGAAAGAAGAGTTCAACACGAAACACCTGAAGACGGTCGGAGGAAACACCGGTCGAAAGGTTGTATATTTAACAGTAAACATTAGAACAGCACTCCCAAAACTATAAATAATACGGATACAGTTTCGTGTAATAATTCCCAGTACACTTCCTTTTTTGTTGTTGGGTGGGATTTACTTCTCAATAGGGGATTCATTCAGCGTATTCTAAATGCCCTCAACAGAACGGCGCTTTCACTTGTGACGCCATTTTGTCAGATTGCCGCCATTCTTTTATTTGCAATCACACCCCACAAATATGGATAATTGGCGTGAAGTTTGGACGTCTACTCTCATATACGACCAGCATTGATGTGCTAAAAGGATATAATAACATTGGGGATTTATTTTCGAAGTGACTGAAATTATTTCACGAATTTGTGGGCTTGTCGGCCATCACGATACACTAATGGCTCTTGATGGGTCAGATTTTTTATGCATGCAAAGTCGGCCAATCCTCGCTCGTCTTATTGACGACTGGCAGAATTGGCATTGCAAGAATTGTGTTATTTAGGTAAACCCGACATTTGTTTAGAAATATTTTCTTATGTGATTTGAATGATGCTAGTCTTACTAGCATGCGTAAAAATATTACATAAAATGGCCGCGTGTCCTGGGTATGATGTTAAATTGCATCTAATGTTGATGTTCCAATTCTGGAGCCATTGGGGTGTGTGTAGTACCCCTTTATCGCTATTACCCCAGATCCACTCTGACTCGGAGGGTGGTACCTGTTAGGTCCCATTTATGAATTAAATAGAAAACAGGGTTTAAAGTTTTGTTTAAAAAATTGAGTTTAGATATATAATTTGAATACCTTATCAAGATCTATTGCAACTGAATCGCAGGTTCGATCCTCTCTGGATACACCATTCTTTATGTCATATTCTACGCGCGATGAATGGGCTGGGTATTAGATAACGTACATAGTAGTGTAATAGTTAGCAGGCTGGTTTTGCAGATCTATTTCAACTGAATAGCCAGTTAGATCCGCTGGATGCCCCATATATATAACTTTGGTGTCATATCCTACCTACGTTGAATGACTTGGCTACATACCTACATGCATAGATGTTATTATATTGGAAATTAGGAATGCGTAAGTGTTTGCTGATCAATCCAAACTGGTGTGTCCATGCGTAGGAGTCCAGGAAAACTTCACTTTTACTTCTACATCAGTGCACTGCTTGTCTCTTCATCTTATTTGGATGGTTTTATTGATAGGACGGAAATGGACATATAGCTACTATTTTATTTTACACACACACACACACACATACAGACAAACAAACACACACACACACACACATATATATATATATAATATATATTATATATATATATATATGATGGACTCTCTGTCGATTTCGACGTATGTGGTTCAGACAACCTCTTTCATCTAACCTTGTGTGTTAATCGCAGGTGACATTTCAGCCCTGCAAATGACTTGCAAAGAAGTCCACAGATGGAACAAGTGTGTGCATTATTTGAATGTATTGCTGGGACACTAGCCAATACTCTAGTCCTTTCTCTAGCTTGACGCAGCTTGGTGACCTCCGATGCTGCAAAATCCTTAATACCATTGCAACACAAAGTCCTCCACATTCTACGATTGAGTGCTGTGCTCTCAATAGTAGCGTAATCTATATTTGCAACTGGAAGGTTACTTTTCAGCTTGTCCTTAAATCTGAGCAATGGTCGACCCACGTTTCTTTTACCACCGTCAAGCTGACTATACAACAGAATCTTTGGTATTCTGTCATCATGCATACACACACACACACACACACACACACATATATATATATATATATATATATATATATATATATATATATGGTATTTGTGGAAAAGGTGACTAACCGGCGAAAATGATCACAATGGTTAGTTGTTGCAAATTTCACAATAAGACAGCGATATAACAAATATAAAGTGCTCAATACGTGAGTAGAGCAAATTTATTATAATAATGGTACACAGTAATAACCTACTTGGGTTTCACCATAAGTATCAGGGTTAAATCCACGGGATTAATCAAGATATTGATTAATTGCAGTTGATTGCACGTGTGCATTTTTTTGCGATGACGGTTGGTTATAGATCCGCAGCCAATGGAACGCTGGCTTGAAATTCAAAATGATCGGAAGTGGAATTTTTTCCGAATGCCACTACTTTTCTGCCACAAGGATGGATTCGGTACTGAATAAACTACGAACGTTGGTATGCCATTAAATAAAGAAACCGAGAAAGCAAAACTTTCTGTATGGCATAATAACATAACACTTAATGGTTGCTTTCTGGGGGAGAATAAAAAAAACATTATTTAGAATAATTGATTTCTGAAGGGGGTGGGGGTAAACATTACACGAAATAGCTGCTTTCTGTTTGGTATAATAAAGATTGAATTAAATATTTGCCAAAAGGCAAATATCTAATTACATTAAATAGATGCTTCCTGGGGGGCATAAACACATTACTTTATATATATATATATATATATATATATATATATATATATATATACAAGGTGTGTCATAAAACACATCGAGATTGAAGCTGTATTTACCAAGATAAAAAGGAACAATGAATGAACCGTTAATTTTTCTCAGAATACAAAGTGTGTCATAAAAGTGCCGAGTATGAAGCTCTATGTACCAAGAGAAATATGAACAATGAATGGAACATTAATTTTTCAGAATACAATGTGTATAAAAAATTACAAAAATCTCGATGCTTTTTTGATACACCTTGTAGAGATTGAGTTAATATAGTTCTAAGTGACAGTCATCTGTAAGTTGCAGGTTCAATCCTGACCTCGGGCGATAATAACATAGAATACATAACAGAGTTTAACACGTGTTCTCGGTTGTTATGTTTAATAGATTGAAAACTGTCTATCTCAGTGGATTGAATTTTAGTTGCTGATAGGATTTCGTCGAGTTCACTAACCGTAAACTCTCATAGCTTGATTTTCGTTATTAATGATTTTAGAGTATTATTCTTTGTGATTTTAGGAGTGTTGCCAAGCAGATTTTTGGGCTGTTCTTTACACTGTAGATGTCTATAATCTTGGTTGGCTACTTTTAGCTTTGATTAGCTTATCACTATGAAAATAAAAGATTTATCAAGACCTTTATTTTAAATCAAAACGGAATAAAAAGCGAAAAGGACATTTGTTTGTGTATATATTACAAACTGCACGTTGTTCATGCCTATTAGCGATTTCGCACATTAACCAGTTCTGATGTTAGCCGGAGTACGGAAACACACACATAAATTCGTATTTACTCATAATATATATAGAGAGAGAGCGTTCGGCTAGAAACCACAAGGTTCCTAGTTCGATACCGGTCCTCGCCAACTCAGCGTATGAATAGGACGGGGATCTGTGCGGTAAAGTAAGGAGCTGATGGTAGGTGTGGCGCTCCATCTCAGACACCAAAACAATCTCCTTGGCCTAGCGCTATTGAAAAGGGGATAGACTCCCTCGCTGACTGGCTGATACCGACTTTAGGCCGCCCCGACGATTTTACTTTTACTTTACTTATATATATATATATATATATATATATATATATATATATATATATATATAGAGAGAGAGAGAAGAGAGAGAGAGAGAAAGAGAATCATCCCCAGACACAGTGTTTCGAAGTTTACATGTCATCAATGTGACTTGACTTAACAGCTACTTCTAACCGGGCGCGAAACCCGACTGAATTTTTATCAGTCAAGTTCCTTACCATCTTGATGCGGTTGTATGCGCGCGTGTGTGTGTGTGTGCGTGCGTGCGTGCGTGCGTGTGTACACATTGATTTAATGGACAGTTTATCTCGTAATGCACAAGAGTATTCAATAATTAATGAGACACAATCTGTTTTGCGTGTATTTAAGAAGAAAAAAGGGGGCAGCTATCAACAATTAAACACTGATTTCCGTCAGTGCGCATGCGCGTTAAGAGGAAGTAACAATGTAGGTTACTAATTGCATCTCCCTGTATTAGAGAGCGGTCAAATTTCATTAGTGCTCTATCTTTCATCTTGCTCTGCGCGTGTCTGTTATCTTCTCCAGTGGCATATACGCTTATCTTCTTTTTTATCAGATTGAAACCTTTCTACTGTTCGAATTGTACGATTGGTTGGTTGGTTGGTTGGTTGGTTGGTTGGTTGGTTGATTGCATAATTAGTTTTTACGGCATTCCAACCTTTACTACGAGGGTGTGTCAAAAAATAATGCCATTTTGTTTAGGACAGGTCTAAAATTAATAGATTCCTTCATACAAAATGGCAGCAACACTGGAATAACTGTATCCACAACAAACTCTTCCTAATCAAACCCACTTTGGGAGGCTGCAGACCAACTTTAAGGAAGTCTAGAAAGGAACAAGTCATTATGTCCCGATTATGCATTGGTCATACAAAACTAACACACTCTTATATACTCAAACAAGAACAACAACCACAATCTGAAACATGTCAAACACCCCTGACAGTCAAACACTTAATGATGGAATGCAGATTTTTTGCTCACATCAGAAAACATTATTTTAAAGCAAACAATATGAAGGACCTATTTGAAAATGTTAACATAGAGGATATTTTCTCCTTTTTGAGGGAAATAAAATTATACCATAGAATATAGACATGAAACAAATCAATGTCATAGAGTATGATTCCCAATAATGCTAACACATTGTTAAAACCAATTACTAAATGTATATATATGAATACACAATATGTATAACAACCCAACCGCTAGGCATGATATAACCCTGGACGGGTTGATATGCCGTTAAAATTAATAAACCAACCAACCAACCGTATAATTACCAACACAAGAACATGTATCATACATCATAATGAAGCTGGTTCTCTGCGGATCACATCCCTGTTACTCCACATTGCTATTGAGAGAAACACTGACTATGTGGAGTAGTAGAGGTGTGTTCCAAAAAGGACCAGCTTCATTTTGATCTATGATACATGTTCCTGCGTTTGTAATTGTACCTATAATAAACAAAATGGTATTACTTTTTGACTCACCCTCGTACTATAGTCGGGATGTGATCCACAGAGGACCAGCTTCATTTTGATATATATATATAAAGATAAACATAATGAGTCAGATAAACCTACTAAAAGTTTCACTTAGTGCTCGTCAGGGCTAAGATCCGACTCCTGGCGGTGTTGTATGAATATATATATATATATGAAAAACATCACAATAGCAGACATGTTTATGTACGTTACGTTTAACTGGCTTTTACTTTCTTTATGGTTTTTATTTTTATTTTCATTTTTTTAAAATAAACTTATCTCACTGTAAATAACCGTAATAATTAATACTTAATGCATGAAAAACAATTTTAGCAAAGTAATCTTTAAGGTTGATTATCATTGAATAGCCAGGACGATTTTTGGTAATTTATGAAGAAGTGCGTCCCGGTCTCTTGCCTCAAAAATTGCTACTCGGTGACTATCAAAATAACAGCCCCAGCTCGTCGTAATTCTTGTTTATTTATCGTAATTTGTCGTAATTCTTTTTAGATATGAAGATGGATATATAGTTTGCAATAGACTGAGATAGATAGATAGATAGATAGATAAACAAACAAACAAAATAATATAGATAGATATGAACAAATGGAGATAAATAGATATTTTCGACAAGTAAATGTATTTGGAGGGGAGGTCACATTTTTTTTGTCGTAATTCTTGTTTATTTAAACTAAAAACAAGACATTAAACAAACATGAATAAAAAAAATCTTAGTATTTAAAGTAATATTGATAAATATGAACAAATTGATAGATAGATAGATAGATAGATATGAAGATGCATAGTTTTGAATAGACTGAGCTGGGTCGTTATTGTAATAGTCACCGGGTAGCAATTTTTGAGACAGGAGACCGGGACGCACTTCCTCATAAATTACCCGATTTTTGGTGGATGCATCTTACTTTCGACCTTTTTTCAACATCCTACCCGCTACTGACGTACGCCAAACCGATTAGGATGAGTTGATGGATAATTAAAATGTTTAGGAGATTATAAGAAACCCAGTTTTTGGAAGAAGCGGGAGAGACTGAAGACAGAGACAAGCGGTGAGACGAAAAGAGAGAAGGGTCCTTTTGAAAAGAACGCCAAACCCCATAAAAGAAGAGCAGTAACGATGCAAAACCACAATATTATGTTATCTTGGTGTTGTGGTTAACGTTCTGCATTCCGACATCGTAGTAAGCGAGTTGGAAATCCAGTTTCGCTTTTAAGTTCACTTTTGGACCAACACCTCTCGGAAAGTATGAAAACCTCATCCCCCAGAGATGGGTTAGATAGTTCCCCAATTGTTCTTCTACAGGGATCGGGAGTCTCCGTGGTATAGTGGCTAACGTGTTGGGCTGTGAAATCGTAGTAAACGAGTTCGAACCCCAGTCTCGCTATAAAGTTTACTTTCGAACTCAACCTTGCGAAAGGTATGAATCCCTCTCACCTCCCCAGGTAGGGGCTGAATAGCATCCCTAAAGTTTGCCTAACGTGGCGTGGGGGAGTTTCTGTAGTGTAGTTGCTAACGTAGTGGACTGTAACACCGTAGTAAACAAGTTCGAATACCAGAGCTAGAAGGATAGCTTTGACATTAAAATAACCCATGAACTTTGTGTTATATAACCACGTCTTGCTAAATGTATGGATTATGTAAACACTTTTCAATTAGAACTGAATAACGAGTTCGAACCTCACTGGGTGGATCTTACTTGCTGTTGAAGAGTAACTAACACCCCTTCAACATTCTACCAGATGGACTGGCTCATAGCCGTAAAATAGCCTACGATTAAAGTGGATTAATTACAAACAATTAACAAGACAAAACTTACACTAAATTGAGGAGGTTCAAAGTGGCCTAGCCAACGCAGCAAGGTCAGTCTGAATATTATTCAACCAATTAGCTGAATAATATTCGGACTGACCTTGCTGTGTCGGCTAGGTCAATTTGACCCTCCTCTATTTAGTGTAAATTTTTGTCTTGTTAATTGTTTGTATTTATTTGTTCTGTGTCTGTATGTATCCGTTTGACACCGAATGTTGGTGCTTAATAAATTTATGAAGCACACACTTCTTCTCTCTATTCTTTCATCCTTGCGATACAACACTTCCAACATTGGTTAAGTGGTTCGATAAATACCTTTCAATTACGATTGAATAGTGAGTTCAATCCTCTATGGATGACCCTTACTTGAAAACTTGTGTCACTTCCTAATTAGTATCGAGTTCGATTCTCGGTGGATGACCCATACTTTAAACCTTGTATTCTATCCTAACTTTGGCGAACACATTGGGTATCAAAGGACGTCCCATTGTGGTGTAATAGTTTGTAAGATAGTCTCGCAGAACCAATACTACTGAATTGCAAGTTGGATCTTCGCAGAATATTCCATATTTGTGAACTTGGGTTACGTCCTTCTCCTGTCGAACGTGTTGGGTATTAAATGGCGTCCCATCATGGTGTAATGGTTAGCAATATAGTATCGAAGATTCATTACTACTGAATAGCGAATTCGATCCTCGCGTGATGCCCCATACTTGCGACCTTGTATGACAGGCGGAACTTGGTGAAAGGATTGGGTAGATAATTTTAATTACTACCGAATTCCAAGTACAGTCCTCGCAGAATGCCCTTTAATAACGACCTTGTGCCACATCCTATACTTGGCAAACGGAGGCGCGTCGTCTTATGGTTAGAGTCGTAGGAACTGGACTCGCCGACCCGAGTTCAATTCCTCGACGAAGCTGTTTGCATTTCACAAGGCGCTAATACCATTGGGAAAGTTATGAATCCAATTTTCCTTCCATATATGGGTAAATAGCAGGACAGACTGGGCTCTTTAACCATGGCTCGGTAACTAGAAGGAACGCTCTGAATTCAAACCTTAACAGGTTTGAATTCAGAGTGTTAAACTCCGCTTAAGAAATTGACCTTGTGTCATATCCTGCTCTTCCGGAGGGGTTGGTAAATATATATACGATTGTTCCATCCCTTTTGCCTTATGGCAAGCTCCAACCCTTTTTATCATATATGTGCTAGAAGGTAGTGGCTGAGGGTTTTTAGTGTCCTTGTATGACCTTAAATTCCAATTCTGGGGGTCTGGCGAATATGGAGTACCCCTTCATTGCCATTACTCCCAAGTTCACTCTGGCAAACGGGTTGGGCATTAAAGGACATCCTATCGTTGTGTAATGGTTAGCAAGTTAGTCTCGCAGATCAATTACTACTGAATAGCGATTTCGATTCTCACTACTTGCGACCTTGTGCTCCATCCTACCCTTGACGAACTAAATTCGGGCATTATTTTCTAAACTAACTAATGATTGTTATTTCTGAATTATCTATGTGTACGGGGAGGACTCGGAGGGTGAGACGTTATTTTCGAAAATCATGTGAACATTGTTTGGTTTTGTTTTGTTTCTCTTGTAAGAATGCGATGTCGGTCTTTTATGTTTGAAAGAGAATGAAGAGTTGATGGGGGGGGGGGTTGTGATGTGAAAATCGATAAATAGATACGTAAACAGATAAGTAAACAGATCCAAACATAAAATCTTTTATCTGGTTCAACTATCAAATCGATCTCAGTCCATTAGCTTTTCCAAAAGATAAGTTGGTATTACCATATACAAATGATCAGTTTCAAGTTTATTTTTATGGCCCTAACGCACATCCTAAACTCATATATAAATATACACAGGCATATAATATATATATATATATATATATAGAGAGAGAGAGAGAGAGAGAGAGAAAGAAAGAGAGAGAGAGAGAGAGAGAGAGGAGCATAATTATTAGTATGTGTCTAGTAGTATGTTTCTGATGATATTTCGCTATGAATATGTATATATTCTTGCATATATTTGTGTACAACACAGAATGAACCATCAAGAGAAATCTGATTATATATATATATATACATACATACATACATATATATATATATATATATATATATATATATATATTATCTGTGTGTGTGTGTGTGTATGTGTGTGTGTGTGCGTGCATGCGTGAGTGCGTGTAACTAGGTTTGTCCTGCACATCAACACTTCATCAATTTGGCAGCAAATACAAAGAAACGTATATATATATATATATAATATATATAATATGGGGTTGGTGTTTGTGTCTGTCTGTCTGTCTGTATATTTTCTCTCTCTCTCTCTCTCTCTCTCTCTCTCTCTCTCTCTCTCTCTCTCTCTCTGTGTTTGTGTGGATTCGTTTATTTTTATTTTTGTTGCTAAATTGAAGAGTGGTTGATGTGCTGGACAAAGTATAAATGAACTGGTCCAATACTACTTGTGAACTGCTGTTTTGAGCAGCCAGGAGATAATTTCTTAAGACTTCAATTCTTGGCGAAGTATTCTATTGTTAACAGGAACTTTTATTTAGACCTACTAGTATATCGAACATTCTCTGTTCCAGATACAGTTACTATGATTATATAAAATACAATAGATAAAATGTACTCAAAGACTTTACCATTAACTTCTACCACGACCTTTAGAAGATTTCGAGAAGTCCTTTCTGACGGACTTGGTAAGTGCTGGCGTTATCCTTGCCTTCAGTTAATCTCTGGTGTTGTAAGAAATATTATTGCTCTCTCTCTATTAACCCTGCCTCATTCATCTTATTATAATGGAGATTGTGGGTTTGTCTATCTGTAACCGAAACTATATTACTATACAAGTCACAATTCCTTTAGTTATTTACATCATATTCTCCATGATTTTATTTTTATTTAAACCTCAATTATTAATAAAATTGTTTTACATTAATTACACTGTTGTCCATATCTACATACTAATAACATGCAATTGTATTTATATATACAACAAAATAGAGGTTTACAGTATGAATGGGAAGGCTAATTTGCATATTGATCTTAAAAATTGATTTTAATAAATATATGCTTAGTATTATTGATTTCTAATTGTTTGGTTTTATCTTATTGAATATGAGCAAAAATCTCTTCAATAAATCTTAAAAGAAATCGCTTAACAAGAAGAAATAACTGTAATATTATTCTTTACTTCTATTTTAACTAAACGTTTAAATTAGGAAATTTACCAATGAAAGACGGGAGTAACGGAAAATGATGGAAGTGTTGGTTTCAAAGTTGTTCTATTTTTCAATCATACCCCTGTTCAAAAATCTTTTTATCTGCATTATTTAGTTTCATTAGCCTTTCTAATTTAATATAATATTTTATTATAAAATTTAACTAAAATACTTGCACCCGGAGGGTGCATATATTTGCTAGTAATAATAAAGATGATTGCGATCTGGGAATTAACTTCCGTATCATTTACACATAGCTGGAGGGAGAATAGTTGGAATTATACCTTTCCGAAGAGTATTAGCACTATATGAAATGCAAACATCCTTGATGTTAGGGTTTATTTTGTCGTATTAATTTTTTGACAGCCAACACATTTGTGTGGCATGACACTAAGTCCTGTAGCCAGATGTAGGGTCTTGCAGCAGCTACTCTCTCGATCCAGGTCAGTACTACCTCTTCTCGGAATTTTATATAGACCTTCGTATTGTGTCCGAGTGATACATAACTCATAAATAGTCAATGAATTATGTATGTACCTGTAGTAAGAATAATTTGGATTAGATACGTTAAATTTAAGATCGGAGGGGGTTAAGTGGGAATTTCCATAACCGTTAGGGTTATGAGTGGTTGATGATGACTCTGACTTCACCTTTCCGAGAAGAGCGCCTTTTAGAGACCTGAGAATTAGTTTTTTTAGTTTAGTTTTCAGATGTGACTAGATTTTCATCAAGAGTGGACGCTATTGTCGGCTCTAGAAATGTTGCCCTCGATGCGCGCGTAATCTATATGGGATGGCATGTTTTAATAAAGACTTAAGAAAAAACAACCAAATCTTATTTTGTTATTAACGAGAAAGTCCAACAAGAAAGAAAAAGAACCAATAAGAAGTAAAAGCAACCACAGAATCTGCCCGAGAAGTCAGACCGAGTTAGAAAGCAGTAAAAGCATCTGAGTTAACAAGTAAGAACCCTCATCCCATCTCTATTCTAACTGTCTCTCTGTCTCTGTCTGTCTGTCTGTCTGTCTGTCCCCCCCCACTCTCTCTCTCTCTCTCTCTCTCTCTCTCTCTCTCTCTCTCTCTTCTCTCTCTCTCTCCATTTATATATACGCGATGTGTTATATATATTTACCAACCTCAGCACGAGCAGGATATGGCACACGGTCAATTTCTGAAGCGGAGTTTAACACGTTTGAATTCAGAGTTTTCCTTCTCTTAGACTGGTTGCTTAACCAAGGTTAAAGAACCTAGTCTGCCATGGATTCATGCCTTTATCAAATGCATTAGTGCAATGTGATATGCAAACAGACTTGTCCAGGATTTAAATTTGAGTTAACTCTTAACACCCTATACCACCTCATTCCACCCGTACAGAAGTCATTCATTTTCCTAATCTACCCCAAATGATAACCTTTGTTTAAATGTAATATTAAACATATTTAGAAGTTTTTGATTTAAGGGAAATAACAGGTAACTTTAAATGAAAAGGCCATTTTTAGCCATTTATTGATAAATCCTTATAGGAATGGGACTCTGGACTTATCAACAGGATGTTAAGAGTTAAGGATGTCATTTTCAATGACAATAACCGTTAAACAAAGTGTGACTCATTACCTCTTTTAGCTCAAGTAGTTAGAGCAGCTACAAATAAGATAGACCTCTCTTGGTAAGAGGTAAATAAATTAATGTTGAGGTTGTAGAAACAATATTCCAATTACTAGGCAGACAAGTCAGGATTAAAGAGCCCAGTCTGCCCTGCTATTTGCCCATAGCTGGAGAGAAAATTGGATTCATACCTTCCCCAAGGGAATTAGCGGTATGTGAAATGCAAACTGCTTCGTCCAGGAATTGAACTCGGGTCGACGAGTCTATTTCCTACGACTCTAACCATTAGCCCACGCGTTTCCATGTGTTATAAGGGGTATATAACAGGAGCCCATGTGGGAAGATGAATAGGGGCATAACGTCACCATCTAACAAACTAACTAAAGCATGTTAGGTTAAAAGACATGTTTGAATGTGTTGAAAAGCTTTCCTCTTGTCCTTCTTACCTGTGATAAAGGGACATTTTATCATCTTGTATGAGAAATACAAAATAT
>CM042156.1:17126349-17133849 GCA_023376005.1 Doryteuthis pealeii
GCTCCCGACTACGACAAGAAGGTTCCTGACTACGACAAGAAGGTTCCTGAGTCCGAGAAGCTTCCCGAGAAATACCTGAAGAAGGCCGGATGGCATATCGGCCGAAACGTTGTACAAATAACGGTATAGATGGGGATAATAGTCCGAATAATGCAGATAATACTAGATAAAATCAATTAAGTTCATAGAAGGACCAAACTAACCGTAAGTGGAATCCGTGGAAGGCAAATTAGACTTTAACCAGGAGGAGCAGCTTGTGTGTTGGCACCTTTCCGTCCATTAAGGACGATGGCGTAGTGTCCAAAAAAGTATCTGCAACTGCACAAGTGACTCTGCAGGCCAATTCTTGAGTGACAGTCTTTAGTGCTGTGAATGCACACAAACTGTGATGCTTTCTCTAGCTGCTGTCTTTTCACTCTGTTTCTGGCTCTCTTTGCTGTCGAGGCTGCTCTTCTCTCCGCCTCAACCCTCTCCGTGCCTTGCTTTATAATGTATTTCATTACATATTAATAGATTGAGTTTTCATTGGCTCACCCGGGCTGTGGTTTTTCGATTTAAGAGGTCGGGTTTTTGTAGTTTCATTCGTAGCAAAATCTCAAGACTAGCAGCACGTAGTTTGCAGGGTGGTGACTTGAAGATGCCGGATTCAAGTTGGGGTTGCTATCGGAGTTGATATGATGTACAAGGACCCGTAATCAGCAATGAAGGTAGTGCATCACTGACAACCACCATATACGCATTCAAAAGATGTATCTTATGATTAGTGACCAATGATAATGCTGCACTTGTACAATTCTATGTTTCACCAAACCTACTTAGTACCATTTATACTAACTTTATAATATTTTATTCAAATTGATTTTCACTAATCTAGATGTCCGTACATTTAGACATCATCCCCTTATGATAAAAGTGACTCAGCTCTGTGTAAAATAATGGGAGGTTTGTCGTCAGCAGTAGGTTGACGTGCTATACAAGTGTAAGTAATAATGGAAAAAATATGGAATTAATTCGACGTGTGAGTGATGACGCGGAAGTATCTGAATTTGGCAATTGATTGAAGAGGACAAGGCAAAAATGAGAGTAAGAGCAAATTGAGAGTATTGCCTAGGTTAAATCCTACTTAACGGACATAAATTCCACCATCGTACGTCACCCCGCCGAAAGAAAAAAATACTAAAAATCAGGGAATTAACCGAATTTAATGAAATTTTCAGTGTTGATATATTAATAAATAAACAATATAATGCATCAGTTGTTATATTTGGAAACTCTTACATTTTTTTCAGGTCAATTAGCTTTGAACCACGTATGTTTGTGAATCTGTGTCACGCCTCAAAGATACGTGGTTCAAATTTAACTGACCTGAAAAAATGTAATTCGGTTAATACCTTGATTTTTAGTATTTTATTTTCTTTCGGCGGGGTGACACATGATGGTTGAATGTATGTCCGTTAAGTAGAATTTAACCCTTGCCTAAGTGTTTGAAGGAGACGGGTGAAGAGAAATGAGGACAGACGCAAGATGCGGTCAATCCTCCGTGACCATTTTTTGATGGTTAACTTCGAACAGGAAAATAAAGAACCCTGAAAAAAAACATCTTGTGTTGCTTAATTTAAAAACTAAGTCACTAATCCAGACATCTAGACATTGTAGAATGAACATCATAATTACCTTCACAGGAAGTCTGTGACTAGCGTCCAGTAATCAGACAAAAAAAGACAGAGCTTAACCAAATACATTATGTAGCAACGGATAAGTGTTCAGTATATCTGGATAAAAATATCCACACTGGAACCACCAGACAATCAGGATCCTTGAAACAGACTTGGCTATGCCACATAGTGGAATAGCCGACTCTGCTATTTAAACCACTTACCAAGTCTGGATTCTCAGCAGCAAATTCAACTTGCAAGACATTTGAATTCTGCTCAGTCTACACAAATCTCTACAGACTTTATTATTTAAATTATTCTGCGGTTCACATCTCTCGTCAGTAATCTAGTCATCTATCATTACTTTATCATATAAGTTGCTCGGCTTTTCATTTTTCATTATGTTTTCATTGTGTTCCATTAAAATAGATTAGCATTATCACTTCAGCACCACCACCTCCCCCTCTCTCTCTCTCTCTCTCTCTCTCTCTCTCTCTCTCTCTCTCTCTCTCTCTCTCTCTCTTCTCTCTCTCTCCCTACTCTTTGTTATTACTTTCTTATTATATTTTTCTGTGTAACATGTCCTTTTTTTTCCCGTTCTTTCTTTATCATAAAAACAGCATGGTGCATTATTTAGCAGATGTGACGACACTCATAAGAAATAAGTATTCGGTGGATAAGCAAAACCAGATAATCAGGCTTTATATTTTTGAATTTCATCTTACACTATTTGGACAGCCTCATCTTTTTAACCAGAGATTGTTGCAAGATGATAACAATCGTTCAATTAAGGAACAAGAGTATTAATATATACTTTGTCCCTAAAAATAGTTTTCACTCTGTTCATGTTTAACGTAGAAACAATTTTTTCTGTCCAGCAGTCATGGGTAATAAAAATTGAGTTATTAGAGACAAAGACAAACAGACAGACACAGACAGTCAAAGAGGAGGGAAGCACTTACGTGTGTGTGTGTGAGAGACAGACAGAGACAGAGACAGACAGACAGACAGAGAGACAGAGAGAGACAGAGAGAGAGACAGAGAGAGAGACTGACAGACAGAGAGACAGACTGACAGAAATAGACAGAGGTTGGTAGAAACTTGAAGACGTTTTAAAATTAGTTTTTAAAAATTACTGTTTCTCTCATTTAAAAAAATCAATACGTAATCATTTATGTAAATTACCAAGACTTTAAATAAGAATTTAAATTTTAATTGCCCGTAATTATTAAAATGGCAACCATACCCTCCCTTAAGACCCCAAAACCCACCCACGAAAGAACAGTCACGGCATTTTCTGTTTTTACCCCGTTCGATTCATTAGCTTTTATTAGATAAAGCAATAACTTTTAACTGCTGAAAATGTAATTATTTTTCAAATTAGACTTTAAAAAATTTTTCTTAAAGGAATTGTTTTTTATCTATGAATAATGGAGATTGTCTGTATTTCTGTCTGTAACAAAAACTACGCCATAGCTCTACGTCACAGCTTATGTCACAATTTTCTTATGCTATATACACCCAAAATTTGAGTAAGCAATTTTAAAAATTGTTTTTTACTCTCGTCCTTTTTTTTTTACAGTAACAAGAAGTTAACTAAAAAGTATACAAATAAATAAATACCTACGATTTTGTGTAAAATTGATGTGGAAAATATTCAAAATAATTGTTTGATTATTACATGCACGCAACATTTTATTTGAGAGGGACGGGGCTTGGTTTTCATTTCAAATTGATTTATTTTATTTTCTTTACTCCTTTAATAAATATGAGGATTTGTCTTACTTATGATACAAACCCTCTGACTGAATTTTTAACTCGCACCCTCTCAGGCAATGTCTTTCAAAAATTAATTTTTACGACGCCCGGAGTGTGTTTTCCGTTGTTAGTAAATTTAAAAATGTTTCTTTAGATTTAAATGACAAGTTATATTTCGTTCTCTATTGGTTATGGAAGCAACAATCTACAAGAAAGCAGCTGTACGGTCATTTGCCTCCTATAACAAAAACCATCCAAGTGAGACGAACAAGACATGCTGGGCACTGCTGGAGAAACAAGAACATACTCATAAGCGACGTTCTCTGGTGGAAGCCAGTACAGGGAAACGCCAGTGTGGACCGCCTAGAAAAGACCTACATTGACCAACTCTTCACGGATACTGGAAGCTGTGCAGAGGTTCTGTCCGGGGCAATGAATTATAGGGACGGTTGGTGAGAGGTTGTCATGGATATCCGTGCTGCTAGGACGACATGATGTTTGGTTTAGTAGCTGAAATGCTTCTTTTCTACAATTACCAATTTTTGGTACCCCCTTCAGTAGCATAGTTTTGTTGGAGGGACTTAGAATACGCTAGCTGTAACCTCTATATCGGGCTAAGACCCCCCAACAAAACGGGTGTTCTGGCTATGACTTTAAACTGCACCCGGTGGGCAAGCTCTTGTTCTAGAACTTTATGAGTGTGGGGTTACCTCATCATTGTCATTACTCCCAGGTCCACTCTGAATTAGATCTGTAGTAGTTGTTATGGTCCCATCTATGTTTGAATTTTTTAATAGTTTTCCCATCTAATGCATTATAGGGTTTCAATGATCGATTTATTACAGCTTGAGTACGTGTGGTAAAGTGGTTAGGTGTGGTGCTCCACCTCAAGAGAAAAACGATCTCTCTATGGGGGCGATTAAAATGGGGATAGACTCCCTCGCTGACCGGAGATACCGACAATAGGCCATCCCGCAGATTTAACTAACTTAACTAGATACAATATAACTGTATGTAAAAATTCCTATGAAACCCAGGATCACAGAATTACTTCCATGCAATATATATATATATATATATATATATATTATATATATATTTATTTATTTATTTATTTTACAAAGTTTTCACAGATCAATGTTCATTATTAACAGCGACCCAGGTTTCATGCTAAATAGCAATCATCAGGTTGTCGAGCAAGATCCTATGGTGTTTTTTGAAGTTCTTTACTCAATGTCACATTTTGGATTGCAAATAACGTCGGTTAGTTCCGCGGACGCTATTATAGCTCGGGTTTACTAAAAAATAATTTTTTTCAAATTTGCATTTTTTTTAGTAATGCCAACGAAGTTGCCTCCCTTTATTCGTTAAAAATAGAACTTTTTTTAAACTTTGAAAAAAATGTTTTATTTTTTATTTTTTATTTTTAAATTAATTCCGTTTGGCAAAGGATGCATATGTCTTCAAAAAACCATTTTAATATATATGGTAGAGTCTTTTAAATTTTTTCCAACATAATATAAAGGTGGATGGTGTTGTTTCACTGTCGAAAAATCATTTTTTCACTGTTGAAATATCAGATATCTTTGCAAACAATTGCGGAATTGATTTTCAGGGTGGATGTTGAGTATCTCCCCTCCATGCATTTAGGAAGAATTTTCTTTTATGGGGACATTGTTTGAAGATTTCCGATTTTTTATTTAAACTTCTATTATTGTTATTATTATTATTATTATTATTATTATTATTATTAATTAATTAATTAATTTCCTTTAATAATAATAATAATAATAATAATAATAATAATAATAATAGAAGTTTAAATAAAAAATCGGAAATCTTCAAACAATGTCCCCATAAAAGAAAATTCTTCCTAAATGCATGGAGGGGAGATACTCAACATCCACCCTGAAAATCAATTCCTCAATTGTTTGCAAAGATATCTGATATTTCAACAGTGAAAAAAATGATTTTTAGACAGAGAAACAACACCATCCACCTTTATATTATGTTGGAAAAAATTTAAAAGACTCTACCATATATATTAAAATGGTTTTTTGAAGACATATGCATCCTTTGCCAAACGGAATTAATTTAAAAATAAAAAATAAAAAATAAAACATTTTTTTCAAAGTTAAAAAAAATGTTCTATTTTTAACGAATAAAGGGAGGCAACTTCGTTGGCATTACTACAAAAAAAATGCAAATTTTGAAAAAAATTATTTTTAGTAAACCCGAGCTATAATAGCGTCCGCGGAACTAACCGACGTTATTTGCAATCCAAAATGTGACATTGAG
The DNA here is from genome assembly GCA_023376005.1 of Doryteuthis pealeii. Taxonomy (NCBI): domain Eukaryota; kingdom Metazoa; phylum Mollusca; class Cephalopoda; order Myopsida; family Loliginidae; genus Doryteuthis; species Doryteuthis pealeii. Next base: position 17,132,061 of record CM042156.1, read on the forward strand.
TAAAGAACTTCAACAAACACCATAGGATCTTGCTCGACAACCTGATGATTGCTATTTAGCATGAAACCTGGGTCGCTGTTAATAATGAACATTGATCTGTGAAAACTTTGTAAAAATAAATAAATATTAGCTCTTACAATTTGTGATTGAGCACTGTATTTTCTTTGTTTCATCACAAAAAAATTTTGTTTTACATATACCTATATATATATATATATATATATATATATATATATATATATATATATATATATTATAAATATTCCAACTGCAGTTTCTTGTCTTTGGCGAAAAATAACCCAACAAGGGTTGACGTGCTCTACAATTCAACCAACCATTTTAAAATTGTGGCTTTCTGAAGGTGGGATGAAAAATTACTTTTGATAATTGCGAGGCGTCCTATCGTTATTATACTTTTTACATATTGAACAATTTGCAGTAGCTTTTAAGTAAACGTATGAAACGTTGTAATAATTAAATTATCATACTGTGGTATATCTATAGGTCCTACTAATGTAAATATAAAAGTACCTTGAAGGCGATTCCCTCACCTCTGGGCATAAAATATGTTCCGTTAAAACCAATCAGTCAGTCAATCGCGCCAGGCAGATGACAATTTGACAGTTTAAGATCTTTGGATAAATTCACAAGATACCACAATGTTTGACAGACGATTCTTTTAAGACTGTCTGTTCTTTGATGAACTGTCAATTGTTTTGCTATGTTTTGTCTTGCTAAAAGCAGAGATGCTGATAGGTACGCATCCTGCGTCACTGACGCAGAAAAATCTAAAAAAAAGATGCAGAAAAATCGTATCCGTGCGCACCACTGTCTTTTCCCTTCCACCATCATTTCCAGCTAACTGTAAATACATTTTGTTGAAAAATTGTGGGTATATAAGGTGTGTGCTAGACCATCGCTTCTACTTATAGACTCGGCCAGAATCATGTGATCTAACTCTTGGCCAATCACTGGCAGTACTCTGAGGTTGATACAATACTTAACCCTGACCCTACTAGACATAATTACATGGACACACTTTGACGACGGACATAGGATTAGATCACTGGACCTTTACCAATGCGCGGGATATGACTTCTACGCTCACCAAAGGATTCCATAACACATGACTTTCCTTAAGCCCTTTTCAACTGAATAAGGATAGCATTTAAAAACTTTACACATTTCCATATTTTCTTGGTTACGATTTTATGGGCCATCCTTTAGTCTTCAAGCAATAGCGCTTGTCCAGCGGAAATCCTTGGTAAAGCATCCTTTGGTTGTTCCTTGGTGCTCCTCAGTATTGCAAGTCCTTCGTCAATGACAGCAAATGGTCGCCTCTCAGTATCAGGGATTAAGTAGTCAACCAGTCATGCGTTCGGGCTGTTGGTTGGCTGAGGTTTAAACCACGTGACATCGCTTAGTCTATAAATTTAAGTGGTGTATTGTAGCACAACTTATATACGAGAATAATCCAACAGGAATTACATTGTATGGGATATTATACTAACACCAACACCAAAGTTCAGACTACTATATGATTAACAGAAATAATCCCCTAATTATTAATTACTATAGAATAATGCCTATCCACTACGTCAAAATAGAAGACCATAACAATTGGAAAGATAATGGTTGCATGCAGGCAGAGATGCTGATAGTTATGGGTCCTGCGTCCCTGACTCATAAAAATAAAAAAAACGATGCAGAAAAATCGTGTCCGAGTGTTTTTTTTCTTCTCCCACCATTTCCAGCTAATTGTAAATACATTTCAATATTTTCTTGAAAA
>CM042156.1:17138171-17163171 GCA_023376005.1 Doryteuthis pealeii
GGAGAGAAGATCAAAATAAAATGAAAATAACAACTAACTGCTCCATTTAGTTCTCTTCATTTTACCATTCTATTTATCATGTGATTTTCTCATCAGAAAAGCACGACCTCTCATCAGCATCTGCACATATTTGTACTCCGTGATCTGACGGCCATATTGTTTCGCAATGCACCAGAGAATGCGTCTGTATGCACAAGTTAATGAGACGCCACCTGCTTTTGCATGCGCTTAAACGGGCAGCCATCATCAATTGAATAAACAGTGATTTTTGCGCGGACACTACGCATGCGTGTAGAAAACGTGGACGCAATATAGGTTACTAATTCTATTTTCTTGTATAAACAAGTACCTAAAAAATAGGTTGGCGCGATGTAAAGTAGTTACTATTATCAGTAGTAATATATACCTGATAGAATTTATTTCAACGTCCATTCTTTCCATATATCTATATATCTATCTATATATATATATATATATATATATATATATATATATATATATATATAAGTAAAGAAATAACAAAAGACTTAGAGATTTAGCTTATAGTCTATTTCAGGGAGCTTAGACAAAGTGTCTAACCCTCCGACTCATCAGATGCAATATATATATATATATATATTATATATATATATATATATTATAGTGTTATTATGGGCCCAACGGGAGAAAATCAAATATCTTATAAAAAAAAGAAGGTCCGCAAAATGGATTATATTTTTAGAAATATTTTAAATTTTTTGTTATTTTTATCTTACATTTGCGACACGTGTTTCAGGTCTTCTGATATCTTCTTCAGGCTTTGATCAATCATATGATAATTATATATATATATATATATATATATATATATATATATATATATATATATATACTAACTAAACTAAAATTTAGAATTTATTTCAACGGCTATTCTTTACAGAGAGAATTATATGCGTTTCATTCCCAAGAACAGATTCTGGCTTATGCATATACCATTTTTTTTTTTTTTTTTTTTGTATGGTCAACATTTTTTTTCAGTGGATCACCTTCCCATCCCAGTCGTGCCTAGTTTTGTATTCTCGTTTGTGCTAGTTTGCTACATTCGCTTAATACATGGTTTACAGTCTCATCTCTGTCACCACACAGTCTACATTTACTGTTTTGTTGGGTCTTATAAATGTTTGCTTTGATATAATTTGTCCTTATGGAAATTATTTTGTGTAGCAATTATTAGTGATTGAGTTTCTCTTTTGAGGTTTCCTTTTCTTAACCATCTCCAAGTCTATTATTATTATCATTATTATTATTATTAATATTATTATTATTATTTTTGTTGTTGTTGTTGTTACTGTTGTTGTTGTTGTTGTTGTTGTCCGTTTGCCGGAATTCTATGATGTCGTAAATCGGGTACATGTACTGATATTTCAGACAATTTCTAAAACGCTTTCATCCTCTGTTGCAACATCTCCCTTGTGAACATGAAAAGGCTAATAAAAAAATCATATTTCCCTGTCACACACACACACACACACACACATATATATATATATATATGTGTGTGTGTGTGTGTGTGTGTGTGTGTGTGTGTGTTCAACAACTGGAAATTACTGCGGTAAATAAAAAGGAAAGCACAATAAACAGAGAGACGAGGAATTATGTCCGTTCTTTCCTTCTTTGTTTACAGACGTGGAACATGGAAGCAACTTTGTACGCTATGATTGGACAATCAATCTATGGAAGATGTGGGGAGATCTAATCTACTATACCTATCTGTAATCAGATAACTTATTTGAGAACACTGAATAAAGAGAAAAAAATCGTTTTTTGGAGTACACATAACAAAAAGAATGTAAATAAACATTTAGTGTGTAACAGGAAAAAATACTCAAAACACGAGCCACTAATGATTAGAGAGTGCACCAGATATGTGAGAGTTGATGATAATCGTCGAGGACTTGAATGGAAGTTGCACTAACGTAACGTTCCTAGGTGGGTGCTAAATTTAAAGATTTATATTTCTTCCCAGGAACTGGTGGAATTGCAGAAGTAAATTCTCGTATTCGTCCTCGAAGTTCTTCTAAATTCGTTGGTTTCGTAAGGAAGATTTTCCCATTTAACCAACCCCAAAGAAAAAAGTCGCAGGGTATTAAACGCATTTCAGAATACAAGGTGTGTCATAAAAGTGCCGAGTATGAAGCTGTATTTAACAAGATAGAAATGAACAATAAATGAAACGTTATTTTTTTCAGAATACAAGGTGTGTCATAAAAGTGCCGAGTATGAATCTCTATTTACCAAGATAAAAAATGAACAATAAATGAAACGTTATTTATTTCAGAATATAAGGTGTGTCATAAAAGTCTCGAGTATGAAACTGTATTTAACAAGATAGAAATGAACAATGAATGGAATGTTAACATTTTCAGAATACAAGGTGTGTCATAAAAGTGCCGAGTATTTTCATTGGAAAATGGCGATTCAGACATTCATTAATAGTAAAATGTGAAGAAGCACTACCTTGCATAAAAATCAAGTCTTACTTTAACGAATTGAGAAAAATGTAACTGCATATTAAAAAAATTATAAATTGTTTAAAATAGAGAGTTTATTTTCAATCACCCTTTAGATTATCTTATTTATTGGGAGGACGACTTTTTATTCACCTTTCCATTTATATTTCTCTCTCACACACACACACATACACACACAAACACACACACAAGCACACACACACACACACACACACACACACACACATGCACTCAGTGTTACGAAATTTTCCTGTATTAGAATACCACGGAACATTTCCTTTTGATTTTCAATTGTTTACGTTCAAGCTTTCGTGTAGTTTTTCTTTTTTGAAAATAGCCAGCATAAACGATTGATAGACAGTATGAAAATTCAAGTGACAGCACTATCAAGGGCAGGGAACCCCAATATGATTCTAATACAGCATGACCTTATAGCCATATAAAGAACAAAGGTTTTTATCTGTTAAACCAATGTTACCCAAACTTTAAAATTCCAAGTTTTAATCAATCGTCATTATTATTATTAATTTTGACTTCTGCCACTAGTAGGATATTGACAGTTACCAGTGCAGCACAATACACTGCATGGGCCACTACACTTCACGAGACACTTTCCTTAGGCTAGAAACTTTTCTACCAGTCTTCTGAAGTAGAGTAGTGGTGTGTTGACTGATACTCTTGGAGGTTTTCACAGTATCTGGTGCTACAATGAACCTAACTGAACAAGACACAAATTTAACCAGTTTTGGGGTCTTCTGCCTCTAGGGCATCCAATCTCTAATCAAGGGCTGATATGAAATTGCAACTAAAAGAATTATGATAGCATATAGAACTCCATAGTTGATAGATAGATTGATTGATTGATTTTAACGGCATGTCAACTCATCTTTGGTTATCTTATGCCGAGATTTCAGATATAAGGGTTGAGGTAATTCAGTTCTAAGTGACATTCATCTCTAGGCTGCAGGTTCGATTCTACCTACAGGCGAAAATAACATAGACTATTTAACAATTCTTAACACTTGTACGTAGTCATGGTTAACGAAATAAGGATTAACAAATCCAATAGATTAGATAAAGGATTTGTTTCGGAATTCTGTTAAGGCTCCCAATTATGACATGAAGGTTTTTGGATTCGAGAAGATTCCCGAGTTCAACACGAAACACCTGAAGATGGCCGGAGGAAACACCGGTCGAAAGGTTGTATATTTAACAGTAAACATTAGAACAACAGTCCCAAAACTATAAATAATACGGATAGTTTCGTGTAATAATTCCCAGTACACTTCCTTTTTTTTTTTTTTTTTGTTGGGTGGGATTTACTTCTCAACAGGGGATTCATTCAGCGTATTCTAAATGCCCTCAACAGAACGGCCCTTTCACTTGTGACGCCATTTTGTCAGATTGCCGCCATTCGAAGGAAGAGTTCAACACGAAACACCTGAAGAAGGCCGGAGGAAACATCGGTCGAAAGGTTGTATATTTAACAGTAAACATTAGAACAAGAGTCCCAAAACTATAAATAATACGGATAGTTTCGTGTAATAATTCCCAGTACACTTCTGTTTTTTTGTTGGGTGGGATTTACTTCTCAACAAGGGGATTCATTCAGCGTATTCTAAATGCCCTCAACAGAACGGCCCTTTCACTTGTGACGCCATTTTGTCAGATTGCCACCATTCGAAGGAAGAGTTCAACACGAAACACCTGAAGATTGCCGGAGGAAACACCGGTCGAAAGGTTGTATATTTAAAAGTAAACATTAGAACAGCAGTCCCAAAACTATAAATAATACGGATACAGTTTCGTGTAATAATTCCCAGTACACTTCCTTTTTTTTTTTTGTTGGGTGGGATTTACTTCTCAACAGGGGATTCATTCAGTGTATTCTAAATGCCCTCAAAAGAACGGCCCTTTCACTTGTGACGCCATTTTGTCAGATTGCCACCATTCGAAAGAAGAGTTCAACACGAAACACCTGAAGAAGGTCGGAGGAAACACCGGTCGAAAGGTTGTCTATTTAACAGTAAACATTAGAACAACAGTCCCAAAACTATAAATAATACGGATACAGTTTCGTGTAATAATTCCCAGCACACTTCCTTTTTTTGTTGGGTGGGATTTACTTCTCAACAGGGGATTCATTCAGCGTATTCTAAATGCCCTCAACAGAACAGCGCTTTCACTTGTGACGCCATTTTGTCAGATTGCCGCCATTCTTTTATTTGTAATCACACCCCACAAATATGGATAATTGGCGTGAAGTTTGGACGTCTACGCTCATATACGACCAGCATTGATGTCCTAAAAGGATATAATAACATTGGGGATTTTTTTTGGAAGTGGCTGAAATTATTTCACGAATTTGTGGGGTTTGGGGGGTTAATGGTCTGTGAGACAAGCTTGTCGACCATCACGATACACTAATGGCTCTTGATGGGTCAGATTTTTTATGCATGCAAAGTCGGCCAATCCTCACTCGTCTTATTGACGACTGGCGGAATTGGCATGCAAGAATTGTGTTATTTAGGTAAACCCGACATTTTGTTAAGAAAATATTTTTCTTATGTGATTTGAATGATGCTAGTCTTACTAGCATGCGTAAAAATATTACATAAAATGGCCGCGTGTCCTGGGTATGATGTTAAATTGCATCTAATGTTGATGTTCGAATTCTGGAGCCATGGGGTGTGTGTAGTACCCCTTTATCGCTATTACCCCCAGATCCACTCTGACTCGGAGGGGTGGTACCTGTTAGGGTCCCATTTATGAATTAAATAGAAAACAGGGGTTTAAAGTTTTGTTTAAAAAATTGAGTTTAGATATATAATTTGAATACCTATCAAGATCTATTGCAACTGAATCGCAGGTTCGATCCTCTCTGGATACACCATTCTTTATGTCATATTCTACGCGCGATGAATGGGCTGGGTATTAGATAACGTACATAGTAGTGTAATAGTTAGCAGGCTCGTTTTGCAGATCTATTTCAACTAAATAGCCAGTTAGATCCTCGCTGGATGCCCCATATATATAACTTTGTGTCATATCCTACCTACGTTGAATGACTTGGCTACATACCTACATGCATAGATGTTATTATATTGGAAATTAGGAATGCGTAAGTGTTTGCTGATCAATCCAAACTGGTGTGTCCATGCGTAGGAGTCCACAGGAAAACTTCACTTTTACTTCTACATCAGTGCACTGCTTGTCTTCTTCATCTTATTTGGATGGTTTTATTGATAGGACGGAAATGGACATATAGCTACTATTTTATTTTACACACACACACACACACACACACACACATACAGACAAACAAACACACACACACACACACATATATATATATATATATATATATATATATATGATGGACTCTCCTGTCGATTTCGACGTATGTGGTTCAGACAACCTCTTTCATCTAACCTTGTGTGTTAATCGCAGGTGACATTTCAGCCCTACCAATGACTTGCAAAGAAGTCCACAGATGGAACAAGTGTGTGCATTATTTGAATGTATTGCTGGGACACTAGCCAATACTCTAGTCCTTTCTCTAGCTTGACGCAGCTTGGTGACCTCCGATGCTGCAAAATCCTTAATACCATTGTAACACAAAGTCCTCCACATTCTACGATTGAGTGCTGTGCTCTCAATAGTAGCGTAATCTATATTTGCAACTGGAAGGTTACTTTTCAGCTTGTCCTTAAATCTGAGCAATGGTCGACCCACGTTTCTTTTACCACCGTCAAGCTGACTATACAACAGAATCTTTGGTATTCTGTCATCATGCATACACACACACACACACACACATATATATATATATATGCGTGTGGTATTTGTGGAAAAGGTGACTTACCGTCGAAAATGGTCACAATGGTTAGTTGTTGCAAGTTTCACAATGATAAGACAGCAATATAACAAATATAAAGTGATCAATACGTGAGTAGAGCAAATTTATTATAATAATGGTACACAGTAATAACCTACTTGGGTTTCACCATAAGTATCAGGGTTAAATCCACGGGATTAATCAAGATATTGATTAATTGCAGTTGATTGCACGTGTGCATTTTTTTGCGATGACGGTTGGTTATAGATCCGCAGCCAATGGAACGCTGGCTTGAAATTCAAAATGTGCGGAAGTTGCATTTTTTTCCGAATGCCACTACATTTCTGCCACAAGGATGGATTCGGTACTGAATAAACTACGAACGTTGGTATGCCATTAAATAAAGAAACCGAGAAAGCAAAACTTTCTTTATGGCATAATAACATAACACTTAATGGTTGCTTTCTGGGGGAGAATAAAAAAACCTTATTTAGAATAATTGCTTTCTGAAGGGGGTGGGGGTAAACATTACACGAAATAGTTGCTTTCTGTTTGGTATAATAAAGATTAAATTAAATATTTGCCAAAAGGCAAATATCTAATTACATTAAATAGATGCTTCCTGGGAGGCATAAACACATTACTTTATATATATATAAGTAAAAAGTAAAGTCGTCGGGGCGGCCTAAAGTCGGTATCAGCCAGTCAGCGAGGGAGTCTATCCACCTTTTCAATAGCGCTAGACCAAGGAGATTGTTTTGGCGTCTGATGTGGAGCACCACACCTACCATCCGCTCTTTACTTTACCGCACAGATCCCTGTGCTACTCATACGCTGAGTTGGCGAGGACCGGTATCGAACTAGAAACCTTGTGATTTCTAGCCGAACGCTCTACCGACTGAGCTAGTGTGTCTTAAAACACATCGAGATTGAAGCTGTATTTACCAAGATAAAAAGGAACAATGAATGAACCGTTAATTTTTCTCAGAATACAAAGTGTGTCATAAAAGTGCCGAGTATGAAGCTCTATGTACCAAGATAAATATGAACAATGAATGGAACATTAATTTTTCAGAATACAATGTGTGTAAAAAATTACAAAAATCTCGATGCTTTTTTGATACACTTTGTAGAGATTGAGTTAATATAGTTCTAAGTGACAGTCATCTGTAAGTTGCAGGTTCAATCCTGACCTCGGGCTATAATAACATAGAATACATAACAGAGTTTAACACGTTCTCGGTTGTTATGTTTAATAGAATGAAAACTGTCTATCTCAGTGGATTGAATTTTTGTTACTTATAGGATTTCGTCGAGTTCACTAACCGTAAACTCTCATAGCTTGATTTTCGTTATTAATGATTTTAGAGTATTATTCTTTGTGATATTAGGAGTGTTGCCAAGCAGATTTTGGGGCTGTTCTTTACACTGTAGATGTCTATAATCTTGGCTGGCTACTTTTAGCTTTGATTAGCTTATCACTATGAAAATAAAAGATTTAACAAGACCTGTATTTTAAATCAAAACGGAATAAAAAAGCCAAAAGGACATTTGTTTGTGTATATATTACAAATTGCACGTTGTTCATGACTATTAACGATTTCACTCGATTAACCAGTTGTGATGTTAGCCGGGGTACGGAAACACACACAGAAATTCGTATTTACTCATTATATATATATATATATATATATATATATATATATATATATATTATGGACTCCCTCGTCGATTTTCGACGCATGAGGGTTCATACATACAATGAACACCCACACAGTGATTTGATTATAGTGGTGGAGGCTTGTGTTGGACCATCCACACTTTTTGGCACAGTCGATAGGAAAGAATTAAGGGTTGCCACAAAACCAATCAACGACCGACCTCAGGAATTTTGAATTCAGAGTTATCCCTCTCCTTAGACCGGTTACCTACCCAAGGATGAAGGGTCTAGTCTCTCTCTCTCTCTCTCTCTATATATATATAGAGAGAGAGAGAGACAGAGAGAGAGAGACAGAGAGAGAGAATCATCCCCCAGACACAGTGTTTCGAAGTTTACGTGTCATCAATGTGACTTGACTTAACAGCTACTTCTAACCAGGAGCGAAAACCCGACTGAATTTTTATCAGTCAAGTTCCTTACCATCTTCATGCGGTTGTATGCGTGTGTGTGTGTGTGTGTGTGTGTGTGTGCGTGCGTGCGTGCGCGGGTACACATTGATTTAATGGACAGTTTATCTCGTAATGCACAAGAGTATTCAATAATTAATGAGACACAATCTGTTTTGCGTGTATTTAAGAAAAAAAAGGGGGCAGCTATCAACAATTAAACACTGATTTCCGTCAGTGCGCATGCGCGTTAAGAGGAAGTAACAATGTAGGTTACTAATTGCATCTCCCTGTATTAGAGAGCGGTCAAATTTCATTAGTGCTCTATCTTTCATCTTGCTCTGCGCGTGTCTGTTATCTTCTCCAATGGCATATACGCTTATCTTCTTTTTTTATCAGATTGAAACCTTTCTACTGTTCGAATTGTACGATTGGTTGGTTGGTTGGTTGGTTGGTTGCGTCATTAGTTTTTACGGCATTCCAACTTTTACTACGAGGGTGTGTCAAAAAATAATGCCATTTTGTTTAGGATCCACGTCTTATGCGGATTGTTTACATCCGGCTCAAGGATGATGAAAAACATCGAAATAGCAAACATATTCATGTACGTTACGTTTAATTGGTTTTTACTTTCTTTATGGTCTTTATTTTTATTTTCATTATTAAAAATAATTTTATCTCACTGTAAATAACCGTAATAATTAATACTTAATGCATGAAAAACAATTTTAGCAAAGTAGTATTTAAGGTTGATTATTATTGAATAGCCAGTACGATTTTTGGTGAATGCATCATACTTTCGACCTTTTTTAACATCCCACCCGCTACTGACGTACGCCAAACCGATTAGGATGAGTTGATGGATAATTAAAATGTTCAGAAGATTATAATAAACCCAGTTTTTGGAAGAAGCGGGAGAGACTGAAGACAGAGACAAGCGGTGAGATTTATGAAGCACACAATTCTTCTCTCTATCTTTTCATCCTTGCGATACAACACTTCCGACATTGAGTCACATCATACCATTGGTTAAGTGGTTCGATAAATACCTTTCAATTACGATTGAATAGTGAGTTCGATCCTCGCTGGATGACCCTTACTTGAAAACTTGTGTCACAACCTACAAATGGGTTGGGTAAATACCTTTCAATTACTAATTAGTTTCGAGTTCGATTCTCGGTGGATGACCCATACTTTAAACCTTGCGTTCCTGATTAACACGTTAGAACCAAGATGGAAGCAGAAGATAGCAGACTTTGAAGATATAAGAAATAAAGAGGAATTTGTTGTTCAAAAAGCACTTCGTCGCTGTCTCGCATCGGTCGACTGCTTCTGCTAACTGCCCAGCGCTCCACTCACTTGGTTTTTATGGGCACAGTCCCCCAACATCCGGGCACATCAGTCGAACCCCGCGTCCGTGCAACGCACAATTCACGTGCATTCGGATGGACACGTGTAGGCGCTAGCATCCGGGCACCTGAATTGCACCTCGCGCTCATCCAGTGCCTAAATTGCATTTGTTTTTGCATGCGGAAGGACGCTGGTTCGATCCCGGCAGGCAAGACAAAGTCTTGCTCTTTTTCGTTCTCCGTCACAAGTTTGTAAGATAGCCTCGCAGAACCATTACTACTGAATAGCGAGTTGGATCCTCGAAGAATATTCTACATTTGTCAACTTAGGTTACATCCTTCTCCTGTCGAACGTGTTGGGTATTAAATGGCGTCCCATCATGGTGTAATGGTTAGCAATATAGTATCGAAGATTCATTACTACTGAATAGCAAATTCGATCCTCGCGTGATGCCCCATACTTGCGACCTTGTATGACAGGCGGAATTTGGCGAACGGGTTGGGTAGATAATTTTAATTACTACCGAATTACTACCAAGTACAGTCCTCGCAGAATGTCCCCTAATAACGACCTTGTGTCACATCCTATACTTGGCAAACGGAGGCGCGTCGTCTTATGGTTAGAGTCGTAGGAAATGGACTCGCCGACCCGAGTTCAATTCCTCGACGAAGCTGTTTGCATTTCACAAGGCGCTAATACCATTGGGAAAGTTATGAATCCAATTCTTCTTCCATCTATGGGTAAATAGCAGGACAGACTGGGCTCTTTAACCATGGCTCGGTAACTAGGAGAAGGAACACTCTGAATTCAAACCTGTTAAACTCCGCTTAAGAAATTGACCTTGTCTCACATCCTGCTCTTCCGGAGGGGTTACAAAAAATATATATGATTGTTCCAATCCTCTTGCTTTATGGCAAGCTCCAACCCTTTTTATCATATATGTGCTAGAAGGTAGTGGCTGAGGGTTTTTAGTGTCCTAGTATGACCTTCAATTCCAATTCTGGGGGTCTGGCGAATATGGAGTACCCCTTCATTGCCATTACTCCGAAGTTCACTCTGGCAAACGGGTTGGGCATTAAAGGACATCCTATCGTTGTGTAATGGTTAGCAAGTTAGTCTCGCAGATCAATTACTACTGAATAGCGATTTCGATTCTCGCTACTTGCGACCTTGTGCCCCATCCTACCCTTGACGAACTAAATTCGGGCATTATTTTCTAAACTAACTAATGATTGTTATTTCTGAATCATCTATGTGTACGGGGAGGACTCGGAGGGTGAGACGTTATTTTCGAAAATCATGTGAACATTGTTTGGTTTTGTTTTGTTTTCTCTTGTAAGAATGCGATGTCGGTCTTTTATGTTTGAAAGAGAATGAAGAGTTGATGGGGGGGGGGTTGTGATGTGAAAATCGATAAATAGATACGTAAACAGATAAGTAAACAGATCCAAACATAAAATCTTTTATCTGGTTCAACTATCAAATCGATCTCAGTCCATTAGCTTTTCCAAAAGATAAGTTGGTATTACCATATACAAATGATCAGTTTCAAGTTTATTTTTATGGCCCTAACGCACATCCTAAACTCATATATAAATATACACAGGCATATATATATATATATATATATATATATATATATATATATATATATATATATAGATATATATATATATATATATAGAGAGAGAGAGAGAGGAGCATAATTATTAGTATGTGTCTAGTAGTATGTTTCTGATGATATTTTCGCTATGAATATGTATATATTTTTGCATATATTTGTGTACACCACAGAATGAACCATCAAGAGAAATCTGATTATATATATATATATATATTATATATATATGTGTGTGTGTGTGTGTGTGTGTGTGTGTGTGTGTGTGTGTGTGTGAGTGTGTGTGTGTGTGCATACGTGAGTGCGTGTAACTAGGTTTGTCCTGCACATCAACACTTCTTCAATTTGGCAGCAAAATACAAAAGAAACGTATATATATAATATATATATATATATATATATATATATATGGGGGCTGGTGTTTGTGTCTGTCTGTCTGTCTGTCTGTCTGTCTGTCTGTCTGTCTCTCTCTCTCTCTCTCTCTCTCTCTCTCTTTGTGTGTTTGTGTGGATTCGTTTATTTTTATTTTTGTTGCTAAATTGAAGAGTTGTTGATGTGCTGGACAAAGTATAAATGAACTGGTCCAATACTACTTGTGAACTGCTGTTTTGAGCAGCCAGGAGATAATTTCTTAAGACTTCAATTCTTGGCGAAGTATTCTATTGTTAACAGGAACTTTTATTTAGACCTACTAGTATATCGAACATTCTCTGTTCCAGATACAGTTACTATGATTATATAAAATACAATAGATAAAATGTACTCTAAGACTTTACCATTAACTTCTACCACGACCTTTAGAAGATTTCGAGAAGTCCTTTCTGACGGACTTGGTAAGTGCTGGCGTTATCCTTGCCTTCAGTTAATCTCTGGTGTTACAAGGAATATTATTGCTCTCTCTCTATTAACCCTGCCTCATTCATCTTATTATAATGGAGATTGTAGGTTTGTCTATCTGTAACCGAAACTATATTACTATACAAGTCACAATTCCTTTAGTTATTTACATCATATTCTCCATGATTTTATTTTTATTTAAACCTCACTTATTAATAAAATTGTTTTACATTACTTACACTGTTGTCCATATCTACATACTAATAACATGCAATTGTATTTATATATACAACAAAATAGAGGTTTACAGTATGAATGGGAAGGCTAATTTGCATATTGATCTTAAAAAATTGATTTTAATAAATATATGCTTAGTATTATTGATTTCTAATTGTTTGGTTTTATCTTATTGAATATGAGCAAAAATCTCTTCAATAATCTTAAAAGAAATCCCTTAACAAGAAGAAATAACTGTAATATTATTCTTTACTTCCTATTTTAAACTAAACAGTTTAAATTAGGAAAATTTACCAATGAAAGACGGGAGTAACGGAAAATGATGGAAGTGTTAGTTTCTAAGTTGTTCTATTTTTCAATCATACCCCCTCTGTTCAAAATCTTTTTTATCTACATTCTTATTCAGTTTCATTAGCCTTTCTAATTTAATATCATATTTTATTATGAAAATTTAACTAAAATACTTGCACCTGGAGGGTGCATATATTTGCTAGTAATAATAAAGATGATTGCGATCTGGGAATTAACTTCCATACTATTTACACATAGCTGGAGGGAGAATAGTTGGAATTATACCTTTCCGAAGAGTATTAGCACTATGTGAAATGCAAACAGCCTTGATGTTAGGGTTTATTTTGTCGTATAAATTTTTTGACAGCCAACACATTTGTGTGGCATGACACTAAGTCCTGTAGCCAGATGTAGGGTCTTGCAGCAGCTACTCTCTCGATCCAGGTCAGTACTACCTCTTCTCGGAATTTTATATAGACCTTCGTATTGTGTCCGAGTGATACATAACTCATAAATAGTCAATGAATTATGTATGTACCTGTAGTAAGAATAATTTGGATTAGATACGTTCAATTTAAAATCGGAGGGTGTTAAGTGGGAAATTTCCATAACCGTTAGGGTTATGAGTGGTTGATGATGACCCTGACTTCACCTTTCCGAGAAGAGCGCCTTTAGAGGCCTGAGAATTAGTTTTTAGTTTAGTTTTCAGATGTGACTAGATTTTCATCAAGAGTGGACGCTATTGTCGGCTCTAGAAATGTTGCCCTCGATGCGCGCGTAATCTATATGGGATGGCATGTTTTAAATAAAGACTTAAGAAAAACAACCAAATCTTATTTTGTTATTAAACGAGAAAGTCCAACAAGAAAGAAAAAAGAACCAATAAGAAGTAAAAGCAACCCACAGGATCTGCCCGAGAAGTCAGACCGAGTTAGAAAGCAGTAAAAGCGGCTGAGTTAACAAGTAAGAACCCTCATCCCATCTCTATTCTATCTGTCTGTCTGTCTGTCTGTCTGTCTGTCTGTCTGCCCTCTCTCTCTCTCTCTCTCTCTCTCTCTCTCTCTCTCTCTCTCTCTCTCTCTCTCTCTCTCTCTCTCCGTTTATATATACTCGATGTGTTATTTATATTTACCAACCCCTCAGCACGAGCAGGATATGACACAAGGTCAATTTCTTAAGCGGAGTTTAACACGTTTGAATTCAGAGTTTTCCTTCTCCTAGTCTGGTTGCTTAACCAAGGTTAAAGAAACTAATCTGCTATGGACTCATGCCTTTCCCAAATGCATTAGTGCAATGTGATATGCAAACAGACTTATCCAGGATTTAAATTTGAGTTAACTCTTAACATCCTATACCACCTCATTCCACCCGTACAGAAGTCATTCATTTTCCTAATCTACCCCAAATGATAGCCTTTGTTTAAATGTAATATTAAACATATTTAGAAGTTTTTGATTTAAGGGAAATAACAGGTAACTTTAAATGAAAAGACCATTTTTTGCCATTCATTGATAAATCCTTATATGAATGGGACTCTGGACTTAGAAAATTATCAACAGGATGTTAAGAGTTAAGGATGTCATTTTCAATGACAATAACCGTTAAACTAAGTGTGCCTCATTACCTCTTTTAGCTCAAGTAGATAGAGCAGCTACAAATAAGATAGATCTCTCTTGGTAAGAGGTAAATAAATTAATGTTGAGGTTGTAGAAACAATATTCCAATTACTGTCAGATAGGCAGACAAGTCAGGGTTAAAGAGCCCGGTCTGCCCTGCTATCTGCCCATAGCTGGAGAGAAAATTGGATTCATACTTTCCCCAAGGGAATTAGCGGTATGTGAAATGCAAACTGCTTCGTCCAGGAATTGAACTCGGGTCGACGAGTCCATTTCCTATGACTCTAACCATTAGCCCACGCGTCTCCATGTGTAATATATGAGCCCATGTGGAAAGATGAATGGTGACATAACGTCACCATCACTAGTAAACAAACTAACTAAAGCATGTTAGGTTAAAAGAGATATTTGAATGTGTTGAAAAGCTTTGCAATGCTGTTTTTCCTCTTGTCCTTCTTACCTGTGATAATGGGCCATTTTATCATCTTGTATGAGAAATACAAAATATTTCTATGCACTTCCTGCCTGATAAGAAACTCAGACACTTATGTCTCTGACTATGGACCTGATACACTTGTTGGGATCGTTGTTAATCATAGCTTGGATATTAGCAACAATTTTTGTTAAGATTCGTTTGGCCATTTTTCGACTGCAGGTGAGAGCAATTTACAATGGATATCCCTTGTGGTATTAAGTTTGATCTGTGTTGTGTAGAACCCTATAATGCTTATCCGTTGGTCCCTATAGAATGTTATTATTAGTTCACCGATTATAACAGATATACATTTTTTTCACTTCAAAATCGTTCAGTTTTATACTTCATACTCATAGACACGTAGACGAATGTGCACAAGCACACAGCAACCCACTCTGACATGTGCACCCACACATACACACACAAACGTATATGCATATATATATAAATATATATTTACCAACCCTTCCGCACGAGCAGGATGCGAAACAAGGTCAATTTTTAAGCAGAGTTTAACAAATTTGAATTCAGAGTTTTCCTTCTCCTAGACTGGTTACCTAGCCATGGTAAAAGAACCTAGTCTGCCCTGCTATTTACCCAAAGCTGGGGGGAGAATTGGATTCATGTTTTTCCCAATGGTATTAGCGCTATGTGAAATGCAAACAGGTTCATCCAGGAATTGAACTCGGGTCGACGAGTCCATTTCCTACGACACTAACCATTGGACCACATGTATATGCATATAGTAAATTGCCAAAGCGGTAAACTATTAATGTACGAACAAACGTACACACACAAATAAGCACACACACAAACACACACACACACACACAGACATATATATCTAAGTGGGTGTTTGTGTATGAATATATGATAACTTACATAATCGTTAACAACCTACACACACATACACACACACACACATACACACAGACGTGTATACATAACTTACGTAATCGTTAAGCCAACAATGTACACACACGTACATATGTAAATAAATAACGTACGTAATCTTTAAACTAACTACGCACACATACACTAAATAGTAAAGCCACAATACGTTACCATATATATAAAATATACGACTCGGTAACTATACACACACACACACACACACATAATATATATTATATATATATATATATATATGTGTGTATATATATATACTACTTAAACTAACTACGCACACATACACTAAATAGTAAGACCCTAATACGTTACCATATACATAATATACGACTCTGTAACTATATATATATATATATATATATATATATATAGAAGTCGTATATTATGTATATGGGAACGTATTGTCTTCTTAATATTTACCGTGTGTGTACATCGTTAGTTTAACGATTACGTAAGTTATGTATACACGTCTGTGTATATATGTGTAGGTTATATGTATATATATATATATGTGTGTGTGTGTGTGTGTATGTGTGTGTGTGTGTGTGTGTGTGTGTGTATATATATATAGTTACAGAGTCGTATATTTTATATATATGGTAACGTATTGTGGCTTTACTATTTAGTGTATGTGTGCGTAGTTAGTTTAATGATAACGTAAGTTATGTATTTACATGTGTACATGTGGAGGTTATATGTATATATATATATATAGTGTGTGTGTATGTGTGTGTGTGTGTGTGTGCGTGTGTGTGTATATAGGTATTATATATAAACAATATATATACATATATGTATACATATATATAAATATGTGCGTATATATATATTTATATACATATATATACATATATATATATATATATATATATATATATATATATATATATATATATCATACTGAGTTGTTCATATGAGAACTAAGTAAGTTGTGGCCATATTTTTAGAACGTCTTCATTTAATAAGAAAAGAGTTCGTTACTTTTGGAGAATTACCAATTACTAAACAAAATCATTTTTAGAAAAGTACGGGCGAAAAGAAAAACATTGAAATGTGAAGATGTAATTAGATTTTTTTTTCTCCATAAATATCTCACATGTTACTATTTCTTTCTTTTTTATTATCATTATTTTTATCTTTTTACTATCAGTGTTCTCCTTTCCTCTCTTTTCTCTCTGCATTAATGTGCACCTTGTCCATTCTTCACCCCCACCACCCCCTCTCTCTCTCTCTCTCTCTCTCTCTCTCTCTCTCTCTCTCTCTCTCTCTCTCTCTCTCTCTCTCTCTCTCTCTTCATTTAATGCACTTGTCTGCATTGCACTGCATAAATACCAGACCGTGTTTGTTCTCTTGCAGGATTTGTTAGCGGAAGCGAACGTTGTTTAGGTGCGCATTTCTTGTGATTACATTTCTGATATTCACCGGCTCACTGACATCTTTAAGGGTCATTAAACGTGATCTTAAATCACATCTTATTCATAGAATCTATATTTATTATAGCGTATTTATTGCATACCGCATGCATTTACCCAACCCCTCCACAAAAGCAGCATAGAATTAGGTCTTTTTTTTTTTAGAGGGGAAATAAATCTGGTTCACTGTATAATGGTTGGCGATCATGTTAAGTAATAGCACAGAATGTTGTAAGTTCATCATCATCATGTCGCGCATGTAGCACGGGCATCCATGACAATCTCTCGCCAACCTCCCCTATCATTCATTACACCTGAAAGCTCCTCTGCGGAGCAGCCAGCATCTTCACATAACTGGTCAATGTATGTCCTTGCTGGGCGCCCCACACTTGCATGTCCATGTGTTGGCTTCCACAGGAGAACGTCGCTTATGAGTTCATCCCTGCTTCTCCAGCAGTGTCCTGTATGCCTTGTCCGTCTCACTCGGATAGTTATGAGATGGGGGACAGGTGACCGTACAGCTGTTTCCTTGTGGGGTGCTGTTTCCACGACTTATTCAAGAGTAAGTTAGAATAGATAAACTCTGTATTATCTGTATTATTCGGACTATTATCCTCATCTTTACCGTTACTTGTACAACGTTTCGGCCGATATGCCCTCCGGCCTTCTTCAGGTATTTCTTGTCGGACCCGGGAACCTTCTTTTCGGACTCGGGAAAAGTTCTCCCGCTCCCGACTACGACAAGAAGGTTCCTGACTACGACAAGAAAGTTCCCGAGTTCGAAAAGAAGGTTCCCGAGTCCGAGAAGCTTCCCGAGTCCGAGAAGGTTCCCGAGAAATACCTGAAGAAGGCCGGATGGCATATCGGCCGAAACGTTGTACAAATAACGGTATAGATGGGGATAATAGTCCGAATAATGCAGATAATACTAGATAAAATCAATTAAGTTCATAGAAGGACCAAACTAACCGTAAGCGGAATCCGTGGAAGGCAAATTAGACTTTAGCCAGGAGGAGCAGCTTGTGTGTTGGCACCTTTCCGTCCATTAAGGACGATGGCGTAGTGTCCAAAAAATTATCTGCAACTGCACAAGTGACTCTGCAGGCCAATTCTTGAGTGACAGTCTTTAGTGCTGTGAATGCACACAAACTGTGATGCTTTCTCTAGCTGCTGTCTTTTCACTCTGTTTCTGGCTCTCTTTGCTGTCGAGGCTGCTCTTCTCTCCGCCTCAACCCTCTCCGTGCCTTGCTTTATAATGTATTTCATTACATATTAATAGACTGAATTTTCATTGGCTCACACGGGCTGTTGTTTTTCGATTTAAGAGGTAGGGTTTTTGTAGTTTCATTCGTAGCAAAATGGAATGACTAGCAGCACGTAGTTTGCAGGGTGGCAACTTGAAGATGCCGGATTCAAGTTGGGGTTGCTATCGGAGCCAATATGATGCACAAGAGCCCGTAATGACGACCACCATACACGCATTCAAAATATGTATCTTATGATTAGTGACCAAGGATAATGCTGCACTTGTACAATTCTATGTTTCACCAAACCTACTTAGTGCCGTACGTTTAGACATCATCCCCTTATGATAAAAGTTGCTCAGCTGTGTGTAAAATAATGGGAGGTTTGTCGTCAGCAGTAGGTTGACGTGCTATGCAAGTGTAAGTAATAATGGAAAAAATATGGAATTAATTCGACGTGTGAGTGATGACGCGGAAGTATCTGAATTTGGCATTTGATTGAAGAGGACAAAGCAAGAATGAGAGTAAGAGCAAAAGAGATAGCGAGCAAATTGAGAGTCTTGCCTAGGTTAAATCCGACTTAACGGACATAAATTCCACCATCGGATGTCACCCCGCCGAAAGAAAAAGATACTAAAAATCAAGGAATTAACCGAATTTAATGAAATTTTCAGTGCTGATATATTAATAAATAAACAATATAATGCACCAGTTATTATATTTGAAAACTCTTACATTTTTTCAGGTCAATTAACTTTGAACCACGTATGTTTGTGAATCTGTGTTACGCCTCAAAAATACGTGGTTCAAATTTAACTGACCTGAAAAAATGTAAGAGTTTTCTTTCGGCGGGGTGACATATGATGGTGGAATTTATGTCCGTTAAGTTGGATTTAACCCATGCCTAAGTGTTTGAAAGAGACGGGCGAATAGAAATGAAGACAGACGCAAGATGCGGTCAATCCTCCGTGACCATTTTACGATGGTTAACTTCGAACAGGAAAATAAAGAACTCTGAAAAAACATCTTGTGTTGCTTAATTTAAAAACTAAGTGACTAATCCAGACATCTAGACATTGTAGAATGAACATCATAGTTACCTTCACAGGAAGTCTGTGACTAGCGTCCAGTAATCAGACAAAAAAAGACAGAGCTTAACCAAATACATTATGTAGCAACGGAAAAGTGTTCAGTATATCTGGATAAAAATATCCACACTGGAACCACCAGACAATCAGGATCCTTGAAACAGACAAGCAAAACCAGATAATCAGCCTTTACATTTTTGAATTTCATCTTACACTATTTGGACAGCCTCATTTTTTTAACCAGAGATTGTTGCAAGATGATAACAATCGTTCAATTAAGGAACAAGAGTATTAATATATACTTTGTCCCTAAAAATAGTTTTCACTCTGTTCATGTTTAACGTAGAAACATTTTTTTCTGTCCAGCAGTCATGGGTAATAAAAATTGAGTTATTAGAGACAAAGACAAACAGACAGACACAGACAGTCAAAGAGGAGGGAAGCACTTACATGTGTGTGTGTGAGAGATAGAAACAGACAGACAGACAGACAGAGAGACAGAGAGAGAGACTGACAGACAGAGAGACAGGCAGACAGAAATAGACAGAGGTTGGTAGAAACTTGAAGACCTTTTAAAATTAGTTTTTAAAAATTACTGTTTCTCTCATTTAAAAAAATCAATACGTAATCATTTATGTAAATTACCAAGACTTTAAATAAGAATTTAAATTTTAATTGCCCGTAATTATTAAAATGGCAACCATACCCTCCCTTAAGACCCCAAAACCCACCCACGAAAGAACAGTCACGGCATTTTCTGTTTTAACCCCGTTCGATTCATTAGCTTTTATTAGATAAAGCAATAACTTTTAACTGCTGAAAATGTAATTATTTTTCAAATTAGACTTTAAAAAATTTTTCTTAAAGGAATTGTTTTTTATCTATGAATAATGGAGATTGTCTGTATTTCTGTCTGTAACAAAAACTACGCCATAGCTCTACGTCACAGCTTATGTCACAATATTCTTATGCTATATACACCCAAAATTTGAGTAAGCAATTTTAAAAATTGTTTTTTACTCTCGTCCTTTTTTTTTTACAGTAACAAGAAGTTAACTAAAAAGTATACAAATAAATAAATACCTACGATTTTGTGTAAAATTGATGTGGAAAATATTCAAAATAATTGTTTGATTATTACATGCACGCAACATTTTATTTGAGAGGGACGGGGCTTGGTTTTCATTTCAAATTGATTTATTTTATTTTCTTTACTCCTTTAATAAATATGAGGATTTGTCTTACTTATGATACAAACCCTCTGACAGTGAATTTTTAACTCGCACCCTCTCAGGCAATGTCTTTCAAAAATTAATTTTTACGACGCCCGGAGGGTGTTTTCCGTTGTTAGTAAATTTTAAAATATTTCTTTAGATTTAAATGACAAGTTATATTTCGTTCACTATTGGTTATGGAAGCAACAATCCACAAGAAAGCAGCTGTACGGTCATTTGCCTCCTATAACAAAAACCATCCAAGTGAGACGAACAAGACATGCTGGGCACTGCTGGAGAAGCAAGAACGTACTCATAAGCGACGTTCTCTGGTGGAAGCCAGTACATGTAAACGCCAGTGTGGACCGCCTAGAAAAGACCTACATTGACCAACTCTTCACGGATACTGGAAGCTGTGCAGAGGTCCTGTCGGGGCAATGAATTATAGGGACGGTTGGTGCGAGGTTGTTATGGATATCCGTGCTGCTAGGACGACATGATGTTTGGTTTAGTAGCTGAAATGCTTCTTTTCTACAATTACCAATTTTTGGTACCCCCTTCAGTAGCATAGTTTTGTTGGAGGGACTTAGAATACGCTAGCTGTAACCTCTATATCGGGATAAGAACCCCCCAACAAAACGGGTGTTCTGGCTATGACTTTAAACTGCATCCGGTGGGCAAGCTCTTGTTCTAGAACTTTATGAGTGTGGAGTTACCTCATCATTGTCATTACTCCCAGGTCCACTCTGAATAAGATCTGTAGTAGTTGTTATGGTCCCATCTATGTTTGAATTGTTTAATAGTTTTCCCATCTAATGCATTATAGGGTTTCAAGGATCAATTTATTACAACTTGAGTACGTGTGGTAAAGTGGTTAGGTGTGGTGTTCCACCTCAAGAGAAAAACGATCTCTCTATGGGGGCGATTAAAATGGGGATAGACTCCCTCGCTGACCGGAGATACCGACAATAGGCCATCCCGCAGATTTAACTAACTTAACTAGATACAATATAACTGTAGTTAAAAATTCCTATGAAACCCGGGATCACAGAATTACTTCCATGCAATATATATATATATATATATATATATATATATATATATATATATGCGTTTTTTAAAAGCGAATGTTATAAATATTCCAACTGCAGTTTCTTGCCGTTGCAATTCTTCAGGGAATTCAAGAAAGAGAAAAAAAGAGTGAGAAAGGGATTATACTTTTTACATATTGAACATTTTTGCAATTACATATTGCGAATGAACAAAACAAAATGTCTTTGGCAAAAAATAACCCAACAAGGGTTGACGTGCTCTACAATTCAACTAACCATTTTAAAATTGTGGCTTTCTGAAGGTGGGATGAAAAATTACTTTTGATAATTGCGAGGCGTCCTATCGTTATTATACTTTTTACGTATTGAACAATTTGCAGTAGCTTTTAAGTAAACATAAGAACCGGTGTAATAATTGAATTATCATACTGTGGTATATTCACAGGTCCTGCTAGTATCTATAAATTGTATAATCATTGAGTCTATTCTCAATTGCAAATAATGTCCTTGCTTTCTGCTTCAATTCCAAACGTGTTTACTATTTACTCTCTCCATTTCTTTCTTTTTGGCCTTTTTTATATTTGGAAAATCCCAATGTTATACGGTAACTATCTAAGCAATTAAAAAAAAAGAATGCCCCGTTAATATTTCATTTGCCCCTCTACAAATGGCAACTATTTAAGTCGTGCCTCGTTTTGAAGTCAATGCTTTACCGTCCTTATTTTACATATTATGTTGACACAATGGCTTCCTCATAACCGGTTGTTGGTTCTCTTCATTGCATTGGCCTCTTATATTCTACTTTTGAAAGTAGTGACCCTCACAGAATGCAACATGACCAACACGCTAATCCTTACTCACAATCTCGTCTTATGCGGACTGTTTACATCCGGCTCAAGGATGATGAAAAACATCGAAATAGCAAACATGTTTATGTACGTTACGTTTAACTGGTTTTTACTTTCTTTATGGTTTTTATTTTTTATTTTCATTTTTTATCATACTGTGGTATATCCACAGGTCCTGCTAATGTAAATATAAAAGTAGCTTGAAGGCGATTCCCTCACCTCTGGGCATGAAATATGTTCCGTTAAAACCAATCAGTCAGTCAATCGCGCCAGGCAGATGACAATTTGACAGTTTAAGTTCTTTGGATAAATTCACAAGATACCCCAATGTTTGACAGACGATTCTTTTAAGACAGTCTGTTCTTTGATGAACTGTCAATTGTTTTGCTATGTTTTGTCTTGCTAAAAGCAGAGATGCTGATAGGTACGCGTCCTGCGTCACTGACGCAGAAAAATCTAAAAATAGATGCAGAAAAATCGTATCCGTGCGCACCACTGTCTTTTCCCTTCCACCATCATTTCCAGCTAACTGTAAATACATTTTGTTGAGAAATTTTGGGAATATAAGGTGTGTGCTAGATCATCGCTTCTACTTATAGACTCGGCCAGAATTATGTGATCTAACTCTTGGCCAATCACTGGCAGTACTCTGGGGTTGATACAATACTTAACCCTGACCCTACTAGTCATAATTACATGGACACTCTTTGACGACGGACATAGGATTAGATCACTGGACCTTTACCAATACGTGGGATAGGACTTCTACGCTCACCAAAGGATTCCATAACACGTGACTTTCTTTAAGCCCTTTTCAACTGAATAAGGATGGCATTTAAAAACTTTACACATTTCCATATTTTCTTGGTTACGATTTTATGGGCCATCCTTTAGTCTTCAAGCAATAGCGCTTGTCCAGCGGAAATCCTTGGTAAAGCATCCTTTGGTTGTTCCTTGGTGCTCCTCAGTATTGCAAGTCCTTCGTCAATGACAGCAAATGGTCGCCTCTCAGTATCAGGGATTAAGTAGTCAACCAGTCATGCGTTCGGGCTGTTGGTTGGCTGAGGTTTAAGCCACGTGACATCGCTTAGTCTATAAATTTAAGTGGTGTATTTTAGCACAACTTATATACGAGAATAATCCAACAGGAATTACATTGTATGGGATATTATACTAACACCAACACCAAAGTTCAGACTACTATATGATTAAGAGAAATAATCCACTAATTATTAATTACTATAGAATAATGCCTATCAGCTACGTCAAAATAGAAGACCATAACAATTGGAAAGATAATGGCTGCATGAAGGCAGAGATGCTGATAGTTACGGGTCCCTGACGCATAAAAATTTAAAAAACGATGCAGAAAATCGTATCAAGCGTCCGAGTGTTTTTTTTTTTTTCTTCTCCCCAACTTTTCCAGCTAATTGTAAATACATTTCAATATTTTCTTGGAAACGAATTACACTGTATAGGGTATAAGATGGGACTTAGACGACTTTAGTTGTTCATAAATAAAAACTATAATTTATTAAAAAAAATTAGTTCTTTCAAGACAAATCAATCCGCTACGCTCGCCTTCATTCTCTTCATTTTTTGTTTAGTTTTTACAACCACTTTTACAACGACGTCAAAGAACTTGATAAATTGCCTGTCAAACTGCGCCTAAAAAATTGACCTTGAGTCACATCCTGCTCGTGTTGGAGGTAATAAAATTTCAAATCTTCCTTTCGTCTTTGAATTATTCCTTTTGATTTCTTTTTTCGTTCCGTATAATTTACGAGCGGGGAAGGGAGTCTTGTTAGTAAGATCATTAAAAAAGTTATTTCGTCCTATTTGCTCGTGAAAGTAACTAATAAATGCAATACAAGGCTCCATTGAGATTATAAGAAATCCATTAACAAGAAAAAATAACTGTAATTTTATTATGTACATCGTATTTTAACTAAATAGTATAATTTTATAATAATTTGGAAAATTCAGTTATGGAAGACGGGAATGATCGAAGAGTAAATTTCATTGTTTTATTTTTCGATTATAATTGTTTCAAATCGTTTTATCTGCATTCTTATTTAGTTTCATTGGAATTTCTAATTTAATATAATATTTTATTACATTTAAACTTAAATATTTGCAACCGGAGGTGCATATATTTGCTAGTACATATAATAAAAAATTAACTGAGTACATGGAAATTCATCACAAAAATCTTGCTGACGGATTCCTTGAGTCTCTCTCTCTCTCTCTCTCTCTCTCTCTCTCTCTCTCTCTTCTCTCTCTCTCTCTCTCTCGCCATCCATACCTATCAGTCATCACACTTGGTAAGTCCTCTAGACAGCATCCAGTGTCTGC
>CM042156.1:17165671-17223171 GCA_023376005.1 Doryteuthis pealeii
TATATATATATATATATATATATATATATATACAATGAGACATTATAATGTATACATAGATATATATTTTGTCTCTCTCTGTATATATATATATGATTTATATATATATATATTTATATATATGTGATTTATATATATATATATATATATATATATATATATATACAATGAGACATTATAATGTATACATAGATATATATTTTGTCTATTATATATATATATGATTTATATATATATATTATATATATATGATTAATATATATATATATAATATTATATATTTATATATATATGTATGTATATATATACAATGAGACATTATAATGTATACATACATATATATTTTTATATATATATATATGTGTGTGTGTGTGTGTGTGCGCGTGTATGTATGTTGAATTTTACTTGCATACGATTATTGTTTATCATCATAAATGTTATGTCATTATCAATTTCATATCAATGTAATTTATGTACACAAACATTACACAATGTCTGTTTATTTGTGCATGTGTGTGTATTTGTGTATATGTGTGTGTATTTGTGTGTATGTGTGTGTGTCTGTGTGTAGTGTGTGCGTCTGTATATGTATATGTCCGCTTGAACTGTTTACCAAAATATGTCATATAATACGGGCACTTGCAATTTTGTATACGACTGTTTTGGAAAGAGAAACGAAAGGTAATTTAGTTCAGTCATAGCAATTATAATCAATATTCGATTCAATTCCATAGTTTAAAAAGTAAATATACAAAAGAAAGGATAGAGAAAAAAAAGTTTAGAAAAATGACAATAGCTCATAAGAGGACGTTCGTAAACACAAAACGTTGAATGTGAATTATGGCGACGGCCGCCACAGCAAGAACGGCACACAACAAAACCGGAAGCTGTTGTTTCTTGTTATCTGATCGCGCTTTGCACAAACAGACCACTAACAATCAAACAATGGGGACGTCATTGATTGGTATTGGACAGTTCTTCGTTCTTTTTCTTTTTTCTTCTTTCATTTTTAAAGATTACTTTCAGGCACTCCTGGTATGTTTTTATTATATCCCTTTTGTTATTTAAGTTTTAGATTCAATTTTATTGGGTTTTCCGAATAGTTTTATTGACTAGGCGTTTTGAGGCGCGCTTAGCTTAACAGTTATCGTGGTAGAAAAGGAAATCGGTGACCGTGTTCAAATCCTGGACTTTCAACTTTGTTTTTGTGCTCTTGGGAAAGGTATAGATCCATCTCTTCTCCCCACAGCTATGGGTAAATCATCCTCTTTTGGATAATGATTGTTGTATGATACGCTTGTGTTTGGGGTTTTTTTTTTTTGTTTTTTGACGATCATTTTTAATCATTGCTTAAAATTCTGTGTCACTGCTTTTTATGTTAAAATCCCCCTAACTGTCCTCGTTATCGTCCTTGCTCCTTTCTTCTCTTGTCTGTATTCCTCTTCTCCCCTTCTACTTCATTTTCCAGAAGTAAATAAAACCTTCCTTATTTTTGCTCAAAAAGAAAGCTCTTGTGATAGTGAATGTGTATATATATTTACTTTGTTGTTATTTGTTCTATTTTCGTAGTTTCCTTTGTGTATGCACACATACAAGCCTGAGTCAAAAAGTAATACCATTTTGTTTTGGACAAGTATAATTACTAACATAGGAACATGTATCATAAATCAAAAGGAAGCTGGTCCTCTGTGGATGACATCCAACTTCTCAACATAGGTGCATCAAAAAGTAATGCCATTTTGTTTAGGACAGGTATAATTACCAACACAGGAACATGTATCATACATCAAAATGAAGCTGGTCTTCTGTGGATCACATCCCTACTTCTCCACATAGTCAACATTTCTCTCACTAGCAAATAAGTCAAAATACGAGGGTGAGTCAAAAAGTAATGCCATTTTTTGAGGACAGATATAATTACCAACACAGAAACATGCATCATATATCAAAATGAAGCTGGTCCTCTGTGGATCACATCCCTACTTCTCCACATAGTCACCGTTTCTCTCAATAGCAAATGAGTCAAAATACGAGGGTGAGTAGAAAAGTAATACCATTTTGCTTAGTACAGTATAATTACCAACATAGGAACATGTATCATACATCAAAATGGAACTGGCCCTCTGTGGATCACATCCCTACTTCTCCAGATATTGTTTGACCCGTTTTTCACAACAAATTTCACTTTCTCTTCACTGGAATAATGTTTGCCTCTGAAACCATCTTTCATAGGGCAGAAGAGATGATAGGGATTATTGCAATAATCTGTAGTGAAGAAGTGGCTCAAAGAACAGTCAGCAGAATTTTACGGGGCAAGGATACATGGTCTCATTCGAAGGTAGAACATTGCTATTGAGATAAACGGTGACTATGTGGAGAAGTAGGGATGTGATCCACAGCTTCATTTTGATGCATGATATATGTCCCTGTGTGGATAATTATATATGTACTAAACAAAATGGCATTCCTTTCTTTTACTAACCGTCGTATATACATACACACAACTGCCGTTTATGTATGTATAGATGGGTGTTTCTTCATTTGCCAATTTATTTATTTCATATTTTACAAGATGTATTGCCTTTCCTTCATTCTTCCTTTTTTTCATTCTTAATTCTTCGTCTCTTTCTTCTTCCTCTTTCATTCATTCATTCTCTTCAATTTTTCTCTTTCTTGTTGAGTTAATCCATCTTTTCTTTCTTCCCTTATAAGAATCCTTGTTCAGCAAGTATATCGCTGTTCACTTCAATAACTTCACGTCTGTGGCGACTTTACAATGTTAAAGCCATCGTCACGTTTCTTCCAGAAGACAATATATTCATCTCTAATGATTAACGGAACGCTAAACAAGCAGAAAAGTTGCGTCGGGCAGCAGTTCTAAAAGAAGAAGAAGAAAACAATGTTAGTCTTGTGATTCCATCCCCGAAAAATGTCGTCGTTGAAATTCTGGCAAAAATACAAAAGAAAGAAAACAAAATAAAAAATATAAAAAAATAATAAAAACAAAGACAAAGTGCGGGAAAAAGTCTTGGTTAATACATTAATGGCTAAACTTTCTTAATCTACTTATCTCCAAGCATCACCAAATTCTATTTAGTAATATTATATATATATATATATATATATATATATATATATATATATATATGAATAGATATAATGAAAAAACAAACGATGTTTACAACTGAAATAGGCTCATCAGAAGAGAAAGTGTGCAAACCGTTTCGGGGCCAATTCTCTTGACGGTTTTTAAAAAGCAACACTCGGCCCATCCTCAACTAATATGAGGACCCTATTGCGTTATAATGTATCAACCGCACGTGGGTCGGTCATCAACAAAAAACAAGACGGGAAAAAGACCGTTAGTAAAAACAGAACGCTGCTAGTTAAACGTTGGAATTAATCAAAAAAAATAAAATTGTGCTGTCTGCATTAAAAATAATATGAATTTTATTTAAAAATAAAATGAATTTTATTTAAAAATAAAATGAATCTCATTTTCAATTTTGAAAATAATCAGAAGCATTATAGTAATGAAATAAGACTCAAAAAAGTCTGGTGTAAAATTATAGAAAAGTGTAAATATATATATATATAGTTCAATGAGAAATCAAAACAAATAAAAGTTTTTGCTTTTATTTATTTAATTTTATTTTATTAATTTGCACATAACATACGTAACCAAGAATACCAAACACAAATACGCATATTTATACGCACACACGCGCGTGGAGACAATTATATCATCACAGCCTTCATACATTCCCACGCGCACACGCATGACATCACATACATACGCACAAACAAAAATACGCACACACGCGCGTGGACACAATCATATCACCACAGCCTTCACGCATTTCCATGCAAACGCGCATGACATCATACACATACGCACAAACAAAAATACGCACACGTAGAAGAAAAAAACATTCCGCATCACGTAAACACGCAAACACGAGAATACAGTTAAAAAAAACGCACACATTTACCATTTACACAATTTCTGTCATTTTTTGAAGGAACTTTTCGTATTACCCGATGAATGCTCTAAGCAAGAAACCGCTGGTTGTAATACCGTTCCCGTAATTAAATAAATAAAAGCAAAAACTTTTATTTGTTTTGATTTCTCATTGAACTATCAACGCTCTATCACAGATATTGAGCACTCTTCTAATAACACTGTACGTTGGATTACTATTACTTTTTCTAGTATACTAGTGCCAACCATACACATTAATATATATATATATATATATATATATATATATATATATATAGTGTGTGTGGGATTGTCACTGTTTCATAGAACAATGTATTATGTGTGTGATCAGTTATCCTGTAGACACAACCTTTATACTGCCCATAAACACTCAAAAACATTCAAAATACCGCCACATACGTACGCATAACATTTCCTCCGATCATACACATCCTATGTCTATTGAATTTTCTGAAGTTTTTGGCAATTTTTCGATTTTTCTTGCATTTGTAATATTTCGCCTGACGATTGTTGACGCATGAAACCAAAATGGTCGTGAAAGTTCATTTGTCACCAAATAAATAGATGTAAAGCCTTTATATATTTATTTTATTATATCATGTGTGTGTGTAAGATAATCCAAATGACTGGTAAGTAAGGGATGATTCTATTTTGGGATCATCGAAATCTCTCTGTGGAACTATACAGTATACACATGTGGATACAAACATATATATTCATACAAGGATTTTTATATATCCCTAAGAGAGACCAATGTATAATAACCAATAAATTAATTATATAAAGAACGAGATTTAAATTTCAAGAAAGAAAAAATTAACAAACCGTTATCCTGTTATAATTTTATTTCGACAAGAATTTTTATTCATTTTATAATTTGATTTTTCTATTGAGATTTCCTATATTTGTAAAATCTGTCAGAAGAGACTGGAGTTTGAGTTTCTGGTCGAAATAAAATTATAACAGGATGACCGTTTGTTAAGTTTTTCTTTCTTTGAAATATATATATATATATATATATATATATATATATATATATATATATATATATATATATATAGAGATAGATAGATAGATAGATAGATAGATATAGATTAGATATATAGTATTTTTTTTCTAGTATTGAGAATTGAAAATAAAGTGCTCAGTTACGGTTGTAAGAGCTGTGTTTATTTAGTCATTATAGGGTACAATATATTAAAGGGGAAATTGTAACCATTGGTTTCAAAGCAGCATCTTAGCCCCTTATCGTCAAGACAATATATAATATATATATATATATATATATATATATATATATATATATATATATATGTGTGTGTGTGTGTGTGTGTGTGTGTGTGTGTGTGTGTTTTCACACGTATACATATATACTTATATACGTATGTATATTATATTGTTTATTTCATTATAGAACTATTATCAAGGATGTTTTATACAAATAAATTATTAAAGATATCGTTGTTTCCATAAAGTCAGTACATGTTGAGTGGGAAAAGGAAAATTATCTTAGCAATTTGTTGGGTGATGAATTACAATTTTAAATGTATAATGTGATGTAGAATAAAAAAAAATGTGTGTAACGTGATGTAGAATAAAATAATTTTCTATTTCGTGAAAGATATTTCAGAATATTTACCTCTATTTCGTAATAATATTTATTAACACTTGGTTATTTAAACTTTAGGTATTTCTTGAATTTTTCTTTTTCTATATTTGTTACCGGAATAAAGAATGTTAGCATTATTAGCTAAGATATATCTATATATTATCATATAACAGTCTCTTAGTGAGACTGGCATTGTTCAAAACTCTCTGGCTTGGTTTGGCTGCTGACTTGTATCAATAGAGACTGACTTACTTAAAGCTGTAATACATATAACAATATATATATATGGAGAAAAGTAGACAAACACGGGATGTTGTGGAAACTTGATGTTTATTGTCGACGGTCAAAATTTTGAGAATTTCCATCATTGGAGTAAGATCTATATTCAAGTCCTGAAGATGGTCTAATAAGAGACCGAAACGTTGCACCGTCGACAATAAACATCAAGTTTCCACAACATCCCGTGTTTGTCTACTTTTCTCCACATACTGTCGGATTAACCTCCTCACATTTCTACCAATATATATATATGTATATGTCATGGAAGCAGCACCCCACAAAGAAGCAACTATATGGTCACCTGCCTCCCATCTCACAAACCATACGGGTGAGACAGACTAGGCATGCAGGACACTGCTGGAGAAGCGGGGACGAGCTCATAAGCAACGTTCTCCTGTGGAGACCAACACATGGACATGCTAACGTAGGACGCCCACAAAGGACCTACATTGATCAACTATGCGAGATTCGGGATGCTGCACGGACGACCTCCAAGGGGCAGTGAGTAATAGGGAAGGTTGGCGAAAGATATTCATGGATACCCGTGCTGCTTGCGCGACATGATGATGATGATGATGATTGTATTTATCTATATATACATATATACATAGATAGATATATACGCAAGGTGTGTCAAAAATTATCGAGATTTTTGCACTTTTTGACACACCTTGTATTCTGAGAAAAAAAATGTACCATTCATTCTTCATTTCTAACTTAGTAAATACAGCTTTACATTTGGTACGTTTTGACACACATTGTATTCTGAAAAAAATTAATGAAAGGAATGTTATTTTTCAGAATACAATGTGTCAATAAGTACAAAAAATCTCGATACTTATCTGACACACCTTTTATATATATATATATATATATATATATGAAAATCATCTTCAGAGCTTGTTTATACTCCGTGTTGTTAAGAGCGGAGACAGAAGTCATATGAGTTCAAAACAAAAACCTTGATGTTGCAAAAAAGAAAAATAAAGTTATACAATAGTTTCGAATGTGAGCACTTCCGCCGCATTTTTCCCGGTCATCAGATTATGAATATCTTATTGTAACAGTTTTTGACCGAGGAAAATGCGGCGGAAGTGCTTACATTCGAAACTATTGTATAACTTTTTTTCTCTTTTTTTCAACATCAAGGTTTTTGTGTTGAACTCATATGAGTATAAAAAGCTCTGAAGATGATTTTCATAAAATCGAAATATTGTTCAATATCAGCTATGTTATAAAATGTTTTCACTTTAACATCATTTTGTGATGTTTTCATATCCTTTTATCTATACTCATACCGTCGGATTTATTTCCTTTCTTTTAACTTATATATATATATATATATATATATATATAATATGTGTGTGTAAGTATGTATATATATATTTGTGTGTGTGTATATACATGTGTGTGTGTGTGTGTGTGTGTACATCAGCCTATAGAAATAGAAACACGGAAGTTAAGTTTGTGCTTTCAAGACCCATCCCCTTTCTAAATGAAAAAAAAACAGGAATCCATATCTTATGTGTTCATATTATTTGCAGGAATTTTGAATATAAGGATGGGTGAAGGTCTTTTGGCACCATAATGTCTGCGAATTACAGAAACAGAAGACCATTCTCTCTCACGCCACGTTATTAGAAGCATTTGCTGCCAAAAGTTCCAGCCAAACAACACACGCTCATTAATATTGATCGCAGATCCAGAATAAGTCGAATAAAAAAAATCAGGTAAAAATAAGCCCCACACCCTCCACTCACACAAAAAAAGAATAAATATATATATATATATATAGATTTAAAAAATGAGAGAAACCAGTCTGAGAAGGTGATGGAAACGGTTGCATCTGGAAATCAGGAATCTTGCAATGGAAGACGCCTGAAATTACAGGTGCCCGCGTTTGGCAAAAATCAGCTAAGAATTTATTGGATGGAAAATGTGAAGAATATACGGATAGACATTTTTTACTCTATACATTGGACTATTTCCCTTTATTATATCTGTTTTGTGTTTCGAATCGCTTGTCTGTGTTAAAGAGAGAAAAGAGACCGATCGGAAGAGAGAGAGGAAAGAGAGATAAAAGAAAGAGAGATGAAAAGAAAAGAATAAAGCAATGTACTGAGACATAAATACATGTTTTGAAGAGAAGAAGAAATAAAATAAAAAAGATAACGATAGATAGATAGATAGATAGATAGATAGATAGATAGATATTAACTGTAAAGCGATAAGCATGTGTAGAAAGATTTCTAAGACTTTATTGTATCTATCTATCTATCTATCTATCTATCTATCTATCTATATATAATATATATATATATATATATAATATATATATATTATAAATGTATATGTATATATATATAAATATATAATATTATATATAAATAATTTAATATATAATAATATAAAATATGTAATAAATATATATATATATATATATATATATATATATATATATATATAAATATATATATAATATATATATATATATATATATATATATATATATAAGTAATATATATATATATAAATAAATAAATAATATAATATAATAAATAATTAATATATATATATATAATATATTATTATGATTTTATATGAAAAGGTGACTTACCGGTGAAAATGGTCACAAGGGTTAGTTGATGCAAGTTTCACAATGATAAGACAGCGATATAACAAATATAAAGTGCTCAATACGTGAGTAGAGCAAATTTATTATTATAATGGTACACAGTAATAACATACTCGAGTTTCATCATAATGATCTTCAGGGTTAAATCCACTGAATTAATCAAGATATTGATTAATTACAGCCGGTTTCAAGTGTGTATATTTTGGCAAAAAATGCACTCGTGAAACCGGCTGTAATTAATCAATATCTTGATTAATTCAGTGGATTTAACCCTGAAGATACTTATGGTGAAACTCGAGTACTGTGTACCATTATAATATATATATATATATATATATATATATATATATATATATATATATATATATATATACGGAGCGCCATACAAGGTTTACAAGAGATGTCCAAACCTACTTCGCCGATTATGGAGGTTATTAAAATTGATATGGTGCAAGGGTAGAGTGGCCGATCAGTAGAAATACTCAGAAGGGCAATGGATCCTTAAAGAAGAGAGATCTCCTAACATCGGATAATTTAGGAGTATACCCCTTTTAAACACTGAGTGTACAATCTTCTTCAGCATACTATTCCGATGTTTGGCGACATATCTGGTAAAGAACGAATATATCGATACATCTGTACAAAAGGGCGGGATCTCAGGCCTGCCAGGATGCATTGAGCATACAAGTGTCGTGACACAGTTATCAAAAGACGCTAAAGAATACAAAAATGACTTAGTAGTTATATGGCTAGACTTAAGAAATACATACAGGTCAATACCACACAATCCATGAGAAAAACAATAAAATCGATAACGTACATTTTCATCAAAATACGTAGACTTATAATGGCTGGAAAATGGCATTTTGGGGGCACATTTAAAGTCCCATCTCTCCCCCAAGTCTCAAGCGAACTCAACCATCTTTTACTGTGTGATACTTCTAATAGAACTCTATCAGAAAATCATATTAGTTTGGCACTTTATTTGTACACGAAATTGGCCATTTTTGCCCACTCTCAGGGGGATTATCAGGCCTCAAAAGTCACCTAAAACTCCGAATTGAGCACTTTTCTCACCATCAGTAAACTGAGGAAGCATTAAATAGACAACACGTGTCCAGAAAGATTAAAGACATAACCTTGAGCTATTACAATAATTTCAAAGTAAGAATCGGGTCGGGAGTCAGTATGTCAAATTGGTATACGTTGGAGAGAGGTATCATTACAGGTTGCACTTTGTCAGCTACCTTGTTTGCGCTAGCCATGAACATGATTACTAAATCTGCTGAGAAAGAATGCAGAGGCCCATTGACGAAAACAAAAGTAAGATAGCCACCCATTAGAGCCTACATGGACGATATGACAATCACGGCTTCTTCTGTGATAGGAGGAAAGTGGCTGTTAAAAGGCCTTGAAGAACTAATCTTATGGGCGAGGATGAGGTTCAACCCATCCAAGTCAAGATCGTTAACTTTGAAGCAAGGCAAGGCAACCCGAAAATCACAGTTTACAGTATCCAAGGCGACTATACCAACTTTGAATGAGAAGTCAGTTAAAAGTTTGGGGGAAAAGATTTGACTGCACGCCAAAGGATACTGCAGCAATCCGAGAAATCATGGAGGATTTCCAAACATGGCTTAGTAAGGTGGATAAATCAGGTTTACCCGGTCGATTCAAAGCGTGGATTTACCAACATACCATTCTGCCGAGAGCCCTGTGGCTGTTTGCAATCTACGAATTTTCAATGTCAACAGCAGAAAGCATGGATAGGAATATTTGTTGATATCTGAGAAGGTGGCTTGGATTACCAAGATGTCTCGGCAGTGCTGCCTTATCCGGAAAATCCAATGTGTTACAATTTCCCTTCAGCGGCCTAATAGAAGAGTACATTCGTGGCCAGGACAAGAACATGTATGCAATATAAAGAATCGATCGATCCAATGGTAAGAGAAGCGGGCTAACTTGTTACTTTCTGCTTCTAACTCGTTTGCCCCCATATTCTCCAGGGTTGATTTCTCCGGCTGTCTCTACCTCTTTCTGTTGATCTCTTCAGGCTGGCCATTTTTTGTTTAAATGAATCAATAATTTTTTATTTAAAACAACCCAGCCCAGGATTCTGCGCGGATCGGGAGTGACAACTCTCAGTCACTTCTAATCAAAATCTGTTATGGAAATCCCAGATTTAACTCACTCCGATTTTAAATCTAATGAACCCTTATACAAAAATATTCTTACTACAGTACGTACATGATCCATAAGCTACCTATGAATTGCGTAATATTTTAAGCAGCAATTATTAGTGATTCAGTTTCTTTCCTGGTTTCATCTTAACAATGTCCAGCCATTTTCATGTGCAACATAACCAATTTCACATATTATTATTATTATTATTATTATTATTATTATTGATAATAATAATAATAATAATCACTCAGACTCCAGTGAAAGACCATCAGCTAACACTGATGTGAAAACTCAAATAATAATAATAATAATAGGCCAGACCTAGTGTTGATAAACAAAAAAGAAAGAACTTGTCAACTGGTGGATTTTGCAGTGCCAGCAGATCACAGGGTGAAGTTAAAGGAAAAATGAAAAAAATGAAAAAATAGACAAATATCTGGACCTTGCCAGAGAACTGAAAAAGTTATGGAATATGAAAGAGAAAGTGATACCGATTGTAGTTGGTGCACTTGGAACAGTCCCAAAAGGATTAGAAAAGGGATTGGAAAGTTTGGAAATAAGAGGAAGGATTGAAACCATTCAGAACACTGCACTGCTGCAATCTGCCAGAATACTCAGAAGAGTCCTGGAGACCTGAAGAGACTTGCTGTCACTCAGACTCCAGTGAAAGACCATCAGCTAACACTGATGTGAAAACTCAAAAGGAGTAAATAATAATAATAATAATAAAATAGGTATGATAAGGAAAAAATGGAACACCTCAGAAGAGCTAAATATAGCGATGGTACTGCGAAGATATATGCACATAAATCACAACAGTGTTGCCAATACCCGCATGAACAGTTTTCCTACGTCCCCAGCGCCGCTTTGAACACCTTACTTTTTAGATTATCCTCGTTGATTTGTAAATAAGCATGAAAGAACTATCGTAACAAATTAAGATAGATAGACAGATAGACAGATAGATAGATAGATGTATGCATAGATAGATAGATAGACCGATAGATACAATGTATGAAAGTTAATATAGAGAGGTGAATACATTGACAATTATATACATAAGTCGTAGTTCGACATAAGTATACAAAATGATTTTATATACACGTGTCCACACATATTGGAGAAGCTTGTGTAAGGGTTGTCGTAGGAAATGGAGTCGACAACCCGAGTTCAAATTCTGAACAAGGCTGTTTGCATTTTAGATAGTGCAAATACACTTGGGAAAAGTAATTTTTCAACTAATAGGGCAGACTGGGCTCTTTAATCATGATTATACAGCCAGTCCGTGAGAATAAAAACTATGAATTTAAACCTGTTAAACTCTGCTTAAGAAACTGACCATTTGTCGCATCCTGTTCATGCGTAGCGGTTGCTAAATACATACAAATCCGGGTCAGACTTTACCTGGGTGTACTGGAATAAAGGTGTATTCAACAATATACAGATGTCCAGATTTGAAGGCTCAACAAAAGATGCAGTTTGGTGTCATATCCAGCACACCCCTTTTTGCGGAGTCTTACTTCTCTGCAAGACTCGGGAAACTTCTCGGACTCGGGAATCTTCTTGTCGTAATCGGTGTTTGAATTCATAGGTCAGGGGCTGCAGTAACATAGAATAATAATCAACACAGCTTAACACCTGTACCCCAGCTATGGTTAGCGGAATAAGAACAGGATACCCCCGTGGACTAAAGAAAGGGTTAGATTCAATGTTCCGTGATGGCTCCCGATTACGATAAAAATGTTCCCGATTACGACGAGAAGGTTCCCGTGTCGGAGAAGGTTCCCAATGTAGCGTAATTATTAGGGTGTACCAGAGTTTGAGAGTGGAAATAAATCTGTGCTCAGACTGCTAGAGAAAGAGAGGAAAAGGAGGTGGGAGCAGGCAAAGGTTGAAGTTTGGAAGAGTAGACACAACGGGTTGCCAGTAAAATGACCGAGGAATGACCCCGTAAGGGGAATTGAAAGGTAAAACCGGAAGTTCCGGGTCTTGACCGGAAGCAGAATTGACGTGTTGACGAGTAACGAGCAAGAGGAAAATCGCTCTCTTTTCCCTTTCGGGCGTAGCAGGGTTCAGACAGGGCTGTTGGTCCCTCGTGTGGGACAGCGATATAGAAGTTGATACCATGTTAGAAGGTAGAATAATTTAACCGTATCCTCTCTCTCTTTCTCTCTGTCTTTCCTTCTCTCCGAAACAGAGCCCACGACACGAGCCTGAAAATAAATACTAGGCCCCTTGTGAATATCCAACTTGCGTGTATGTTGTTCCTTAAACCTAACGGCTACTAATGACGACTGCTGCTGGGGCTTGTGTTGGCACATGCTAGTATATCGTTCCGGAGTTTGTCGCAAATACACTTTGGTACTTTGTTATACTACACCAAGTCCGACAAGAAAGACCTGAAGAAAGGCGGAGGGCACATTGGCCCAAACGTTGTACAGATAACAATGAAGATGAGGACAATAGTCTGAATAATACAAATAATACTAATTATCAAGTCTCATCTAAAAAATTCTGAGAAATAGACTTGAAAACTGTTTCTTTTTTATTTAACTCGTGTAATCTTATTATAATGAAGATCGCACGTTTGTCTGTCTGTAACCGAAACTACGCCTTCACTGACGTCACAAATCTTCATTAGCATCTTATTTATTAATGATGTTTCTCTTAAAGTGTGAGTTTGATTTGCTTCAAACCAGTCCATGTTCTTTATGCGTTCCCAATTTGTTAGCTCAGTCGGTAGAGAGTTCGGCTAGAAACTACAAGGTTCCTAGTTCGATACCGGTCCTCGTCAACTCAGCGTATGAGTAGCACAGGGATCTGTGCGGTAAAGTATGCAGCTGATGGTAGAGGTAGCACTCCACCTCAGACGCCAAAATAATCTACTTGGTCTAGCGCTATTGAAAAGGGTATAGACTCCCTCGCCGACTGGCTGATATCGACTTTAGGCCGCCCCGACGACTTTAATTACTTTATATATCATTAAGAAATAATGGTTTAGATAGCATATGGTTTGGTTAATTTGGTTATTGATGTTAACAAAACCGGGTTTAATAAATAATTACTTGGTGTTATTGATTTTTAATATTATTGTTTCATTCTCTAAAATATTACAATCCTATTTATAATTTTATATAAAAATGAATTGAATTAAAATCAAAATAAGTGCAATCTTTTTAATTGCGTTCTTAATTACTTCCATTAGTCTTTCTATGATATTTAATTACATTAAAACTTAAATGCTTGCGCCCGCCGGAGGGCGCATATTTTTCGGGGCCGGTTTATCTCAGTCGGTAGAGTGTTCGGCTAGGAATCACAAGGTTCTTGGTTCGATACCGGCTCTTGCCAACACAGCATATTAGTAGCATAGGGATCTGTGCGGTAAAGTGAGGAGCTGATGGTAGATGTGGCGCTCCACCTCAGATGCTTAAATAATCACCTTAGTCTAGTGCTAGTGAACATGGGATAGACTCCCTCGCTGTCAGGCTGATACCGACATTAAGCCGCCCCGACGACTTTACTTACTTACTTTATAGGACAAGAACATGTATGCATATAAAGAATCGATCGATCCAATGGTAAGAAGAAGCGGGCTAACTGGTTACTTTCTGCTTCTAACTCGTTTGCCCCCATATTCTCAGGTTGATTTCTCCGCGATTGTTCTACTTCTTTTTGTTGATCTCTTCAGGCTGGCATGTTTGTTTAACAAGGGCGTTGAGTTGTTTTTGGTAATTTTTTTATTTTAAACAACCCAGCCCAGGATTCTGCGAGAGATAACAACACTCAGTCACTTCTAATCAAAAACTGTTATGGAAATTCCAGACTTAAACTCACTCCGATTTTAAATCTAATGAACCCTTATTACAAAAATATTCTTACTACAGTACGTACATGATCCATAAGCTACCTATGAATTGCGTAATATTTTTAAGCAGCAATTATTAGTGATTCAGTTTCTCTCCTGGTTTCATCTTAACCAATGTCCAAGCCATTTTCATGGTAACATAAACCAATTTCACATATTATTATTATTATTATTATTATTATTATTATTATTGATATAATAATAATAATAATAATAATCACTTCAGACTCCAGTGAAAGACCATCAGCTAACACTGATGTGAAAACTCAAATAATAATAAAATAGGCCAGACCTAGTGTTGATAAACAAAAAAGAAAGAACTTGTAACTGGTGGATTTTGCAGTGCCAGCAGATCACAGGGTGAAGTTAAAGGAAAAATGAAAAAAATGAAAAAAATAGACAAATATCTGACCTTGCCAGAGAGACTGAAAAAGTTATGGAATATGGAAAGAGAAAGTGATTACCGATTGTAGTTGGTGCACTTGGAACAGGTCCCAAAAGGATTAGAAAAGAGGATGATTGGAAAGTTTGATATCAAAGCGAAGGATTGAAACCATTCAGAACACTGCACTGCTGCAATCTGCCAGAATACTCAGAAGAGCGCCTGGAGACCGAGGAGACTTGCTGTCACTCAGACTTCCAGTGAAAGACCATCAGCTTACACTGATTGTGAAAACTCTAAAGGATAATAAATAATAATAATAAAATAGGCTATGATAAGGAAAAAAATGAAACACCTCAGAAAAGCTAAATATAGCGATGGTACTGCGAAGATGTATGCACCATAAATCACAACAATGTTGCCAATACCCGCACGAACAATTTTCCTACGTCCCCAGCGCTTTGAACACCTTACTTTTTACAGTATCCCGTTGATTTGTAAAAAGCATGAAAGAACTATCGTAACAAATTAAGATAGATAGACAGATAGACAGATAGATAGATAGACAGATCGATGTATGCATAGATAGATAGATAGATAGACCGATAGATAAATGTATGAAAGTTAATATAGAGAGATGAATAAATGACATTATATAAAGCAATGTAAGAGAAATAAATTCAATGGTTTGAGGAGGAGAAGAAATAAAGTAAAGAAAATAACGATAGATAGATAGATAGATAACGATAGATATATTAATTGTAAAGCGATAAGCATGTGTAGATAGATTTCTAATATTTATTGTATCTATCTATATATCCATCTATCTATCTATCTCTCTCTCTCCCTCTCTCTCTCTCTCTCTCTCTCTCTATCTCTCTCTCTCTCTCTCTCTATATATATATATATATATATATATATATATATATATAATAAAATATAAATAAAATAATATATAAATAATATGAAATATATTATATAAATATAAATAATATATATATATATAATATAAATAAATATATATATAATATATAATATATATAAAATATAAATATATATATATAAATATATATATATATATATATATATATATATTATAATATATATATATATATAATATTAAATATAGATATAAATAATATAATATATAAATAATTAAATATATATATATATATATATATATATATATATATTAATATATATATATATTATGATTTTGTATTAAAAAGGTGACTTAACGGTGAAAATGGTCACAATGGTTAGTTGATTGAAATTTCACAATGACAGCGATATAACAAATATAAAGTGCTCAATACGTGAGTAGAGCAAATTTATTATTATAATGGTACACAGTAATAACATACTCGAGTTTCACCATAAGGAACTTCAGGGTTAAATCCACTGAACTAATCAACGTATTGATTAATTACATCCGGTTTCAAGTGTGTATATTTTGGCAAAAAATGCACTCGTGAAACCGGATGTAATTAATACCTTGATTAATTCAGAGGATTTAAACCTGAAGATCCTTATGGTGAAACTCGAGTACTGTGTACCATTATTATAATATATATATATATATATATATATATATATATATATATATATATAATATATATATATACGGAGCGTTATACGAGGTTTACTAGAAATGTCCAAACCTACTTCGCCGATTATGGAGGTTATTAAAATTAATATGGTGCAAGAGTAGAGTGGCTGATCAGTGAAAATACTCAGAAGAGGAATGGATCCCTAAAGAAGAGAGATCTACTAACATCATACAATTTAGAAGTTTACCCCTTTTAAACACTGAGTGTAGAATCTTCTTCAGCATACTATTCCGATGTTTGGCGACATATCTGGTAAAGAACGAATATATCGATACATCTGTACAAAAGGGCGGGATCTCAGGCCTGCCAGGATGCATTGAGCATACAAGTGTCGTGACACAGTTATCAAAAGACGCTAAAGAATACAAAAATGACTTAGTAGTTATATGGCTAGACTTAAGAAAT
Organism: Doryteuthis pealeii; assembly: GCA_023376005.1. Taxonomy (NCBI): domain Eukaryota; kingdom Metazoa; phylum Mollusca; class Cephalopoda; order Myopsida; family Loliginidae; genus Doryteuthis; species Doryteuthis pealeii. Next base: position 17,182,644 of record CM042156.1, read on the forward strand.
ACATACAGGTCAATACCACACAATCCATGAGAAAAACAATAAAATCGATAACGTACATTTTCATCAAAATACGTAGACTTATAATGGCTGGAAAATGGTATTTTGGGGGCACATTTAAAGTCCCATATCTCCCCCAATTCTTAAGCGAACTCAACCATCCTTTACTATATGATACTTCTAATAGAACTCTATCAGAAAATCATATTAGTTTGGCACTTTATTTGTACACGAAATTGGCCATTTTTGCCCACTCTCAGGGGGATTATCAGGCCTCAAAAGTCACCTAAAACTCCGAAGTGAGCACTTTTTTCACCATCAGTAAATTGAGAAAGCATTAAATAGACACCACGTGTCCAGAAATATTAAAGACCTAATTATGAGCTATTACAATAATTTCAAAGTAAGAATCGGGACGGGAGTCACTATGTCAAATTGGTATACGTTGGAGAGAGGTATCATTACAGGTTGCACTTTGTCAGCTACCTTGTTTGCGCTAGCCATGAACATGATTACTAAATCTGCTGAGAAAGAATACAGAGGCCTATTGATGAATACAAAAGTAAGACAGCCACCCATTAGAGCCTACATGGACGATATGACAATCACGGCTTCTTCTGTGATAGGAGGAAAGTGGCTGTTAAAAGGCCTTGAAGAACTAATCTTATGGGCGAGGATGAGGTTCAACCCATCCAAGTCAAGATCGTTAACTTTGAAGCAAGGCAAGGTAACCCGAAAAACACAGTTTACGGTATCCAAGGAGACTATACCAACTTTGAATGAGAAGTTAAAAGTTTTGGGAAAAAATCTGACTGCACGCTAAAGGATACTGCAGCAATCCGAGAAACCATGGAGGATTTCCAAACATGGCTTAGTAAGGAGGATAAATCAGGTTTACTCGGTCGATTCAAAGCGTGGATTTACCAACATACCATTCTGCCGAGAGCCCTGTGGCTGTTTGCAATCTACGAATTTTCAATGTCAACAGCAGAAAGCATGGATAGGAATATTTGTTGATATCTGAGAAGGTGGCTTGGATTACCAAGATGTCTCGGCAGTGCTGCATTATCCGGAAAATCCAATGTGTTACAATTTCCCTTCAGCGGCCTAATAGAAGAGTACATTCGTGGCCAGGACAAGAACATGTATGCAATATAAAGAATCGATCGATCCAATGGTAAGAGAAGCGGGCTAACTGGTTACTTTCTGCTTCTAACTCGTTTGCCCCCATATTCTCCAGGGTTGATTTCTCCGGTTGTTTCTACTTCTTTTTGTTGATCTCTTCAGGCTGGCCATGTTTTGTTTAAACAAGGCGTGAGTTGTTTTTGGTAATTTTTTTATTTAAAACAACCCAGCCCAGGATTCTGCGAGAGTAACAACACTCAGTCACTTCTAATCAAAAACTGTTATGGAAATTCCAGACTTAACTCACTCCGATTTTAAATCTAATGAACCCTTATACAAAAATATTCTTACTACAGTACGTACATGATCCATAAGCTACCTATGAATTGCGTAATATTTTAAGCAGCAATTATTAGTGATTCAGTTTCTCTCCTGGTTTCATCTTAACAATGTCCAAGCATTTTCATGTGCAACATAACCAATTTCACATATTATTATTATTATTATTATTATTATTATTATTATTGATAATAATAATAATAATAATAATAATCACTCAGACTCCAGTGAAAGACCATCAGCTAACACTGATGTGAAAACTCAAATAATAATAATAATAGGCCAGACCTAGTGTTGATAAACAAAAAAGAAAGAACTTGTCAACTGGTGGATTTTGCAGTGCCAGCAGATCACAGGGTGAAGTTAAAGGAAAAATGAAAAAAATGAAAAAATAGACAAATATCTGGACCTTGCCAGAGAACTGAAAAAGTTATGGAATATGAAAGAGAAAGTGATACCGATTGTAGTTGGTGCACTTGGAACAGTCCCAAAAGGATTAGAAAAGGGATTGGAAAGTTTGGATATCAAAGGAAGGATTGAAACCATTCAGAACACTGCACTGCTGCAATCTGCCAGAATACTCAGAAGAGCCCTGGAGACCTGAGGAGACTTGCTGTCACTCAGACTCCAGTGAAAGACCATCAGCTAACACTGATGTGAAAACTCAAAAGGAGTAAATAATAATAATAATAATAAAATAGGTATGATAAGGAAAAAAATGAAACACCTCAGAAGAGCTAAATATAGCGATGGTACTGCGAAGATGTATGCACATAAATCACAACAATGTTGCCAATACCCGCACGAACAGTTTTCCTACGTCCCCAGCGCTTTGAACACCTTACTTTTTACAGTATCCCCGTTGATTTGTAAATAAGCATGAAAGAACTATCGTAACAAATTAAGATAGATAGACAGATAGACAGATAGATAGATAGACAGATAGATGTATGCATAGATAGATAGATAGATAGACCGATAGATAAAATGTATGAAAGTTAATATAGAGAGATGAATAAATTGACAATTATATACATAAGTCGTAGTTCGAAATAAGTATACAAACTGATTTTATATACACATGTCCACACATATTGGAGGAGCTTGAGTAAGGGTTGTCGTAGGAAATGGAGTCAACAACCCGAGTTCAAATTCTGAACGAGGCTGTTTGCATTTTAAATAGTGCTAATACACTTGGGAAAAGTAATTTTTCAACTAATAGGGCAGACTGGGCTCTTTAATCATGATTAGACAGCCAGTCCGTGAGAATAAAAACTATGAATTTAAACCTGTTAAACTCTGCTTAAGAAACTGACCATTTGTCGCATCCTGTTCGTGCGTAGGGGTTGCTAAATACATACAACTCAGGGTCAGACTTTACCTGGGTGTAATGGAAATAAAGGTGTATTCAACAATATATAGATGTCCAGATTTGAAGCCTCAACATAAGATGCAGTTTGGTGTCATATCCAGCAGACCCCTTTTTGCGGAGTCTTACTTCTCAGCAGGACTCGGGAACCTTCTCGGACTCGGGAACCTTCTTGTCGTAAGCGGTGTTTGAATTCATAGGTCAGGGGCTGCAGTAACATAGTATAATAATTAACACAGCTTAACACCTGTACCCCAGCTATGGTTAGCAGAATAAGAACAGAATACCCCGTGGACTGAAGAAAGGGTTAGGTTCAAAGTTATGTGATGGATCCCGATTACGACAAGAAGGTTACCGATTACGACAAGAAAGTTCCCGTGTCGGAGAAGGTTGCCAATATAGCGTAATTATTAGGGTCTACCAGAGTTTGAGAGTGGAAATAAATCTGTGCTCGGACTGCTAGAGAAAGAGAGGAAAGGGAGGTGGGAGCAGGCAAAGGTTGAAGAGTAGACACACAAGGGGTTGCCAGTAACATGACCGAGGAATGACCCCTGAAGGGGAATTGAAAGCTAAAACCGGAAGTTCCGGGTGTTGACTGGAAGCAGAAGTGACGTGTTGACGAGTAACGAGCAAGAGAAAAATCGCTCTCTTTTCCCTTTCGGGCGTAGCAGGATTCAGACGGGGCTGTTCTCCCTCGTGTGGGACAGCGATATAGAAGTTGATACCATGTTAGAAGGTAGAATAATTAATAGTATCCTCTCTCTCTTTCTCTCTGTCTTTCATTCTCTCCGAAACAGAGCCCAGGACACGAGCCTGAAAATAAATACTAAGCCCCGTGTGACTATCCAACTTGCGTGTATGTTGTTCCTTAAACTACTAAGACTACTAATGACGACTGCTGCTGAGGCTTGTGTTGGCACATGCTAGTATGTCGTTCCGGAGTTTGCCGCAAATACACTTTGGTACTTTGTTATACTACACCAAGTCCGACAAGAAAGACCTGAAGAATGGCGGAGGACACATCGGCCGAAACGTTGTACAGATAACAATGAAGATGAGGACAATAGTCCGAATAATTCAAATAATACTAATTATCAAGCCTCATCTCAAAAATTCAGAGAAATAGTACAGATAACAATGAAAATGAGGACAATAGTCCGAATAATAGAAATAATACTAATTATCAAGCCTCATCTAAAAAATTCTGAGACTTGAAAACTGTTTCTTTTTTATTTAACTCGTGTAATCTTATTATAATGGAGATCGCACTTTTGTCTGTCTGTAACCGAAACTACACCTTCTCTGACGTCACAAATCTTCATTAGCATCTTATTTATTAATGATGTCTCTCTGCAAGTGTGAGTTTGATTTGTTTCAAAGCAGGCCATGTTCTTTATGCGTTCACAATCTGTTAGCTCAGTCGGTAGAGCGTTCGGCTAGAAACCACAAGGTTCCTAGTTCGATACCGGTCCTCGTCAACTCAGCGTATGAGTAGCACAGGGATCTGTGCGGTAAAATAAGGAGCTGATGGTAGGTGTGGTGCTCCACCTCAGATGCCAAAACAATCTCCTTGGTCTAGCGCTATTGAAAATGGTATAGACTCCCTCGCTGATCGGCTGATACCGACTTTAGGCCGCCCCGACGACTTTACTTACTTTATATATCGTTAAGAAATAATGGTTTAGATAGCATATGGCTTGTTTAATTTGCTTATTGATGTTGACAAAACCGGGTTTAATAAATAATTGCTTGGTGTTATTGATTTTTAATATTATTGTTTTATTCTCAAAAATATTACAATCCTATGTATAATTTTATATAAAAATGAATTGAATGAAAATCAAAATAAGTGCAATCTTTTTAATTGCGTTCTTAATTACTTCCATTAGTCTTTCTATGATATTTAATTACATTAAAACTTAAATACTTGCGCCCGGTGGAGGGCGCATATTTTTCGGGGCCGGTTTATCTCAGTCGGTAGAGTGTTCGGCTAGGAATTACAAGGTTCTTGGTTCGATACCGGCCCTCACCAACACAGCATATAAGTAGCACAGGAATCTGTGCGGTAAAGTGAGGAGCTGATGGTAGGTGTGGTGCACCACCTCAGATGCTAAAATAATCTTCTTGGTCTAGCGCTAGTGAAAAGGGGATAGACTCCCTCGTTGTCTGGCTGATACCGACATTAGGCCGCCCCGACGACTTTACTTACTTTATATAACAGATTTGTTTTGTTTCTTTGTTCTGTTTTGTTTTACGGCATATCAACCTCAGAGGGTCATTTAATGCCGATAACGTTTTGAAATAAATCAATTTTTAATGGATAATAAAATTTTGTTTATCAACTTGTTTTTTTATTTAACCCATAGATCGGACCCTAACAGGTACTACCATTCAGGGTCAGAGTGGACCAGGGAGCAATGGTGATGAAGGGGTGCTCCACATTCCTCAAACCTCCAGAACTGGAACCTCACCATCAGATAGAGTTTAACGTCATTCCCAGCACATGTGGACCCTCAGTCATTGCCTTCTAGCACCCATATGATAAAAAGGGATTGGGGCTTGCCATAAGGACAATAGGGTTGAGGCAATTGTATAGGTGCTAGGGCTAGACGTGACCAGCCGATTGATCGGAGTAGGTCTCTCCGACCGCCCGTCTAGCCAAAGATAGGGCCAAAGGGGTTTATTGCAAGTCATGAACTTCTCATCCACCTGGGTTCCATCCTTAAGCATAACGGGTCGCCACGTAGCATTCTAACGCCCCAGCCGACAGGGCGGTTTATATAATCGAATACTTATTTTTGTTTTAGTTTTTTTCTTTTATTTATTTAAAACATTTTTCTTTGTTGGAGGCTTTTGTCTAAAGTGTTTGGTTTTCTTGTCGTCTGCTCATATTTTATGTAAATGGTGGAGCAGGGAAGAAATCAGAGAATTAGATTAGGATGAATAATTTTCATTTGTTGGACTTGTCTGGTTGTTAGCTCGATGCAAATGAAAGTAATTAGGAAATTAGAAGACAAAAGTGGCTTCACCTTCTTCTTTTTCTTTTTCTTTTCTTTCATCTATTTAGACTGTTGTCTTTCCAACGGGACACTTATTACGTGGAACATTACGCTATCAATTAACGAAAAACAGTTGCATTAAAGGTTGAGGTCACTTATTCAGTTAAGTTGATGAACGAATTAATGGGAAGTCTAAATAAAAAGACAATGATGTGGTAGGGGAATAAACATAAGGGCGGGAAGAGAAAAAGGCGGGAAAAAAGGGCGGGAAAAGAAAAAGGCGGGAAAAAAAAAGGCGGGAAGAAAGAAAGTAAAGGCAGTGAATGGGATACGTGGAAAGAAAGGAATAGCGTACTGGAGTGAAAGAGAATAGGAAATCAAATTAAAAAAGTAAAGAAAGAAGGAAATAAAGGAGAAAAGGAAAATGGAATGCAAAAGAAAAAGAAAAAAGAATGAAACTGTGTAAAGAAAAGAAGAATTAAAGTAAGAAATAGAGAATGAAAGAGTGTAACAGAAGAAAAAGAAAAGAAAAGAAAGAAAGAAGCTATATGAAAAAGCAAGAATAAAAAATGTATATTTAAATAAATGAAGAAAGAAAGAAAGAAAGAAAAAAAGAAAGAAAGAAAAATCGAAAGAAGGTTTGTAAAAGAAAAAAGAAAGAAGCAGAAAGTGAATGAAATTGTGGAAAGAAGAGAACAAAGCACTGTAGGGAGACATAGATACACGTTTGGAAGATAATAAGAAAGAAAATTAAAGAAAGAAAGAAGTTTAAAAGAAAAAAGAAAGAAAGAAAGAAGAAAGAAAGAAAGAAAGAAAGAAAGAAAGTTTTAAAATAAACCAAAAGAAAAGGAAAAAAAAGAAGAGTAAAGGAAAAAAAGAGACGGAACTAAAGAGAAAAAGAAAGAAAGAAAAGGAAAGAAAGAAAGAAAGAAAGAAAGAAAGAAAGAAAGAAAGAAAGAAAGAAAGAAAAGAAAGAAAGAAAGAAAGAAAGAAAGAGCAATTAATGAAATTATAGAAAGAAAAGAATATAGCACTGTAGTGAGACATACTTACGAGTTTGGATGAGAATTTAAAAAAAGCAACAACAAAAAAAAGAAAAAAAAGCAAGAATAAGTGTAGATAAAAATGAAACGAAAAGGAAGAATGTAAAATTAATGGAAAGAAAGAAAGAAAGAAGAAATGAAGAAAGAAAAGAAAGACGTGAAGAAAGAAGTAAAGAGAAGATTTTATAAAACCGAGATTTCTATTTAAGCTTAAAAATAATAAATTATAAAAATTCCACGCCCACCCCCCAAATTAAAACAAAGAAATGGAAAGAAAGAAAGAAATGCAAAAATATGTAAAAAAAAAAAAAAAGAAGATTGTTTTTGTTTTTTGGGTTTATTTTTTTTTCAATTGGACTATTTTATGGCGAAATCTGATTCATTTGTAAAATGATTGTAAACAAAAAAATATTTTCTATGTCCCATTGATTTTTTTAAATCACATTTCTATTTGTCTAGTTATATAATATCAACTATCCCTATCTGAAGCGACAGTTCTTACAGACTGTGGTTGTGTCGGTGCTGCTATATGGCTGCACCACCTGGACCCTAACGAAGCGTCTTGAGAATAAGCTTGATGGGAGCTGCACAAGAATGCTGCGTGAACAAGTCGTGGAAACAGCACTCCACAAGGAGACAGCTGTACGGTCACCTGCCCACCATCTCACAAACTATCCGAGTGAGACTGACAAGGCATGTAGGACACTGCTGGAGAAGCAAGGATGAACTCATAAGCGACGTTCTCCTGTGGAAGCCAACACATACAAGTGTGGGGCGAATAGCAAGGACCTACATTGACCAGCTATGCGAAGATGCTGGCTGCTCCGCAGAGGAGCTCCCAGGTGCAATGAATGATAGGGAAGGTTGGCGAGAGATTGTCATGGATACCCATGCTGCATGTGCGACATGAGGATGATGATGATCCCGATCTAATACAAATAATTTGGACACAGTTGCATGTTTTCAAGTATTCCTATCTAATACTATCAATTTGCACGCAGTTGTATGTTTTCAAGAATTCCTATCTAATACTAGTAATTTGCACTCAGTTGTGTGTTTTCAAGTATTCCTATTTGATACAAGTAATTTGCACTCAGTTGTATGTTTTTAAGCATTCCTATCTAATACTATCAATTTACACTCAGTTTTATGTTTTCAAATATTCCAATCAAATACTAGTAATTTGCCCTCAGTTGTATGTTTTCAAGTATTCCTATCTAATACTAGTAATTTGCACTCTGTTGTATGTTTTCAAATATTCCAATCAAATACTAGTAATTTGCCCTCAGTTGTATGTTTTCAAGTATTCCTATCTAATACAAATACTTTACACACCAGTGTATGGTAAAAGTAATACTATCTAATACTAGTAATTTGCACACAGTTGTATAATTTTAAGTATTTCTCTCTAATAATAGTAATTTGCACATTGTTGTGTGGTTTCACTTATTCTTTTTTAATACAAATAATTTGCAGACAGTTAAATAGTTTCATGTATTCCTATCTAATACTATTAATTTTCACACTAGTGTATGGTTTCAAATACTCCTATCTAATACAGTAATTTGCGCACAGTTATGTGGTTTAAAGTATTCCTATCTAATACTAGTAATTTGCCCAGTGTTGTGTGGTTTTAAGGATTCCTAATCAATATAATTTGCAGATAGTTAAATGTTTTTAAGCATTACTATCTAACCTTAATAATTATGTTTGATACTAATCGGTTGTTTGCAGTTTAAAGTATTCCTATCAAATACAAGCACTTTCTAAGCTGATGTATTTCAGCTTAAACCGGGATAAGTATAAACACTTCAGGTGGAGAGTCGACCTGAAAGTAATGGCAATGAAGGGATACTTCACACTACCCTGAGTTCTAGAATTAAAACCTCACCACCAATGTAGTTTAGCGTCATATCGAAGACACATTGAAAATGAGAAAAAGATATGAAAATTGCAATACCCATGAATATGAGAGCGAATAACCGAAATTCATCCTACGTTTCGGTTTTTATCAAAACATCATCAGGACATTAGGATGTGGAAAAGTTTCGTCTGAATAGTGATGGAAATATTTTCAAAATAAAACGGGAGATGGGAAATTGATTGACAAAAATGTTCTTATCCGTTAGACATAACATCCAGTCCGCCCTGTGGGTTGGGGCGTTAGAATGCACCGACTGCACCTCTGCAGAGGGGTAAGACACCCCTAATGGGGCCACCTGTGATGCTTAAGGATAGAGCCCTGTAATGCTTAAGGATAGAGCCCTGGTGGATGAGCAGTTCATGACATGCAATACTCCACTTTGGCCCTATCTTGAGCTAGACGGTCGGTCGGAGAGGCCCCCTCCGATCAATCGGCTGGTCACGTCAAGCCCTAGCACCTATATGATTGCCCCAACCCTATTGCCATTATGGCAAGCTACAACCCCTTTTTATCATATGGGTGCTAGAAGGCGGTGGCTGCGGGTCTACATGTCCTGGGAATGACGTTAAACTCTATCTGATGGTGAGGTTCCAGTGTTGGAGGTTTGGGGAATGTGGAGCACCCCTTCATCACCATTGCTCCCTGGTCCACTCTGATCCGGAGTGGTAGTACCTGTTAGGGTCCCATCTATGGGTTCAATAGAAAAATGTATTTATAAAAAAAATTGTATTCTCCATTAAGAATTGATTTATTTCAAAACTTTATCGGCATTAAATGACCCACTGAGGTTGATATGCCGTAAAACAAAAGAAACTAAACCAAATAACATCCAGTATATTCACCCACGTTCGCAAGCACATTAACTGCGAATACCCTCACTTTTCCCGAGTACTATTGGTATTAGGACACGAAATAGGATTTTTTCCTTTTTTATATTGGCGAAGTAATGTGTCCGTTTTGTCATGTAACGAGGTGAGCCCTGAGATCTTTCACTTTCACCAACGCGATGTGGAATGAAATGGACGTTGAGTCTTATGTACCTGTCCACATATTTTCCCGCCTTGTTCCCAGAGCTTCCTGACAAATGAAAGCTCTTTAAATGGTTTCAACCTCTATGTACCTTACACTTCTGTCCTTGTGTCCTCTTTATGGTTTGACGCTGATTCTTGTTATTCCTGTATTATTCTTATTAAATGTTATTAACCCGCATAAATTGTTTTGTCTTTTCTCTGCCGAATATTCTGTGTTGTGTCACCCTCTTTTGGATTGAAACCACAAGGTTCCTAGTTCGATACCGGTCCCCGCCAACTCAGCGTATGAGTAGCACAGGGATCTGTGCGGTAAAGTAAGGAGTTGATGGTAGATGTGGCTCTCCACTTCAGATGCTAGAAACAATCTCCTTGGTCTAGCGCTATTGAAAAGGGGATAGACTCCCTCACTGACTGGCTGATACCGACATTAGGCCGCCCCGTCGACTTTACTTACTTTTTATTACATTATGGGCCGAGTTAGCTCAGTCGGTAGAGCGTTCGGCAAGAAACCACAAGGTTCCTAGTTCGATACCGGTCCTCGCCAACTCAGCGTATGAGTAGCACAGGGATCTGTGCCGTAAAGTAAGGAGCTGACGGTAGGTGTGGCGCTCCACCTCAGACGCAAAATCAATCTCCTTGGTCTAGCGCTAGTGAAAAGGGGATAGACTCCCTCGCTGATTGGCTGATACCGACTCTAGGCCGCCCAGACGACTTATTACATTATAGGAATGCAGATGTTAGCTTCTAACTCATAACCGCTAAGATTTTTTACCCGGTACTGCAGCTCGTACACTATATAACATTTCTAACTAGAGTTAAAATTCATTTTCATATCGTATAAGAATTAATTCGGTTACATGTTAAATTTTCTTTAGATATTCAAAAGGATTAAGTAAAGAAGTTATCAAATTTCTAACAATGAAAATCAATAAAAATTCATTGTGAATGAATAATTAATCCCGATTTTAATAATCAATATTTTAAATTATTAATCTTGAGCCATTTTAACTTAACCGGTAGAGCGTTCGCCTGGGAACCACTAAGTTCCTGGTTCCTTACTGGCCCTCGCCAACTCAGCGTATGATTAGTGCTGTAAAGTGGGGAGCTGATAGTAGGTGTGTCGCTCCACCTCAGACGCTTAAAAAAAACAATCTCCTTTGTTTAGTACTAGTGAAAAGATCTTTTTCTGATACCGTCTTAAGGCCACCAAAACGAATTTATATATAAAATACGACACTTGTGTTTAGGTTCCTCTGTTTGTGTGAGGATATCAACCGAGTCGGATTTAAGCCAAAGGATGTCATAAGCCGAGCCCAACAATTCTGACGAGATATGACTACCTAGGTACGTGAATGGTTCCAACGGCTTAAGAGGCTTACCGTATAGTGTGGAGAAATCTCCTTTCTTTTTGAAACCCATGAACTCAATTTTATCAGAGTTCACATAGAGGCCGATATTCTTTTCTCCCTACTCCAAGCTATGTAGTAGTAACTCAGCCCGTGCAGGTGTATCTTGCAAAAAGTGCTAGGTAATCAGCGTAGTCTGCATCTGTGACTGTTTGTGCGGGATATCACCTGCTTCTTGCCTTTCTTAGTGTGAAACCTTTTTCTTTTATGGTATCTTATGATGTTCGAAGTACATTTGGTACTTCTATTTCTGCCTTTGTTTTTCTTATACCCATTTTTTATTGCGCACCTCCAGAATTATACATAGCAACAAAATTAAAGATGTATAGCAGAATTAATAACTTGGCAAAAATCCCTTCTTTCATAATCCTCACAAACAACAAAGAAAATTTTGTACAAAAGGCTGAATGCTATCCAATAAACTAAACTAAAAATAATATTGGTAAGATAGCCAAAACCATAATAGATGATATTTTTACAAAATTGAATTAAATTCTGCTGGTTAACCAATGGAAAAGCCCGTAAAAAAGCGTGTAGTGGCCCGAAAAAACAACTAAAAAAACAAGATTCTATCTCATACAATTTGATATACGAGGCAGAGTCAAAAATGATCCGCACTTTCGCCGACAAGTCTTTTAAGTCATCAGAATCGTCTATTGTCGGTATCAGCCGTACAGCAAGGGAATCAATTTAAATTCTGGTCACCATGTTAGACATTTAGTTCCAATTTAAAAAGCCCAGTGTGTCATACTATTTTTACATAGCAGGAAAGAGAATAGTTGGATTTATAATTTTCCTAAAAGTATTAGCATTATGTGAAATGTAAATAGCCTCGTCCAGGATTTGAAATCGTCTCGCCGTGTCTTTAGCCATTATACAAATAGGCTACAGTCCCACTAATCACTAATCTCATTGGCTAATTTTTATATCAGAGCTAAGTAGTTTTTTTACGTATTCTACTCATTTAATTAATTATTAATACAACAAACCGATATGCAAAAAGTAAGTATACCCTTTTGGTGATTTTTATCTTATATATTTGTAAATCAAAGTCTGTATTGAGTTTGGGTTCATTTCTTTAATGCTTGTTCAGTCCCTTGAAATCCTAGGTAAAAAAGAGTGTGGTATCACTGTTACATAATTCATATTGTACCATAGATTGTTGACAAACCCTGTAGCTGATTAAGGGGCCATTTGTTTTCAGATCAGGGAGTGGAAAATTACCAATAACGGTTATAGCTCTCTGATCCCTAGCTGATACTTACCTGATATACCCGGCCCAGCCGGGGGTCCAGTGAGCTTCGGCCGCTGGATCGGTAAAGTAAATTAATAGCGTCGACCCCAGGGGACTATCTCCCCAGGCAATACCTGGCCCCTTGATTTAAAGGGGCCAGGTAGGAGTAGGGCTGGGTTTATTACCCAGTGCCTGAGGAGCCCCCTTGAGGGGTAATGCCGACGGGATCGACGCAATTTTTCCACCTGCCACCTATGAGTTTCGGCTTGTGGGTGGTGCCACGTAAATAGGGCCTTTGTGCAAGTACCTTGTACAAGTGGAGTATGAGGAAAATATTCCCTAGAGAACACGCCACGAAAAACACGTGACTACATTTAGATCATAATAATGAATGAATATAAAAAAGTGCTCAATACATATGTAGGGCTGATTTCGAAAACTGATAATAATAGAATATATCTACCAGGAAGGATCTTCATGATAACACTGAAACTGATTAGAACAAGTGGATATCAACAACATGTGCATGTGTTACGAAATTCTATAGATATATACAAGACATACTATAGAACCATAAATTCCTTGATATCCAATATAAAAATAACTTAATTTTATATTAAATATTAAACTTTCTTTGGACATTTGAAAGGATTAAGTAGAAGATTATTCAAATTTCTGACAATGAAAAATCAATAGAATTTCAATATGAATACCAAATTCAACCTGATTTAAATAATCGATATCTTATCTGTTTGACAAATTTTACTTCTTACGTTATTTTCTAAATATTTGGCATGTATAAAAAAAATAGTCACACTAATTCTAAGTTAATCACATATTTTTAAACTTGAAAAAAAATAATTAAATCATTTTTTTTTTTTAGATTTATCCGACAAGAATTCCAACTGAAATAAAGCTAATGAAATTAAAATAGTATTTCTTTTTTATATTACAATTGGAGAAAGAAATGTATTCATCAATAAGCATTGTTCGTTGTAATTACGATAGATTTTTTTTTTGTTAAGATTCATTTATGGAGGCCCTATCTTACAATAAAAAGATTATTTGAAAAAAATATTTGTTGTTTCTATGTCAGTTATTGTATTAATTTTTTAATGAATTTTAGCCACATCAATTTGAACATATCTCAATGAGGTACATTTTTTATTTTCCTTAAATATTAACAGTATATATATATATATATATATATATATATATATATATATAAATTTATAATGCTAACTTGTAGCAAATAAAACTTTTCCTCTCAGTTCGGTATATTCAAGAATTTCAACTCCTCTACTCTAATCAAAATTTACTGAATATTTTCATTTACTTGGACAGAACGAAAACCCTTTTCCATAATAGTCTATTTAAATTTTGATAAAATATGTACATTTTATATGTAATTCAATACTGAATATATTGACTTTCATGAATAAAAAATCCTGAATATAATTAATTAAAATTCCACTCCATTGTCGCACACAAGGTCACCAATTGAACATTGATAAATATTCCCAATCCTGAGTTGAATGCTGCACATTAGCTAAACAGTCACATGAGGTTGGGATGTTGTGCTGTTTTACATTTAACCAAGAATAAGTTGGAATAATATACGAGGGAGGGTCAAAATTTACCCGTATGTACATATATATGAATGGGCCAGGTTAGCTCAGTCGGTAGAGCGCTCGGCTAGAAACCACAAGGTTCCTAGTTTCGATACCAGTCCTCGCCAACTCAGCGTATGAGTAGCTCAGGGATCTGTGCGGTAAAGTAAGGAGCTGATGATAGATGTGGCGCTCCACCCAGACGCCAAAACAATCTTCTTGCTCTAGCGCTATTGAAAGGGGATAGACTCCCTCGCTGATTGGCTGATACCGACTTTAGGCCGCCCCGACAACTTTACTTTTTTACTTACATATATATGGGATTGGTCGATTTGATGTCTGACTTGGAACCACAAGTTTCCGAGTTCGATACCGGTCCTCGCCAACTCAGCGTATGAGAAATACAGGAATTCTTGTGATAAAGTGAGAAGCTGAGGCGCTCCACCTCAAACGCAAAACAATCTCCTTGGTCAATCGCTAGCGAAAAGAGTATAGGCTCACTCACTGCCCGGTTGATGCCGGTAATAGGTCAGTTTGCCAACATGACTTATTTAAGCAATGAAACCAAAAACCTGGCTCATCTTTTGAATCGCCGTCATGTATGTATTCATTTTACAAAATTCAGTAAAATCCGATCTCACTGACAAAATAAAACGACAATTCTTCCAGGCTGTGATTATATCAGTACTGCTGTATGGCTGGACCATTTGGACTCTAACAAAGCGCTTTGAGAATAAGCTAGATGGGAGCTGCACAAAACTGCTGCGTGCAGTCTTGAACAAGTCGGAAAACAGCACCCCACAAGGAAACAGCTGTATGACAACCTGCCCCCATCTCGCAAACCATCCGAGTGGGACGGACTAGGCATGCAGGACACTTCTGGAGAAGCAATGACGAGCTCGTAAGCGACGTTCTCCTGTGGAAACCAACACATGGGCATGCTAACGTGGGCCGCCCAGCAAGGACCTATATTGATCAACTGTGTGAGGATGGAGGTTGCTGGAATGGAATGCTGAATGATGGAGAAGTTTGGCGAGAGATTGTCATGGATACCCGCGCTGCGTGCGCAACATGATGATGATGATGAGATATGATCTGATTATATCGTAAATGAATAGTTTTAAAATATCGCATTAAAGGAATCCGTAGCAATATTCTAATTTGATTTGATCAACCCGGAAATAATTTGACAGCAGAAAAAGAGATTAGTTTCAATACATAGATATTTGATAATTTCTAATTATCTACGATAATTAATATTTCTCTCTGTCTTCATCCTTTGCTTTGAGATATACTTTCTTTTTTTATTTTTCTGGTGGTAAAATTATATTATTTTTTAAATCATGCTATGAATGCACTTTATAGCAAATAACACCATGGATGTGTCACGTTGTATGCTAAACAATATATATGAAGGGATAGCCTTCACCTCGGAAGGAGGACGTCTTCGTGGGGTAGTGGCTAACGTTCTGGACTGCGACATCATCGTAAGCGAGTATGAACTCCAGTAACGCTATTAGATATATGTTCGGACTAATACTCTTGGAAAAGGTATGAAAACCTTCATTCCCCTAACTATGGGTTAAATAGTACCACTAATGATCTTCTACAAGATAGGAGTACCCGTGACGTAGTGACTAACATGCTGGACTGGGACATTGTCGTACGCAAGTTCGAACTCCAGTCGTACTATTACGTTCACTTGCGGACTAATACCATTGGGAAAGGTGTGAAGCCCCTCATCTTGAAAAGGAATGATATTGTTCTTCAATAAGGATGCCTATTAGGTTTAACAGTATATTGACATTGTAAATCATAGCGCGCTAAGCATAACGGTTATCGTCGCTGGAAATAGGATCGGTGAACCGACTTCAAATCCTAAAGAAGGCTGAATGTGTTTTACTCTCTGTTAGTATCCTGACAGTATCCAAGGTACCCCACGGCTTCAAGAGGTTCGTGCAGAAAACTGAGCGGTCTGGGGCCTCCTTGACAAACAAGGCACGATAAGGAGTGAAAAGGAGAGGAAAAAAGCCGCCACAGAAAAGAGAACCAGAAGGAAGGAGAGACAACAGCAACAACATCAACTCCAGCAAGCACCACTGTTTGTTTGCAGTCAATGCACCAGAGATTGCCATTCAGGTATTGACCTGTTCAGCAACTCGCGCAGATGCAGTTAAAAATAAACACTACGGTATCATCTTTAGAAGACGGTGCATTTAATAACAAGTATCCTAGGAAATTCATATCTTCTCCAACCTGTCGGTTGGGGATGTAGAATACACAGACTACATCTCTGCATAGGGGTGAAATCACCCAAATGTGACCACTTATTTGTCATGAGTGGCGGACCGTCATTCTAAAGAAAATTCTAGTGACTGAGCAGTCCATTTAACAGTCAACAATAATGGAACTGGGAGTAATGGCGATATAAGGGTACTCCACACTCCCCAGAGCTCCAAAATAGAAACTTAGATGCAGTTTAACGTCATACCTAGAAGACTAAGACCCTCTGCCACCGCCTTCTAGCACATATATGATAAAATTAATTGACTCTTCGCCATGAGCGCAATACCCAGAACACTAAGACCCTCTGCCAGCGCTTTCTAGCACATATATGATAAAATCAGTTGACGTTTAGCCATAAGCGCAATACCCAGAACAATAAGACCCTCAGTCATAGCCTTCCAGCACATATATGATAAAAACAGTGTGTCAGAATAGTGGATGGTGGTACCACACTCCCCATCTAGTGAGAAGAAAATGCACTAACCACCCCCAACCACCTCTCCCTACTGGCGACCTTCTGTTTCAGCATTTTGAGAATGTCCATCATTGAAGCGAGTACTGTATCCAGGTCCTGAAGATGGTCTCATAAGAGACCGAAACGTGCATCGTCGACAATAAACATCCTGTTTCCCTAACATCCCGTGTTTGTCTACCTTTCTCCACATACTGTAGGATTAACCTCCTCACGTTTCTCCCATATATATAATATATATATATATATATATATATATATATATATCCATTCTGTCTTCTTTTATCAAGCGTAAAAAATAGTCCAGAAAGCCACTCCCGTTTCTGTCAATGGAGAATTTTAATGACGTTTATGTTTTGATAACTAGTGGCTAGAAATGGAAGAGAAGAAATGGTGAAAGGAATTCCAGAAATCTGATAAATCATTAGTATTTAATTTCAATATATTGGCAACGAGAAATGATAAAATGTCTTCCAATACATCAGAGACATGATGAAGCTAACAGGATATCAAACAAGAAGATGCTAAGAAATATAGACGTAGATATATGCAGATTTTTCCATATTCAGTTATTTATAGCATACCTATTAGATTTAGTTTAATGTTACTAGCAAATATATTTACCATCCGAGTTCAAGTATTTAAGTTTTAATGTAATTGAATATCATATTAAATTAGAAAGGCTAATGAAACTAAATAAGAATGCAGATAAAAAGATTTGAAACAGAGAGGGGTATAATCGAAAAATAGAACAAATAAAATTTACTCTTCCATCCTCCCATCTTTCATTACTAAATTTTCCTAATTTAACCATTTAGTTCAAATAGGAAATAAATAATAAAATTACAATTATTTCTTCTTGTTAATGGATTTCATTTAAGATTCATCCTTGAGATTTTTGCTCATATTCATTAAGATAAAACCAAACAATTAGAAATCAATAATACTAAGCACACACTTATTAAAATCAAATTTGTATTATCAATAAGCAAATTAGCCTTGCTGTTCATAGTGTAAACTGCTATTTGTTGTATATATAAATATAATTGCATGTTATTAGTATGTAGATCCGGCCAATGGGTGAGGATTACTATAATTAACAGCGTCGATCCCAAGGGGCCATCCCCAAGACAACATCTGCCCCTCGGTTTAAAGGGACAGGGCTGGGTCTATTGCCCAGTGCCTGAGGCGCCCTCTTGAGGGGGATGCCGACGGGATCGACGCAATTTTTTTCACCTACCACCCATGAGCCTCGGCTTGTGGGTGAGCCCACATGAAAATGTCCTTGTGTCACGCCCTCATAAGTGGGATGAGAGGCAAATACCTGTAGATCCGGCCAACGCCGGGTCCAGTGGCTTTGGCCCTGGATCTTTGCAAGTTAATAGCGTCGATCTCAGGGGGCTATCCCCCCAGGCAATACCTGCCCCCTTGATTTAAAGGGGCAGGGCTGGGTTTATTGCCCAGCGCCTGAGGTGCCCCCTTGAGGGGGGATGCCGACTGGATCGACGCAATTTTTCACCCGCCACCCATGAGATTCGGTTGTGGGTGGTCCCACGTTAATAGGGCCTTGTGCCTAACCCGTACAAGTGGGGTACGAGGTTAATACCTAGTATGTAGATATGGCTAACAATTTTAATAATATAAAATAATTTTACTGATATTTGAGGTTTAAATAAAATTAAAATCAAGAGTGTATTGTGACTTGAGTTGTGGAATAGTTTCGCTTACAGACAGACTAACAGTCTCTATTATAATAAGATATTTAAAGTTGTAGGGGCCTTGTGTTCGGTGATTATGTGGTTGAAAGAATCTGAGTGTTGTACCCACAATGTAAATGTATGAGACTACGGAAATGTAGTTTCCGTAGAAAACAAAAGAAGAAGACAAAATTGATACAAGAAGAAACTTTATATACATAAATACAATGGTATAGTCTGTTGTTCTTTCAGTGTATATGTCGGTAGGTAATTGTGTGTGCAAGATGCGTATGTATTGTTTATGTTGTTTTATGAATGAGACAAGACTTACATTTATAAGAGTGGTTTGCTGTTATTTCAAACAAAACAAAGTATGGAAGAATGTTTTGTTTATGCACTGTCAAGTCGGAAAGAGAGAAAGAACGTGAGACGAATGAGTTGTTGTGACTTTTGAGCGAAGCCTTTGTATAAAATGTATCTACCCTCTGTGTGATTTCGGCGATGTTCCGATGATGTCTGTCTATTTCTCCCCAAAACTCCTTTTTTTATCATTCTAATTATTCATCAAAAATCAGCTGATCTTTTATTGGAAATTCCATAGTTAATTATCTCTCCCTGTCGCTAGGGGGCGAATCGCCAACATCGTATATTGGCACCAAAACCAAAAACTTTATTTATCACGGAGCACTCACTGAGGGTAGTTGCGTAAATAGCGGTCCTTATACTTCACTTATCGCATAGCTGTTACTGGAGGAGAGACGTAAAAACTAAAGGCTCTCATCACCAAGCCCAAAAAGGGTCCACTTATCACAGAACTCTACAACCAGCTAACTTCTAAGGCATTGTATCAGCAACGTTAAAAGGCGGGTGCTATAGCATACTGACTGAAGGACAAGAAACTTCCGAGAAGAAGCGTCATTTACATTTCCTACCAACGAACAGAATACCCCTGTTATCACCATTACTCCAAGAACTCTGCTTAACTCTCAGATAAGTCTGGTAGCGCATGTTGCGCATGCAGCACGGGTATCCATGACAATCTTTCGCCAACCTTCCCTATCATTCATTACACCTGGAAGCTCCTCTGCGGAGCAGCCAACATCTTCACATAGCTGGTCAATGTAGGTCCTTGCTGGGCGCCCCACACTTGCATGTGTTGGCTTCCACAGGAGAACGTCGCTTATGATTTCATCCTTGCTTCTCCAGCAGTGTCCTGCATGCCTTGTCCGTCTCACTCGGATAGTTTGTGAGATGGAGGGCAGGTGACCGTACAGCTGTTTAGCAAATACCAATAAATTTTGCAAAAACATTTATGTAATTTTTTTAATACAAGTGTCTGCATTTGCTTTCGTGTTTGTTCCTTCTTTGTCCGACAATTTGCCTACAACTACGGAGAAATAAGAACTCTTCAAATACTTTGTGCATTCCATTGAAAATCGGCAGTTTTCTAATGACGTAGATATTGCCATCGGAATGTTCAAATATCAGCTGATTCTGTTACCTGTGGCATTCCAATGACAATTCAGTTTTCTATTGACGTAGATATTATCCTCGGAATTTCCAAATATTATTCCGTTTGTATACAATCCTTTCTTCTTAGATTATCTACATTATAAACACTAGCAATATAAAAAGACACCCTCCGGGCAATGTAAAAATAATTTTTGAAAGATATTGCCTGAGGGGATGGGAGCTGAAAATTCAATGTCATAGAGTGTGCACCATAAGTATGTAAAATCGTCAAATTTATTAAAGGATTAAAAAAAAGAAAGAAAGACAATTTGAAATGGAAACAGTTCCGATAATTTTAAATATTATATTAGAATAAAACAATCTATATATAAATATATAACGCCGGGCATCTATTTATTGAATCAATGAGGAATGTCTAACGTTGCATGCTCACATTTTGAGAATATTTATTCTATGTTATGACGTTGGATTTTGTATTGGGTAATGTGACGTAAGCAATGACGCAGTTTTGTTACAGACAAAAACCGGAAGCGAATCTCCATTATTAATAGATAATAGAATTATCTATTGTCACTAAAATATTTCCAAACTAATTTTATTTCTATTTTCTTTCTATCACAATTAAAAATCTAAATCCTAATTCATGGCTACTAAAATTATTGTTTTAAGATCCCTAATTATTTTATCTGGTTATAAAAATATAGGAGTCATTTCTATAAAGTATACTAATGCATACACTATTAAACGGGACAGACATCTCCTGTCTGGCGATTTTTTATCCTAACTAACTAAACCGAAGATACCAAAATATAATACGCAAGAAATATGCTCCGAACCTGACTTAGAAAAAGCGGGAAATTTGGTGGGTATGATTTTAACAGTCTTTGTCATCTATAGAATACATTTAGTTATCCAGTGACATTTTAATTACTAACCCCTTTGGCTGGAATTCGAACCTGGTGTGATACCAGCCGTTCTAACGAAGGAAATGCAATCCCACACCGTGTTCTTGTATCTAGTATGTAAATTAGCCCATAAAGCCCCCCGTCCCCCGATGGAGCTTTTTAATGACGACGCCTATATTCTGATAATGGGCAGCTTGTAATGGCAGCGGGGGGATGCTGCAAAGAATGTCAGAAAGGTGATAAATTATTAGCATTTACTTTCTATAAATAGTCAACAAGAGACGATAAAATGTCGGCCTCTACGTCAGAGTCTGTTGGGGGGGGGGTGAAGTGAGCAGGCTCTGTAATTGGGAATGAGTAAGAAAAATGGACTGAAATTATGGATTTTTCTATATTTGAATATTTGCAGCATAAAGATTAGACTCGCTTTAATGCATACATTTAAAAGTGTACTAGCAGACTTACCGGCGTTGGCTGGAGCAACTGACCAGAAAGGTTTCATTAATTACGGCCCAATGATCACGTGACCGAAATTTAACCTGATTAGGCAGTAAACAAATTGAATAGTCGTTAGAGACACTAAACTTTCTTTTTATAAAGTCGGTCGCTTGGTTGGTTCGTTTTGGTTGGTTGGTTGTGTTACATAATTATGAACGTACCTGTAGTTAGAATTTGAATATGGTGTGTTAGACTTAACATCATGGAGTCCATGGAAAATTACCCGACAGTTGTGACGGTTGATAACCTTTCACCCCTTGAAAACGTGCCATTACAGACGGGTGGGAATAAGTTTTAGTTTAGTTAGAGATGCGAGTCGGCACCCTATCAGAGAGAATTGTCTATGAGGAACTCACTAGCGGAGGAAAAATGGGCAGGGCTGAAAATAAAAGCTTGATCAAGAAACCACCAAGTTTTGTATTATTAAAGGCAATGACCAGTCCAGCATATATATATATATATATATATATATATATATATATATATATATATATATATACGTTTTTTTAAAGGCGAGTGTTATAAAAGCGAGTTTTATAAAAAATTCCTACTGAGTTTCATGCCGGAGCAATTCGTCTTGGAATTCGTCTGGGAATATATATGTACGGGCTTCTTAAGACCGATAATTTTATTGAAAACATTTTTTCGGTGACATCAGCGGTAATTAAGCCTTTTTCTTTACTAATATCTATCCCTATATATAATTTTGTAATTATTATACATTGAGCTCTAAACTTTGACTATACCAATATTAATAATTCGTTGTTAAAAAAGGACCAGTTTAGAATCATTCATAACACCCACTGACCTGGTGATTTACTTATATATATATATATATATATATATATATATATGTGTGTGTGTGTGTGTGTGTGTGTGTGTGTGAGTATGAAAAAGATGGAATGAAAACACCACACAATGTTGTTAAAGAGAAAACAATTCATAACATAATCATAGCTGATATTGATCAATATTTCAATTTTACAAAAATCATCTTCAGAGCCCGTTTATTCCGTGGTGTTTATGATCGGAGATAAAAGTCAAGTGAGTTCAAAATAAAAATAGGTACGTAGGTAGGTAGGTATAAGACATCAAGTATTTCTTTGGGAGGATTCAACCAAAATCAAGAAATCAAACTTACATCTAAAGATTTGTGTATATATTTTGATATATACGGAGTAATACAAATAAATGAATAAATACTCGGTGTAGATATGAATTTAAATTTATTTCTACATTTATTTGTCTCAGCAGTCCGATCTTTGTTGATTCGAAGTTCTCCCACCGTATTTCACAGGTGTGATCTTCCGGTTTTCCTTATTTTGCCAATTTCACTTTTTTTTAAAATTCTGCGTTTGTTAAACATGACAGTCCACAGGCACGCGCATATTAGCGATTACTAACCAAGGTATCTATTCATATATATATATATATATATATATATATATATATATAGTTACACAACAAAAAAGATTTTTATAAAGATTTTCATCTCCTGTCATCTTTAAAACATCCATAAATTTCTTCACCCCAAGATCCATCCTGATGAAGGTTTAAAGAAACCGAAATGTTTAAACATCGATAAATAAATTCATCCTATTTTCGGAACATTGTTTTTTTTCAAATTTCTTAATATATATATATATATATATATATATATATACAATCAATATTATGATATTATGGATGTTTATAAACTCATAACTATAAGTTTTTATGCCAATACTTTTCTCATTTTCTCATTTATTCTCTATTCATTCTATATATATATATATATATATATATATATATATATTTATCAAAAGTTACTTACACATTTTCATTGTAGTAGCATTATTTGTTAATCCAAAAGAGCTCAATATATTTCGTAAAATATAAAATACTTATAGTTGTAGAAAAAGTTTTTCTCTCTACCACGGTTTCGGTGTTCAAGGTACACTTTCGACAGGAATATATAAATACAAAACACACACACACACACACACACATATATATATATATATATATATATATATATATGATTTTGGCATTTCTTTTCTCTTCGTACTCCTGACTCAGCAAGACGAAAACAGCGTTGTTCTGTTGCCTGTACAAAAGAAGATGATATTCCATGACAAAGTCATCCAATTAAAATTATTGCACTTGATGACGTTTTATCCTGGGGTCGGAGAACAGACAGATACAGTTTCAAAAAAAAAAAAAAAAGAAAATGAAGATTATTCTTCGAACATCAATGAATTCTAAAAAAGTAAAAAAAAAAACAAAAAATTTTTTTGCCTTTTGTTCTTTAATACACATTTACATTATTTAATCAAAGTCTGTTTTTATATAACTAGGCCAGTTCTTAATTTATTCTGAAAATATCTTCTGAAATAAAAACTGGCTCAAAGCCATGGTTTCTCAGTTGGTAGAGCATTCGCCTAGGAAGCCCTAGGTTCCTGGTTCGATACCGGACCTCGCTAACTCAGCGCATGAGTAGCACAGAGATCTGTGTGGTAAAGTGAGGAGCTGATGGTAGGTGGGGTGTTCCACCTCTGACGCAAAAACAAAAGAGTATAGACTCCTCACTGTTCGGCTAAGGTGCTGGTGTTGCAGACTGCCTTTTAAATAGATTTATATTTACCTTATTCTTCCATTAAGCTGCAGCCCTGTCGAATACGCCGACTGCAGCTCTGTAGAGTGGTAAAATCCTCACAATGGAACCAGCTGTTGGCCGTGGGTGGCGTCCCGTCATGCTTACGAACGGAATCGAGTTGACATGCAACACTCTATCTTTACTTAACATAGACGGATGATCGGAGAGGACTCCTTCAATGAATCGACCGGTCATGTCAAGCCCTAGCAACTATATGATTGTCCCGAACATATTGCTCTTATGGCAAACCCCAACCGTTTTTTATCAATTATGGGCTAGAAGGCTGAGGCTGAGAGTCTTAGTGTCCTGGTTATGAGGTTAAACTACTTCTAGTGATGAAGATCCAATTCTGGAACTCTGGGGAGTGCGGAGTACTTATTCATCGCAATTAATCCCTGGTCTACTCTGGTGTGGTGAATAAGGAGGTGAGAATTCTTGTTTTTTTTATTTTTTACAAGAATATTTTTAAATTTTGTACAAGTAAATCAAGTGCATTGTCTGTTCTTAATCTTTTAATAGATCCATAGGGTGACATATCAGCTAAACATTTTCTGTTGCATCTGCTGCTTCTGATTTATTTTTTAAGAAAATAAACCACTATTAATCCTGAGTTGTCATCAACGAAAGTTATTACATATTTTGAATCATTTATTGAAATTGGTTCAGGAGGACCTGCCAAATCACAATCAATCAAATCAAGTATTTTATTTGCCTTTAAATCGGCTTTTGTATTTCTGTATTGACACATTTTCCCTTGAGTACAAGTTTTGCAATCAAATCTATTTTTAGGACCTATTTTCATGCCTTTTACAGCTTGCTCTACTTTTAAAACATCTTCTTTATTACAATGTCCTAGAATAACATGCCATTCTTTAAAAGTATCAGTTCGTATAGTTTTTATGTTATTTAGGAAATATAACTTTCCTTGTTTTTTAATATTACATACACATCCATTAGATGTCTTGAATTTAGCGCCATTCTTGTAATAGAAATAGTAGTAGAAATTGTTAGGATCCTATCTATTCTTAAGCTGGGTTTGTGGATTTGTGTCTGGTCTGTTATTCTGTCAATCTCTATTTGAATCTACTATTCTGCGGGTTGGGATATTCTATGTCCTGGTTGCCTCGAAATCTTTTCCCCTAACCATCTGTCTAGGGATTTCTTGTTGTAATGCGTCTTGGATCGTTGTTAGTTTTTTTTTATTAATGAATGTATGGAGATGCGTGGCATAATGATTAAAGTTGTAGAACACCGAGCTATGCGTAAATAGAAGGATAGACTGGTCTCTTTAACCATGGATAGGTAACCAGTCTAGGAGGTTGAAAACTCTGAATTTTAAAAAACCTGAGGTCACTCGTTGATTGGGTTTGTGGCACTCCTTGTCAATAAATTCTTTCCTATCTACTATGCTAAAAAGTGCGGATGGTCCAACAAAAGTCCTTCACAACAATAAACACATAACTGTGTAGGTTATCCATTGGACGAACCCACAGTCCATTTAATTTTTTTTTTTTTTGCTTTTGATTAATGAATCCAAGACGATTTTGTTTAATATAGAATTCTAATTAAAATCCTTCGCTCATCCCAAAATAGGAGGCTAGATTACTGTAACAATAGTATCCCAACGAGTAGACGGATAGTCTAGTAGGTCTTACATGCGAAATTATGTATGAAATAGCCAATCCCAAGGATAAAGGATTAAGTAGAAAGTTGTTTATTTCCTCAAAAAAAAATGGTGCAAGTAAGAGATCTAGTATTTGGTATCAGTATTCATTATATCAAAACACAACTGATGCTGATTGAGAGAATTTGATTTTTTTTAAGTGAAAAATTAACCTACCCTATTGGGGATTGCCATAATCACCAAAACCATGGTAGAGAGAAAAAAAATTTCTACAACTATAAATATTTTATATTTTACGAAATATATTGAGCCCTTTTGGATTAACAAATAATGCTACTACAATGAAAATGTGTAAGTAACTTTTGATAAATATCTCTCTCTCTCCTCTCTCTCTCTCTCTCTCTCTATATATATATATATATATATATATATATAGAGAGAGAGAGAGAGAGAGAGAGAAAAAGAGAGAGTGAATGAATAGAGAATAAATGAGAGAAGGAGAAAAGTATTGGCATAAAAATTTATAGTTATGAGTTTATAACATCCATAATATCATAATTGTTGATTATATATATATATATATATATATATATATATATATATATATATATATATATATATGAATGAATAGATACCTTGGTTAGAAATCGCTAATATGCGCGCGCCTGTGGACTGTCATGTTTAACAAACGCAGAATTTTTTTTTAAAAAGTGAAATAGGCAAAAATAAGTAAAACCGGAAGATCACACCTGTGAAATACGGTGGGAGAACTTCACATCAACAAGGATCGGACAAAAGGGTTGGGGTCTGCCATATCCACAATTTGGGCAGGAACTGCTGAGGTGCCTAGTTTTCTCAAGAGAAAGCAGAAATATTTTAAAATAAATATTTGTAAACCAATGACACTGTTATATACCTATATCTCGGTATTGCGAGAGAGAAAGAGAGAGAGAGAGAGAGAGAGAGAGAGAGGTGAGAGAGGGGGAGTATAAGGAGAGGATGAGGGGATCTTACTTTTTTCCCTGTAAAATTGTTCCTAGCATCTTCTCTTGTTGGGCTGTTTCTCTGGGTTGATTCTACTTTTTGTTCGGCTGGGTTTTTGTGCATTCTTGTTTGTCAATTAATAACAAAAACTTGTTCTTCTATATAGTTTTATTTTATCCTTTTAGAGCGTCTCCCATAAATCGAACCACTCCGACGCCCTTAAGGCAACACCTAACAGAAACCAAACGGGTTGACGGATCGTCTAGTAGGTCTTACATGTGGAATTATGTATGAAAACAGCTAATCTCTAAAAGCAAAGGAAAAAGTAGAAAAGAGAAAGATGTCAGCGCGTCCCTGAAATAAACGAACAGCCGTATCCTTTTACCGCATCTCCGATAAATCAAGCCACTCCCGATGCCCTTATGGCAACACCCAACAGTAACCAAACGGGTTGACGGATCGTCTAGTAGGTTTTACATGTGGAAACTGTATGAAAGCAGCTAATCCCTAAAAGCAAAGGAGAAAATGGGATGAACGATCAGCCGTATTCTTTTCTCCTTAAATTGAGCCACTCTCGACGCCCTTGTGGTAACCCCCCAACAGTACGGATCGTCTAGTAGGTCTTATATGTGGAATCTATATGAAAGCAGCTAATCCCTAACAGCAAAGAGGTTAAAGAAAATGGGATGAACGAACAGCCTTATTCTTTTTCGCCTCTCCCATAAATTGAGCCACTCTCGACGCCCCTGTAGTAACCCCCCGAACTGTAACCAAACGGGTTGACGGATCGTCTAGTAGGTCTTAGATGTGGAATCTGTAAGAAAACAGCTAATCCCTAAAAGCAAAGAAGATAACAGAACAGGGGGATGAACAAAGAGCCGTATTCTTTTAACGCCTCTCCCATAAATCGAACCAATCCCAAAGCAAAACAAACACCACCGAGATGAATAAGAACCATTGGAGAAGAACGATCGACACGTTTAACAATAGATGCGCTTGTAGCATAAAAACCACCCTCTGGACATTTGTTGGTAAAAACTCTGATATTTGTAAGATATTATTCCAACAAGCCCTCTGATCACGTCTTGCCAATCTACAAGCACAGCTGTGTGCGCATTGGTCTGCGCAGCTTCCGCCCCGCGGATAGGCGTCCGTAAACAATACGGCAAAATTGTCTTGACCAGTCTCCATTGTTCTGAAAGAATACTACTTGATATTTTCGAAAATTATCGCTTTTTTCCCCCGTTTTTCTTTTCATTATTTTCCCCCGCGGCTGCTCATCGGTATTCCATTGCGAATTCCTTCTCTCTGCATTTTATGAAAGAATTACTTGTGTTTAACTAGCGAATGGTCAAGAGGCGTATTTCATCCAGTCGATTTGATCCAGTCAGAAAAAATAAAACGGCCTCTAGGATCAGGCCTTTGCTCCTCGGCCATCGGACTAAGATTAAAATCCGGCTCTAGAACACATCGAGTGCATGCATATTATTTGAATTAATCGGACTATTGTCCTCATCTTTATTGTTATCTGTACAACGTTTCGGTCGATGTGGTCTCTGAATTTCTGGACTTGGGAACCTACTTGAACTCGGGAACATTCTCATCGAACTCGGGAGCCTTCTGTTCGAACAGATAACAATTGTTTATCAATCTGTTCAAAATTTTAAATTTGAAGAGAAGGGACTATCACAGTCTTCCTCATTATTCTGTGATACTTTTTTTTAACTTTTGAACAAAAATGCCCTTAACAGATCGAAACACTGCAGCGTCGGCTAATAAACTTACCACTCATTTTATTTAAACCTGTGTTTTCTCAAATTTTTCACTATACTACATACCGTCGGATTCATTTCCATTTCTCTTCACACACACACACACACACACACACACACACACACATACATATATATATATATATATATATATATATATATATATATAGGAAAAATGAATGGAAATTAATCCGACAGTGTGAAATAAATATTTAGAAAAAAACAAACACATGATGTTAAATTCGCTGACAGAATTCTGTTTCGACCCTTTATTGAAGTGGTCTTCATTAAGAGCGAGTTGTGTATGATAGAGAGAACGGTGAAAGTGGACCGTTATGAGACGAAAGTGGTGCAGATGAAACGTTCAATATTATAGCCGGAATTTTTTTTTATTTAAATTTTTTTTTTTTAATTTAGAAAATGCGTATTCTGTTTTGAAAATAAAATAAAATAAATTTTATATTATTTTATTAAAACAGAAGCATCATAGTCCACAAAGAAAACTCAAAGAGTTTGATGTAAATGTGTATAAAAATGTATAAGAAAGTACCAAAAAGTTTTTAAAAATCCCAGCACTGTAGACCACGATGTTCACCGGATAAGATGTAGAAATCCTGGTATTTTTGTTTTTTCAAAAGACAATATGAAAAATGAATGAAAGTGAATCCGACAGTGTGAAAATAAATATTTAGAAAAAACAAACACATGATATATATATATAGGGTGTTCGGGAGAAATTTGACAGTTTCATAAGGAAAAAGAAAAGTGCTTGGTAATTAAAAAGTGCTTGCCAAATCAAGTCATTTTGATAAACAAAGGACTCAGTGAGTGATGGTTTGTTGGTTGTTTTGTTTTACGGCATATCAACCCTTTCGGGTCATTTAATGCCGAATCAAGTCATTTTGATAAACAAAGGACTCAGTGAGAGATGGTTTGTTGGTTGTTTTTTTTACGGCATATCAACCCTTTCGGATCATTTAATGAATCAAGTCATTTTGATAAACAAAGGACTCAGTGAGTGATGGTTTGTTGGTTGTTTTGTACGGCATATCAACCCCTTTTGGGTTGCCGAATCAAGTCATGTTGATAAACAATGACTCAGTGAGTGATGGTTTGTAGGTTGTTTGTGACATATCAACACTTTCCCTGTCATTTAATGCCGAATCAAGTCATTTTGATATTCGTTTTCTTACAGTACCTACTGTATTGCTTAAATACTCACCCATATAAATATTGAGCAGGCACATTGCTGCTTAACTTCAGTGATTTAGAGTCTACATGACTCTACGTAGAAACTGCATCATCGCAACCGGATGCAGTATAATTTCCTACCCAGAACCACCTTTTTTGAGGGATACAATCAACGTACCCCAAGCTTCAGGTTTAGAGGAAAATGAAGAAACTGTCTCTCTAAATAAGGTATGAGACAATTGCATTTATTTCTCCATATATAACAACGTAAGATACGTATTGTATTGCATACGGCTGATTGTGTGAGGTTGTCTACCTTTTTAAATACCGAGGCGTGTCAATATATCTGAAGCGGCAATTCATATTGATCATAGAGAATATTCAACTACAGGAATTATACGATCGATTACATGAATTTGAAATAGCGTCTTGAAATTTTTACTTCCACAGACTTTGACTAATGAAGATAAATAAATGCGCTTTTTCATTTGCTATCACTGGGAAGTAAAAAAATAAAAGACATAAAAGAGGAACGTCATAAAAATAGAAGTAAAAACTTAGCAATTCTTTTTGCTGCTGCAGCTGCTGCTGCTGCTGCTGCTGCTGCTGCTGTTGTTATTGTTGTTGTTGTGTGTTTTTTTTTTTTTTTTTGTTTGTTGAGTTCTTCTTTTTTTGGGGGGGGTAGATTTTTCGTTCTATTTTCATAAGAATTTTTTTCTCAAGTCAAGTTTGAGAAGTTTTTAAAACACTAATTGCCATGACAAAAGTAGACTTTTATGAAACTAGAGAAAAAAAAAATGAAAATACAAATAAAAATAAAAGAAGAAATACAAAACTCTTTTTTTTTATTATTATAGTCTGGCCAATACCGATAATTTTAGCTCATTTTCTGTGCGTAGAAAAAAATTTAAGGAATTTTAATGCTTTTTCCTTCTATAATGTGTCACCATCATTCGCATAACAAGGGAGTCTATACCCTTTTCACTAGCGCAACTTTTTTATGTGGAACGCCACACCTACCGATAGTTTCCCTCTCTGGGTCAGAGAGATTGGGAGCAATGGTGATAAAGGTGTGTTCCACAATCCCAGACCCCAGAATTGGAAACTCACCATCAGAGTTTAATGTCATACAGGACATGAAGACCCTCAACGACCACCTTCTAGCACATATATGAATAAACGGGTTGGGATTACCATAAGGGCAACCAGGTTGAGACAATCATATGCGTGCCCGGGCTTGACAAAACCAGCTGATTGGTCAGAGGGGGCCTCTCCGGCCGCCCGTCTAGCCTAAGTACGGGTCTAAGTGGAGTGTTGCATGTCATGGACTGCTCAGCCACCATCCATTCTTAAACATCACGGGTCACCACCCACGACCAACAGACCAGATTACCCGATCTGTCTAATCATGTGCTGAGTTGACAGGGACCGGAATCGAAACTGGAACTTTACGATTACGTTGGCGGGAGCTCTATCGACTGAGCTAATCCGGCTTCCTATAAATTATGAAAAATTGCGGTTTATGTAATTTTCTTATCTATATATTAATACGCTTGTTACTAAATCTTCCGTCCGTTATCATCCTGCAACACCCTCTGATTAAAAATGATACCATCCAAATTGTTCAAGATGCAAGGCAAAAATGTAAATCCAGATTAGCTGGTTTCGCTTAATTGCAGATTTCTTATTTCTCGAATTTTATTTCACCCAATTACAACAATAAAGCATTTCAAATGGTCTTACGTCGCTTAAATGCACAATGCAAAATTGAAATGACTTTTTAAAAAATGTGCATATTTATTTTATTTGTAATATTGAAATTGTTTTTTAGAGAGATTTTTGAAAGGGAGCATTATAAAAGAATTATAGAAATTGAAATATTGTTTGAGGGTTTGACATGCTATTATAATCCGGGTAGAGGAGTGTGTTCGTAGTAGCAAGTTCATCTGTTCCATGAAAAGAACCTCTTTGAGGTGAGTTCTGTTTGAATGCGCTTATATATGTGAGGCAGGGTTACTGGGAATTTTGTGTATGACTATATATGTACACATAAAATGTATGTTTGTGCATACATATGTGTGAGTGCGAGTGTGTGTGCATTTCGACTGTGTGTGTGCAAACAGATGTATATATATATATATATATATATATATATATATATATATATAAAATTTTAGATGAAAAAAAAATCACAGTGCTCAACCACAAATTTGTAGGAGCTTTATTTATTTATTGGTTAAATTTTTTAAATATAATTGTTTTCTATAGGCAACTACCCAGGTTTCAAGCTATTTTGCTATCATCAGATTGCTAATAATTCTTCTGGTGTTTATTTGAAGACATTTCTTGCTGTTATGTTTTTGAACCGCAAATTACGTCGGTTGATTATTGTGGACGCTCTTTATGCTTTGGATTTTGTTTTTGAATTTTTGAATTTTTGCATTTCCTTTTTAAATGCTCACACACACACACACACACACACACACACACACACACACACATATATATATGTGTGTGTGTGTGTGTGTGTGTGTGTGTAAGAGTGATAAGTGAAAGAGGAAAATGTAAGGATGATTTATTTATATTGGAAAAATATATTTGCTGACATTCCATTTATCCTTAAGGGGAACTTTCCGGTTCCGCAAGAAATCTCCAAAATTGATTCGTAAACTCCGTAAACAATTTTTGAAACATCTGCTTTTCCAAAAGCCTAAACCCTTCTCTACAAATAAAGTAGGCATATGATACGGAAAAATCTAGAGAATATCGCCCCGCCTTAAATGTTCGGATTTAATAATAAAACCCAAAAAACTATTCTGACAATTCTTTAAAAAATTACACCCTTATATGACAGCTGTCAAAATAAAAGCAAAATCTTTTTGAACGAGTTAAGATTAAACACTCGTAATACTGTCTCGTTATAAAGCCGCAAGGGCCATTGATAATATTGATACTTGTGTTTAAAAAGAGAAAGCCAGGATTGTGTAATGGTTATCATCAATAGAGTAGGTCGATTTTTCACTTTTTGAAGATATCAAATTGTCCATCTATGCGAACGTTATGGGTTTGTCTACTGAATACTGATACCAAAAGTTCGATCTTTCATTTGCCTCATTTTTTGAGGAAATTCTACTTTTCTACTAAAATGCACTAAAAAACCCGTTTTGTTGTGTAGCCGCTTCTAGTCTATCCTAAGAGTATTAAATCAAATGAATATATATATATATCATTTAAGTGTTCAGATATAAATTCATTTAAAACTCGCGATTTTTCAAATTTGATTTCAAAAGTGACGAGGATTACAGATTAATAATGTTGTGCAAAATATGTTATCAATTTGTTTTGTAACGATCTCATCTTTAAGTTCTTATATATATAATATATATATATATATATATATATATATATATATATATATATATATATATATATATATATATGGTAGTTTTTACTAGTATTGTATGATTTATAATAAAGTGCTCGAATACGGGTCTAAGAGCTGTATTTATTTATTCATTATAGTGTACAATGTGCGATTGTTACTATTTGTTTGAAAGCAGCGTGTTAACCACTTATCGTCAAGAAAACGCGCCCTTTTTCCTGATGATAATTGGTTAACATATATATGTATATATGTATATATATATATACATGTATATATAATATATAAGAGAGAGAGAGAGAGAGAGAGAGAGAGAGAGAGAGAGAGAGAGAGAGACAGAAGGAGAGATAGATAGATAGATTATATCATTAGATTGGAATTTGTTTCATTCTCCAGGTTAGACTATTTCAATTGTCTTGCTCTAATAATAATGGTATTCTAATGTGCTGTTTTTACTGGGTTAAGTTTATGGAGAGAAAAAAGATGAATTTCTTCCTAATAGATATTTTAAAATGTTCATATAGTTACAAATTGGAATTTAATATTTTCTATTCTGCAGGTTAAACATTTATTGTTCGAATAGAAATACAATTCTAATATGTTGTTTTTAAGTGGGTTAAATTTACAGAGAAAAGATAAAGTATTCCATAATCGTACACTATTTACTGCAGTGTTGGCAATTAAATGACACGTCAAAATAAGCCGAAGTTTCCATGTCAAACACAAAGGTATCATTTGCAAGCGTTACCCTGGGGACATAACACATTTCGCGGATACAAGTGAGCTAGTGATATTATATGATAGTGAAAAAGGTGGAAGGATGATAAGAAATTCGTGTAATAGAAACATTGTTCAAGAAGAATATTCGAAATAATTATTGTCATAAAAACAAAACGACAAAATTGATAGATTTTCAAAAGTACCAACACCTGCTCTGAAAAATCCAAGCAAAGCGAGAGAGACAGGTTGACAAAAAGAACAAAATATCGAAACTGTTTCGAAAAACCAATTACGAAATATGACAGCAGCTACGTTCAGAAATATATGTTGCCAAGTCCTCTTTTTCACTTTGTTACATTATTGGAGGAAGATAATAGAGATTTTAAGAAAAAAAGAACATCTTAAAGCGCGGTTGACAAAGGCATAAATTAATGGACCCCGCACACCGATAAGTGAAATCTAATAAGAAAAAAATCTCCAAACGGAGTTGACAACGGTTCTTCGTGCATTTAAGTGGTTAAATTTGCCTTAGATAAATGTAAGTTATTTGAGCAAAAAAAGACCCGGAAATAGATGGATAAGGATTCGGGTTTGTCGAACAAAAAAAAAAGATGATTATATAGGCGTGGAGGTTCTGACTAAATGATGGCGTGTATATGTGAGAAGATATCAGGCTGGAAGAAGATATGGTTTTTGGAATATTTTTGTTATATAAGGTGTGTTAGTGCCTACAACTTAAATTTATAGACTCTTTGCCGCGTGGATTAAATCAACCAATCAACAGACGAATGTGCTGGGTAGATGATGATGGAGTACCATCGTGATGTAATGGTTCTATATATCCCTTAGTTGTGACCTTGTGTACACATGATGAACAAGTTTGAAAACATCCTACGCGTGGTGGGCAGTTTGTATAAAAATAAGGGCGCTCCATCATAGTGTTAGCAAGCTAGTCTCGCAAATGTGTTACTACTGAATAGCGAGGTCAATCCTCGGTGGATGCATCATACTTGCGACTGTGTCACATCTTAGCCGAAGTGAACGGGTTAAATAAATACCAACATTTAAAATATTTTTAAAATCGTTTACCCTAAACTCGTAAGCCGTTTGAACCAATTTTATTTTCTTTGTGAGTTACAATGTTAGATAATGTATTACTTTATTTTCTTTTTTACTAAAATATTCCGCCCTGTCGACTGGGGCGTTAGAATGCACTGACTGCACCTCTGCAGAGGAGTAAGACTCCCCAATGGGGCCACCTGTTGGCCGTGGGTGGCGACCCGTGATGCTTAAGGATAGAGCCCAGGTGGATGAGCAATTCATGACATGCAATACTCGACTTTGGCCCTATCTTGGGCTAGACGGGCGGTCAGAGAGGCCCCCTCTGATCAATCGGATGGTCACGTCAAGCCCTAGCGCCTATATGATTGCCCCAACCCTATTGCCCTTATGGCAAGCCCCAACCCCTTTTTATCATATGGGTGCTAGAAGGCGGTGGCTGTGGGTCTACATGTCCTGGGAATGACCTTAAACTCTATCTGATGGTGAGGTTCCAGTTTTGGACGTTTGGGGAATGTGGAGCACCCCATTCATCACCATTGCTCCCTGGTCCACTCTGATCCGGAGTGGTAGTACCTGTGGGTTAAATAGAAAAATGTATTTATAAAAAAATTGTATTATCCATTAAGAATTGATTTATTTCGAAACTTTGTCGGCATTAAATGACCCACTGAGGTTGATATGCCGTAAAACGAAACAAACCATACTAAAATATTAAAGGCGTCCCTTTGTGGTCTAAGGATAAGTAAGCTAGTTTCACAGATCCATTACTACTGAATAGCGAGTTCTATTCTCGTTTAGTTTAGTAACACCCAGCCTGTGGGGAACGATTAGGGTAAATAAGGAATTCATCCCATTGAGGTGTAACATCCTACCCACGGCGAACGTGCTGGGTAATAAAAATATAATTTCATCATTAATTTTTTTGTTTTTGGTGGGGGTGACATTTAGAATAGTACTTCAAAGTGTTATTTTTTTATTTTCGTTGTATGCCACTTTCTTTGTGACCTCGTGTCACATCCTAGACGTGATGAACAGTTTGGAAAAGAGCATCCTAACGGAGACTTATGGTGAGCAAGATAGTCTCGCCGATCCATTTCTACTGAATAATGAATTTGATCATTCCTTGATTCCCCATGTTTGTGATCGTGTGTCAAATCCTACACGTGGCGAACAGTTTCTGTAAAGAAATAAGGACGCCCCAACAATGTAATTGTTAGCAAGCTAGTCTCGCAAATGCATTACTACTGAATTGCGAGGTCGATCCTCAGTGGACGCATTATACTTGCGACTTTATTTCACATTCTACCCGTGGTGAACGGTTTAGGTAAAAACCTACATTCAAAATATCAAAGATTTTACTCTAACCTCGTATTTGGTCGGAACCAATGTTATCTTTCTTGTTGAGTTAAAATGTAAGAAAATGTATTGTATCAATTTATTTTCTTTTTCATCCCATAAAAATGTTACAATAAAATAAAAAATAAAAAATAGAATTCTTTCGTCATTATTTTTTTAAAATTATTATTATTATTATTTTTTTTTTTTTTTTGAGTGGGATGGTTACATTTAAAATACTACTTCAAACAAAAAGGTACCCATTGGTCTGAAAGAGTATCATGATTTTTTTTATTTACCAAAAATATGAAGATTTTTTTCTCACAGTTAGTACTGAATTAAGAGACTGTTAGAATGTGGAATTGGAATATTTAAAACGTGGGTCTGAAAATTTTTTTTTACTTATGAAGAACGGTGGAAAGTCCGAAAATCGATTAATTTTGATTATATATCATCAGTGAAAATTCAAAATTAAATTATCACTTTTCCTCATTATTTGAGATTCGATTTCTCAATGACATTTTCTGAAGTATAAGTCCACTCAAAAGAGAAGATCCCTACTGCTTAGTAGCGAGTTTGATTCTCCATGGATTCCCCAAACTTGCAGCCCCGAGTTATATCCTACCAATGGTTAACGGGCTGGTTAAATACTTATTTGGTTAGTATAATTTTTCAGTTGAAAGTCTATCTCCTGGTCAAATTTTTCAAATTACCTAGTGCTAAATATAAATATATTTGGTTCTTAGTCATCATATTCTGGTACATAAACACTAAGAAAAAATGTCATTATAATTAAAAGCTAGGATTTTGGGAAATTAATTTTTTTTATTTACAATTATTATTAATTTACTTTTAAAATAATTGTTTGATGGAGTTGGGTTTTTTTTTGTTCTAACCAAAACTGTTTTACAATTCGTAAAAATTCCAACAATAATTTTCGAATAAACAAATTACATTTAAATTTCACATAAGGAACCTTTGTGTCATTTAAACATGCTGGCTATAATAATATACTTGATAGAATAGACTTACAACTAAGATTTATCGAAATGTAAAAGCAGGGTAAGTATTTCCCAACCCATTTACAACGGGTAAAACGTATTGGGTTTAATAGTTGTTCAGCGGAGTTAATGACAAAGTATGGCTCCAATAAAGAGGAGAGTCAGAGATTATACCAAGAATTACTTTTTGTACCTGAAGCGTTTCACAAATCGATTGATTTTTAATTAAATTATATCATTTAATAAGTAAAAGTCAAACACTAAATGTTATACTGTTTAATATATACGCAATATTTTAATGCTGAATGATTGAGTTATTACTAATAATTTTCGCGATATAACGGGTAGCAAGAGAGGAATTTCAGACCCATTACTACTGAATATGGGCCGGGTTAGGTCATTCGGTAGAACGTTCGGTTAGAAACCACAAGGTTCCTAGTTCGATACCGGTCCTCACCAACTCAGCATATGAGTAGCACAGGGATCTGTACGGTAAAGTAAGGAGCTGGTGGTAGGTGTGGCGCTTCACCTCAAATGCTAAAACAATCTCCTTAGTCTAGCGCTATTGAAAAGGGGATAGACTCCCTCGCTGACTGGCTGATACCGACTTTAGGCCGCCCCGTCGACTTTACGTACTTACTACTGAATAAGGTGTTTGATCCTCGCTGGATGATCTATGCACTCGACCTTGTGTCATGTACTCGTGGCAAACATGTTGGATAAATACTTATTTGCTTCAATAATTTTGTCAGCTAATAGTTTATATCTGTCAATATATTCCTTCTTTTTTTTTTCGACTAAGGCATGAAGATTGTATAGCTATCAGCTTTGTATATGGAAACCCTTCCCACCCCCAGGCGTTTCATGACGGACTAATGGGCGGTATAAAGTTTATTCAGTTTAAGATTCAACGACAAATCCTCTCGTATGATCGTTAGACTGTGCCATAGTTACCAGCTTCGAAGGAATTTTTTTTTTCTTTTAAAATGCATTTTGACAAATTATGTTTGAGAAAATACGAATTTTTATAGTTATAATTAAAACAGTGTATGAATGTCCACTCAGTATTATCGAGTTACTTTCATATTCTATAGTACGGCACAACCCCCACCCCCGTTGTTTAACTGGCGGTCTTTGAAAATGCGATCATCATAGTTTTAGAATCCTAAAAAGTCGTCCAGGGTTTCGCTAGATTCCGGTTTCTCGTAGCAAGTGAATGTCTCATTCAAATTTTTTGATAAAAATGGCGTCCAACCTAGTGCTTACAATCAATATATTTTGTTCTAAGAAATAAGTTCACATTTATTCTTGAAATTTCTTAGTTCTCAAAGAGAACATTTTTTTTACAATTACTACTAAATTACATAACAGGAAATTTTCGAAGGATTATATAGAAAATTTGCCCATGAAATGTTATATTTAGATATACCGGGTGTAATATTCTACATGACAAAATTGGCTTACGGCTACTAAAGACAACTTGGTATTTACACAAATTGTTCACCACTGGTAGGTGGAGTCACAAGTATTGGGCATCCAACAATGATCAAACTCGGTATTCAGTTGTAAAGGATCTCCGACTCAATATTTGACTAAACATTAAACAAATGCGACAAGTTCGTTTAATGTAGATGAGTCGCAAATCTGGTCGAAAATTGCATAAAATTCCATTGGCATTCCTTTTTCTGGGCGGCCTAAGGCACCGACAATAAACCCAGACGTGAACTTTAAAGGCAGGGGGGGTCAGGTGCTGTTGGGGGAGATGTTCCCCTGGAATCAAGCAAGAAACTTTTGCGGCTTCTCGGTCCAGGCGAAGATACTAAATTTTCAACTTCGACCAGACGAGTCAGTCAAAAAACACTGAATCATATTCACCTGGACACGTTCAATTATAGGATTGGTGGGTCAACAGCGGGTCTTTCTGTACTTACTTATGAAAAAGTATGAAGAGTTCCACAAATCGTTTGATTTTCATTTAATTAATTAATTATCTCACTTAATTAGCAAAAAGTAATAATTGAATATTGTGTGTTTCTTAGTTATAAGCTTATTAAAGTATATGCAAGATTTCAGATCTGAATGACTTATATTATCGAGTTTTAGGTCGACACGCACATACCGTGGGATTCCTTGAGACTTTTTAAACCATATTTATTTGAATATATATATATATATATATATATATATATATATATATATATATATATATATATATATGTGTGTGTGTGTGTGTGTGTGTGTGTGTGTGTGTAGGTTGTCTTCTTTAGTATTGGAGAATTGAAAATAAAGTGCTCGATTACGAGTGTAAGAGCTCTATCTATTTATTATAGTGTACAATAAATTTAAGGGGCAATTGTTACTATTGGCTTCCAAGCAGCATGTTAGCCACTTTTCTTCAAGACAATACACCTGTTAAAAAATGCATTGACTCTCAAAATGTATCTATACATACATATTTGTTTATGCATATATATATATATAGGCGCGGGTAGTGATGCGTACTTTCAGCAATTTCGCCCGGTTGTCGAATTATCACAGCAAATCTCGCGTAATTCTATTACGAGGTTTTAGCCCACTCTATGTCTAATCTTTCATTAATGGCTTCACACCAGTGAATGCGAAAAAGACGTGGAAGATTTTCACTGGCTGTGATTCGAATCGAAAATCAAATAATTCCCTCGTTTAATTTGATTGGATTTTGGAGTTTCTATGACGACGAAAACTTTCTCTACTTCTTGTTTTTCTACGGATTTATTTCAGATTTTCAATTTCATTTTAATATAATTCACGTCTTTGAGTATTGCATTTCTTTGTTTGTTTTTGTTATGTTGTTTTTTGTTGGGTTTTGTTTTTCATACTAAGCTATCTATTTTTATAAATTTTAATCTCTTATTAAAGAAGCTCGGCTATCTTTCCTTTCGTTACATTCTTTCTTGTCACTAGTAGATTGGTTGGTTGGTTGGTGGTTGGTTTTTGATTGGTTGTCTCGTTGGTTGAAAGAAAGAAAGAATGAAATATGTGTATTTTCACACATTTTTTACAAAAAAAAACACAACAAATGATCAATGTGTGGAGGATGATCACAAATTAAGACTGATCCTATTCTAATAGTGACCACCTCTGCTATTTCATAAGTTTTCTGGTTAAAATAGGTTTAAAATATTTTAACAGATATAAGTAATTTTTTTAAAGCATTCTTTAAAATTTCATAATATTTTATTTATTTTCATACATTATATTTTTTACAAAAATAGCACAACAAATGATTAATGTGTGGAGGATGATCACTGATTAGAACTGAGCCTATTCTAGTTGTAACCACCTCTGCTATTTCATAAGTTTTCAGGTTAAAATAGGTTTAAAATATTTTAACAGATATAAGTAATTTTTTTAAAGCATTCTTTAAAATTTCAT
>CM042156.1:17228171-17233171 GCA_023376005.1 Doryteuthis pealeii
ATCTACATGTATTTAGTAATGCTGAATTTTTAGAAAAACTTTTTTTAAATAATCATCATCACCATGTCCCACTAGCAGCACGGATATCTATGACAATCTCTCGCCAACCGTCCCTATCATTCATTGCCCCTGGAGTAGTATCTGTTAGGGTCCCATCAATGTTGAATAGAAAAAAATGTATTATCTGCATTATTAGGACTATTGTCCTCATCTTTATTTTGTTATTTGTACAACATTTCGGCCGATATGCCCTCCGGCCTTTTCAGGTATTTCTTGTCGGACTCGGGAATAGTCCGAATAACGAAGATATTACTAATCATCAAGTCTCATCTCAAACATTCAGAGAAATAGAAAAAATGTGTCTAAAAAATCATATTCAAAATAAATTTGAATACCCATCAAGAATGAATAAAACAAAACATTTTTGGTATAAAATAACCCAACAGGGATGACATGCCGTAAAATCTGACGAGCCAATCAACCAACAATCTTTCCGTATCTACCCAGTTCTTTATAGTGATTTACTAAGCTTAGCTTAGATAAGGCACAAGGCATAACTATTGGGCACTCAGTGAGAAACGAACTCACTATCAATGGTATGCTAAGCTAGCTTGCTAACCATTAGGCTACATGAGGTAACTTGCCCAGTCTTTTGTGATTCACTATATTTTCGGGAAAAATATCTCACCATATCCAGGACGCAATGACGCAAAGTAAGTTACATCTAAAGTCTAAACTAATGTGTTTTACGTCCTTAACTAGAAATACACACAGGAATGTGTGTTTGTTTATAGTTTTATTTCTCTTAAACTGAAGTTATTTTCGCCGAGAGTTTGATGCATTTTAAATGGCCTATTACAAGTTTAGATAATCCAGCTTTCTTTCAGGGATTGCATTTTGGAACCGTACTGGCACATCCAGGAATCAAATTCTGATTATATATATATATATATATATATATATATATATATATATATATATTATATTATATCAACCACATGATCCACGTTGTGACGTATCAGGTCTCTTCAGTGTGGGTAGACATTAGCAAGCTACCTCCAGCCGAGATTGAAACCCGATCGATTTATCACAATCAGGCTTCTTAACCGCTTACCCATTAGCACCTACAGACTGGAACAAAGATTTTGATAGATAGATACATATGTATATATGTAAAGACCGCCGTTTCATAGGAGAGCAAATATATATATATATATAAATAAATATATTTGTTATACGATGCTGTCATAATCTATGCTACCACATAGATTATGCAACGTATTTACCTTCTTCATGTTGGTTGGATCAAAAACGGTCTGTCCGAAAAGGAGTAAAGTATGAAATTGTTTTTGTATGCAAAGAGCAGGTCGGAATCTGTTGATGAGGAGTATAGCCAGCTGCAATTCATTGGATGAGGATGCCAAAATCGAGAACATTTCTAGCTATAATCGAGCCCTCCTCATCAACAGATTCCGTCCTGCTCTTTGCATACAAAACAATTTTAATCTTTACTCCTTTTCGGACACCGTTTTGATCCAACCAACATGAAGAAGGTAAATATGTTGCAGTAGCATAGATTATGACAACACCGTATAAAAAATCATATATATATATATATATATATATATATATATATACATATATATATATATGTGTCCTGATGCCAGAATATCTGACATATATATATAATACCTTCTTCTTTTTTATAAAATATTACATTTTGTCCTGTCCTTTTCATTTTGTTGAGTTGTAATTGTCTATTTTGTGATTTTTTTTTAAAACCTTTGGTCGTAAACGCAGAGGAACAAAAATATACAAAATTGTTATTATTAGTTTTTAGAATTCTGTCCCTCGGACAGTGATTGATAGGATTGGATCTATTTTAGGATCGATTTTGAGCTGGGAACGGCATCATGAGTCACAATAAGGTCCAAACTAAATTGTACAATAAAAAAATGGATAAAAGTTGGTCCTTGAATAAGTGTAAGGATTAAGACCAAAGCAACAAGGCTAAATTAACACGTTGCCAAAATGGCAGGTTCTTCTCATTGACGTTGCTACATTTCCTTCATTGCATCTTTTTTTAAAGTATTGGTGGTACACCTAGTGGGCTGATACAGTACCACGCCTCTGTGGTATAATATAATTCCGACACGTGTACGACAAAGGTAAATTGACCGTGTCACCTGTTGGTACACGTTTATGTACGTATTTATCTGTCATTTTCTATAATCTGTATCTATTTCATACAATATGATATAATAACAATACATATATATAATAACAATATATTATACACACACACATATATTATATATATATATAACATATATATATAATATATATATATATATATATATATATATAATATATCTATTTATACAATATGGTATAATAAAATATATAATATAAAAATAAAAATTAATGAATAGATATAATTGGATTTATGGATTCTTATTTTTGTTTCATTTTTATATCATGTTTTTGAATAAAGTTTCTAGTTATAGCATGATTTTTATCGTTTCTGCCTTCTTTAAGCAGTAAATGTAGATACTGCTGTTATTTTAAAAGTATATATTCTAAATATTGTTTTAAAAAGAAAGTGAAATATTTGCAATGATACACATATGTATCACTACGTACATCAGTAATATACATAAGCGTACCAATACGTAGTCAACGTGTTAAAATGTTATAACATATCTATATATATATATATATATGATGTAAAATTTTCATCGGAAACCATCCCTTAGCTTCAGCTGCTGCTGAAAATTAACATACAAATAAAGTTGGAAGTTCAATCTCTCTCTCTTACGCTCAGAATATATATATATATATATATATATATATATATATATATATATATGATTTTTTTATTTAAAAAAATTTTTTTTTTGAGAAGTACGATTTTTCAGGTAGTTTTTGGATAAATAACCCAAGACTTCGATTTTCTTTAGATCATATTTTATTCTGAAATCCCCACCAGACTACCTGCGCAGATTGAGTCGGTAGCGTGCTTAACGCGACTTACTACCTTCGTGGTTCGGTCGATACTAACTAAAAACTAATTCTTTCCAATCTAAACCGGAAGAGGGCCTTCTCCGCCGATTCTCACGGTTATCACCGGAAGGAGGATCGGGATGAGGTCAACCCGTGTCACTCAATCCTTCAATGCCGCCGGCTGTACTCATTCAGCCATTTTGGTTTCTACACTAATTTTACATAAATGTTAGGGTACTAACAATTATGTAACACTAACACCATAATGACTGGTATGGATCCAACTATTCTCTTCCAGCAATGGGTAAAATAGTAGATCAGACTATTCCCTTTAATCTTTTTGTGGCAACGGATATAGGAGAAGGAAAACTTTGAATTCAAACCCGTTAAACTCCGTTTAGAAATTAACCTAGTGTTGGCTCGTGTGGAGGTGTTAGTTAAATACAAATAAAGATAAAAGATTTTAAAGTTCAACTTTAAATTACTTCTGCGTGGTTCCAAACTTGGTAAATTTTCTTAATTATAAATAATCTACTTAGAGATCAATGAATTTCCAGTTCGGTCAGGTTTAATCAATATTCAATCAACTGAATATTTTCAAGAGTTGATTTTAATTCAAATAATTCTTCGAATTAAAAAGGCGGAGGGACCAATACGTCTGTATCTTATCCGTAGATATTAATTGAATTATCTAAATTATCTCAGTATAATTTTCGATCTATCCGAT
This sequence comes from Doryteuthis pealeii, assembly GCA_023376005.1. Classification (NCBI taxonomy): domain Eukaryota; kingdom Metazoa; phylum Mollusca; class Cephalopoda; order Myopsida; family Loliginidae; genus Doryteuthis; species Doryteuthis pealeii. The sequence goes on from CM042156.1 coordinate 17,231,902, forward strand.
TATTATTAACCAGTGAATTAGATGCAAAGCGTTTGATTGTATAAACACAACCAATTCGTCGCGGACAGGATGTGACACAAAGTGACAAAAAGTGTAACTTTGTTTACCTAACCAACACTATAGAACCCTGTCTGCTCTATATGTTATTAATTTAATTATTTAAATTATCTCTGTATAATTTTCGATCTATCCGATTATTATTAACCACTGAATTAAACAGAAAGATGCAAGTCACTTGTTTGTATTAAAACAACACATCGAGGATGTGATACAAGGAGTAATTTTGGTTACCTAACTCTGACCTGGAGTGGTAGTATCTGTCAGGTTGTCATCAATCAAAATATGAGTTTTAAACATGTGTCAAAAATTGAATACCCAACAAGAATGAATCTATTAAAATGTCTTCGCCATAAATAACCAAAAGGGTTTGACATGCCGTAAAATCCAAACAACCAAACCAAACCCAATCTATTATTATTAACCATTGAATTAAACAGGTGCGCTTCGTGGTATTCCTGAAAAATCTATCCAGATATGAAAAGCAAATGTATACTAAGTTACTATATTATACAATTTCCTTACAAACACTCTATTTGTTTCGTTGCGACATTATTCTGATAGTTATAAGTTACTTTTCTTGCAACTAAATAAAAACACAGGTTTTAAAGAATTTTATTGAGAAAAAATATTTTATTGCAATTTCCCACCTCATATTTATGTGAACTGGGATTTTCAACCCTCGCAACAATTAAGTGTAAAAAGAGAGAAACTCTGTAATGCATTGATGAGGAAATGAGAGTTTGTCTCTCAAACATAAGACAAAACATTGAAGAAATCGCAAGGTCTCATCAAGCTCATGTTTCTCATTAACACAGGAATGATTAAACTTCATAGAAGTATGTTAAGTTTGCTTTTTTTAAATGTGTTATTTTTTTATATATATATTTAACAGTTAACTTAATGACATATTAGTCCTATTTTGTATACAGTGCGCTATCAAGTATATGTAGTACTGTAAGTGCGCCCAGACTGTATAAAGTTTGAGAACCACTGACTTAATAACATATTAGTCCTATTTTGTATACAGTGCGCTAACAAGTATTTGTAGTACTGTAAGTGCGCCCAGACTGTATAAAGTTTGAGAACCACTGACTTAATAACATATTAGTCCTATTTTGTATACAGTGCGCTATCAAGAATCTGTAGTACTGTAAGTGTGCACAGACTGTATAAAGTTTGAGAACCACTGACTTAATAACATATTAGTCCT
>CM042156.1:17238171-17243171 GCA_023376005.1 Doryteuthis pealeii
TCGTCTGTCCGCTGTTTACAGTTCTCTGGTGATTGTAAAAACATTCAGTTAATTGTTCACTTCAGACTGACAGCCGCAAATAGCCGCAAGGGTAAGGGATTTGACAGACGAAAATTTAGCTTGAGGTAGCTGTTAAAAAGTCGAGCCGCACTGATGAGTAGTAAACTTCGAAACACGTGTCTGTGGATGACTGATATATATATATATATATATATATATATATATATATATCAGAGAGAGAGAGAGAGAGAAGGGAGAGAGAGATCAAATGAAAATATATATAGAGAGAGATTCAATGAATATGTATAAGTATACACATACACACACACACACACATATATAATATATATATTTATATTTATATAGTGAAAGGGGCATTAATAGTTGTGTATGTGCGTAATAGATTGTACTATATATATAATATATATATATATATATAGTAGTAAGTCGTCCGGGCGGCCTAATGTCGGTAACAGCCAGACAGCGGGGGAGTCTATCCCCTTTTCAATAGCAGGAGGCCAAGGAGATTGTTTTTAGCATCTGAGGTGGAGCGCCACACCTACCATCAGCTCCTCACTTTACCGCACAGATCTCTGTGCTACTCATTCGCTGAGTTGGCGAGGACCGGTATCGAACTAGGAACCTTGTGGTTTCTAGCCGAACGCTCTACCGACTGCGCTAACACACACACACACACACATATATATATATATATATATATATATATATATATATATATATATATATATATATATATATATATTATATAATATATATATAATATATATATATATATATATAGAGAGAGAGAGAGAGGAGAGAGAGAGAGAGAGAGAGAGAGAGAGAGAGAGAGATATTAATAGGTAGAAAGGAATGAGTAAATAGAATATGTGTGTTTATGAGACAAAAACCAAGATACATAGGGGAGGAGGTTATTCATAATATTTACTGTTACACGGATATAAATATCTTATGGGAAGCAATTTCAAGAGCCAAATTGTTTTCCTCCTGAACGTCCAGATTTTTCACCGACGCAACTGAATTAACCTCCTTCCGTTTTTCGAAAAGAGTACCGACAAGTCACATCCTCTCAGTTGGGCTGAGGCGTGCATTCACTATATTTCAGGATAATTGCCATTTACCACTATGCCCTAATAATAATAGCTGCTGCCGATGCTGTCTAAAAAAAGGATATGGAGTGTACTGAATCGGCTGCACTGGGATTACTGAATAAAAGCCGAACAATGCAATGGAGTCTGCACACATAGGATCTTTTACAAAAAAAAGTAAAGACATGTACAATTTTGTGGCGATCGTTAGGTGTGAAGCAAGAGCAATCTCCAGTGTATATATCTTGTGTTAAGCAGAGCGCGATCCTTAGTGAAGTGAAGATCTTAAGTTTTTAAGGGTCATCCTTGGCCAGTTGATTCTAGGTAAAGAGTCCTCCGATTTGAATCCTTTGGTAAACCTCTCAAGTAGAGAATCCTAGGTTCCTTCGTCGATAGCCGTGTTGACAGAGAAAGAATCAGCGCTTAAGTAATATATCAGCCACGCAGTATGGCCAGCGATTGGCTAAGGAATTGACCACATCATCTCGCCTAGTCTATAAGTCTAGGCTGGGAACTAGCGCACACCTTATATCTAAAATAAATTCAACAGAAGAAACCTTTGGTTGCTCCTTGGTGTCCCTAAGTGTTGGGTATGATTTTTTGGTTGTTCCTTGGTGCTGGGTAAAGTTTTTAAATACATCCTTGGCCAGTTGAAAAGGGCTTAAAGAAAGTCCTGTTATGGAATCCTTTGGTGATCCTTTGGTAAGCGTATAAGTACTATCCTGCGTATTGGTAAAGGTCCAGTGATTTAATCCTATGTCCGTCGTCCATGAATGTTACAGTAATTATGACCAGTAGGTTCGGTTTAAGTATTGTATCAACCTCAGAGTACTGCCAGTGATTGGCCAAGAGTTAGATCACATTATTGAGGCCTAGTCTATAAGCAAGAGTGGGCATCTAGCACACACCTTATAACTTAAAATTCTGGGCACCTAACTTGGTGTAATGGTTAGCAAGCTAGAATTGTTAATGAGTTCGATTCTCATTGGGCGCCCCATACTTCTGGCCTTGGGCCACATCTGAGCTAAGCTTAGTAAATAACTATAACTTAAAATTCTCAACAAGGTCCGTTCGTCAATGTCGAATTACGTGCAAACGAACAGCAGTTCATATCGGCGATTAAATAGTTAACTAACCACGTATTCGAGCTGTTGATTGGCTGTTGTTTAATCCACGTGACCGTACCGAGTCTATAAGTTTAAGTGGTAGATTCCAGCACATCTTATATCACAAAAAACTGCAACAACCCTTGGCAAAAATCGATTTATGAAGAAAGTGCATCGTAAAGGTGTGTATTATCAGTATCAAAATAACGCCCTATATGCATGTAAATACCCAACCCCTCTACTATAAACCGGATAACAAGGCATGTTTGACATTGCTGGAGAAGTAAGGACGCTCTCCTGTGGACTCTCTCACATGGTCGACCAGCAAGGACGTACATTCATCAGCTCATACCGGTGTAAAGAAACTTCCCCAAGTGCAATGTCCGATAGGGACAGATGAAGAGAGAGAGAGGGGTGGAGGTAATGTTTTCATTTATAAGTGCGATAAAAGGTTTCACGGGACTGAGAGACTCATATATGAAGGGAGAGAGAGAGAAGAGAGAGAGAGAGAGATTTTTTTCATTTATAAGCACACTAAAAAGTTTTAGAGGCCTGAGATACTCAGATATGAAGGGAGAGAGAAGAGAGAGAGGAAGAGAGAGAGAAGAGAGAGAGAGAGAGAAAGAAAGAGAGAGAGACTTTTTTCATTTATAAGCGCACTAAAAAGATCCACAGGACTGAGAGACTCAGATATGAAGGGAGAAAGAAAGAGAGAGAGAGAGAGAGAGAGAGAGAGAGAGAGAGAGAGAATTTTCTCATTTATAAGTGCACTAAAAGGATCCACTGGACTGAGTGACAGATATGAAGGGAGAGAGAGAGGAAGAGAGAGGGGGAGAGAGAGGGGGAGAGAGAGAATTCTTTTTTCATTTATAAGGTGATACATCTGTGTAACCCTTTTATTAAGGTGAGCGGAAAGCAGCGATGTTTGGGTTGTTTGAAATGAACCCTCTTTAGAGTGGAAGTATCGGGTCTCCGAAAATTGACACTGGCAAAGTTGAAAACAAGTCTATCCAACACAGACAGACAGACAGACAGACAGACAGATAGATAGATAGATAGATAGATAGAAGGATTGGTGAAAAAAGTTGAAATACACTCACATACACATGAACACACACAAACACAGACACAGACACAGACACACAGACACACACACACACACACACACACACACACACACATATATATATATAATATATATATATATATATATATATATATATATATATATATATATATATATTACTGATCTTTGCTAATCCACGAAGCAAATTAATTTACTTCTGGGTTAATAAAAATTGATTTAAAAAGTGCTCAATAAAAGGTGCCCTTCACATAAAGGAAACGAAAACCCCTGTATGCTGTGTTTAAATGTGAAACTAAAAATAGCGGAATGCAGAGACCCAGAGAAGATATTGAACTCGCGATCTGAGTTGACAAACAAGTGTAGGCATTTAAACAAGCATAAACTGTGCCAGGTAGGTTCTGGCATTACGTAGGGTGGCACACCCACGTACTTAAGAATGGATACAACCCGGATATTAATAAAAGTAGATGGCTGGAATAAGCAATAATTCCCTGAAGAATTGCTACGGCAAGAAACTGCAGTTGGAATATTTTATAACATTCGGTTTTAAAAACGTATATATATATATATATATATATATATATATATATATATATATATATATTGGTTTGAAAATCACATAGAAGAATCACATAGAAAAAACTGACATTTCCAAGTAACGTAGACTTTATGTCTTCGCTACAATATATATATATATATATATATATATATATCTCAGTGACTTCTTGGCCACCCTATATATATATATATATATATATATATATATATATATATATATATGTATATTGAAATGGGAATAATCTGGTGTTAAATATTGAACGTAGAAAGAGAGTGGGTATGGGAAAAGGAACTTTTAAAAAGTAACGAAGAAGAAGAAGAAGAAGAAGAGAAGAAGAGAAGAAGAAGAAGAAGAAGAAGAAGTCATACCTTTCCCAAGAGTATTTTAATTGGAAATTGGATGTAAAGTGCTACTGGAGTTCAAACTCGCTTATCACGATGTAGCAGTCCAGCATGTTAACTATTATGCAGGTGGAACTCTTCCCCTGAAGAGAGATAAAGATGAAATTAGCGTACAGGTAACAAACGTTTCTTGTCATATCAACCCTAAGGTTATTGAAATTTCCAATAGCTTTCAACCTGGTGCCTACACCCGGGATTGAACCAGGAATCTTCAGATGACGACTCACTGTCAATTGTTCTCTTTTCACCCTCCTATTCTTTCCTCCTTTTAATCCTCTTTCTTCTGCTTTCGTTTCTCTTCCTTTTTTCTTTCTTTTTTTCTTTCTTTCTTTCTTTCTCCTATATTTGATTCTTTCTCTCTGTTTCTGCTTCTTTGACTGACGCATCTAGCTGAAACAAGACTCTTTCCTCTTCCAGGCAAAATGGGTTGCTTTTTTAGCACCGACCACCTTACCCATAATACATTGCATTTCTTCAAGTCTTTGTATCCCGATTACGCATTGGTCATACATGACTAACGCACTCATATATACTCAAACAAGAACAACAACCACAATGTGAAACATGTCAAACACCTTTGATAGTTAAATACTTATTCATGGAATGCAGGTTTTTTGCTCACATCAGAAACCGTTATTTTAAAGCAAATAATATGAAAGATCTGTTTGAAAATGTCAACTTGGAGGATATTCTCTCTTTTTTGAGGGAAATAAACTCATACCATAGAATATAGACATG
>CM042156.1:17248171-17253934 GCA_023376005.1 Doryteuthis pealeii
CACAGGGAAATTGGTGGTACCTAGTGTTTGTTTACATTGACGAACGACGGAAACCAGTACATAATTATGTAAATTTTGATTTTTGAATAAAAAAAGTGCACAACCATGAAACGTCTGTGAAAAATGAATGTATCTTATTTAAAATATTAGGTGCGCTAAAGCAACAATAGCATCCATGTAATTTCCGTTGTGAAGGAAGTTCAGAGACAAAACTATTGAGATCCCCTCATCTCACTACGAGATTACATTCCGTGGCCGGCCTGCTCACTTAGATCACTCCGCTTGTGATTACTTTCCCCTGGGCATACCTGAAGGCTATACTTAAGTTTTCAAACGTAGGCTATAGGCAACTGACGAACTGAACGATTTTAGACGTCATGAAATCGCAGCAATTCTTGAGGCAATATCTTGACGGGTGACAAGTGAGGCTTCCGGTGTGTATGGCACACGAGAGCAAGCATTTAGACGATACAATCATTGAAACAAATTGATGACAATAGAAATATTTCAAACATAGCTAATACTTCTCTCTCTCTCTCTCTCTCTCTCTCTCTCTCTCTCCTCTCTCTCTCTCTCTCTCTCGGAAACTTGATCTCTCTGTGACCGTAAAAATACATGAACAAACTTATGTATCTAATAGTTTAAAAACACCAGTCCCGCTGCAGCTGTCAGTAGCCAATGAGATAAGATATCAAGCTGGCAAAAAGTCAGTCTGAGTTCGACTCTAGCCAAGGATGGTTGTTGCGTCTAGCCACACTGAAAAGGCGTGAAACGCCGAAACACGTGTCTGTGGATGACATTAATATCTAAATTTATATATATATATATATATATATAATATATATTATATATATATATGAGTGGAGGATTTGAATAAATCCGACAAAATATGGTTGAGACTAGAGGAAAGTCTGGATAAAACAGCACAAACAGTATGAATTCAATTGAATTTCAATCTCGATATTTTTTGACACCCCCCACACATATATATATATATATATATTATATATATTATATATATATATATATATTAGAAACTGGGTCTCCTATTACGCTCTGAGAAGATAATTGTGATCAGGAAGATTGGTTAGCAAAACGAATTAGATTTTAAAAAATAAATTTGAACTCTGGTAGACGAGTCCATTTCCTCGGACTCTAACCATTAAACCACACGTCTCCGTATATTTGTTGAAATTATATAAGTGAATTTGGATTGCTCGGTGGAGCAGAGCAATCCAAGTTATTGTTGCAGATAACAGATGGAATATGATGGTTTATTCTAATCCAATACACTCTTTCCCATCACCATATTCCGTCTGTTATAAACAATAAACAACAATAACTGGGCGACACTTTTTGGATAATCCTGATTGAGGGCTTATATGCTGCAGCATATAACGGAGGCGCGTGGCATAATGGTTAGAGCTGTAGGAAATGGGCTCGTCGACCCGAGTTCAAATCCTAGACAGAGCTGTTTGTATTTCACATAGCGATAATACCCTTGGGAAAAGGCATGAATCCAATTCTCCCTCCAGGTGTGGGTAAATAGCAGGGCAGACTGGGTTCTTTAACCACGGTTAGTGGGATTAAGAACAGTAGGACGATAATTGAGTAAGGAAAACATTCTTTTGTATACGAAGAGCAGGAAGGAATTTGTTGATAAGAAGGGCCTCAAGTACAGCTAGGTGTAATTCGTTGATTGAAGATGCCAAGATAGTGAACATTTGTGCTGCATATATATATATATATATATATATATAATAATATATATATATTATATATATATATACCAACCTCCGCACGTGCAGGATGCGACACAAGGTAAATATTTTAAGTGGAGTTTAACAGGTTTGAATTCATGGTTTTCCTTCTCCTATACTGGTTACCTAACCTTGGTTAAAGACCCAGTCTGAACAATGAACGCAAGGTGTGTCAAAAGTACAGATTTTAAATTTTGAATGCAACGTTAATTTTTCAGAATACAAGATGTGTTCAAAAAATTTCGATACTTTTTTGACACAACTTGTTATATATATATATATATATATATATATATATATATATATATATTGTAAATAGGGTTTATATAGTGGTTATCACTATCTCACTCGTGATCTAATGGTGGTCCAAGATTTGCGGTATTATTAGAGGGGTGCTCATATTCAGGCATATATTTTATTATAATGGAGATTCTGTGTTTTTTCTGTCTGTAACCGAAACTATATCACTACTCAAGTTACATTCCCTTAATTATTTACGTCAAATTCTCCATGATTTCATTCTTTTAAACCTTCAATTATTAATAAAATTGTTTTACATTATTAATACTGTTGACCATATCTACGTACAAATAACATGCAATTGTATTTATATATACAACAAAATAGCGGTTTACAGTGTGAACGAGAAGGCTAATTTGCATATTGATATCTAAAATTTGATATTAATGAATATGTGCTTAGTATTAGTGATTTCTAATTGTTTGGTTTTATCTTAATGAATATGAGCAGAATTCTCGGGGATAAATCTTAAAAGAAATTTATTTACAAGAAGAAATGATTGTAAATTTATTCTTTACTTCCTATTTTAACTAAATAGTTAAATTAGAAATATTTAGTAATGAAAGACGGGAGTGATGGAAGATTAAGTTTCAGTTGTTCTATTTATCGATTATAGCTCCATCTGTCTCAAATCTTTTTTCCATTCTTATTTAGTTAGTCTGTCTAATTTAATGTGATATTTTATTACATTAAAACTTAAATACTTGCACCGGAGGGGGGCACATATTTGCTAGTATATATAAAACTGGTACTAAACCATGGATCTCTATTAGTATGTATATTTACCAACCCCTCCACACGAGCAGGATGTGACACAAGGTCAATTTCTTAAGCGGAGTTTAACAGGTTTGAATTCAGATTTTTCCTTCTCCTAGACCGGTTGCCTAACCAAGGTTAAAGAGCCCAGTATTCCGTACTATTTACACATAGCTGGAGGGAGAGTAGAATTCATACCTTTCCCAAGGGTATTAGCGCTAAGTGAAATGCAATTACCACGTCCAGGATTTGAACTCGTGTTGACGAGTCCATTTCCCATGACTTTAACCATTACACCACGCACTTTCTAATCTCTATTAGTATATGTAAACATAAGAATTTAAACTCGGGTTGCCGGGTCTATTTCCTATTGTTTTTACAATTCACAATAGAGCATATTGATTGTGAAGACCTGTACAAAAGTGCACTCCAATTTAGAGGCCTCAAGCGATTTCTTTAGAGAGAGTCGTAAGATACCACATGAACAACGTGAAATTATGATAATATTTCGAAACGTTTCATAGCCTTTAAAAAATATTAAAGACGGATTTTTGAATAAGGATTTGTGTTTTTTGTTTTTTTCATGACAATAACACCTTTCTAAAACATTTTCCTGTGCGAATGATAATACCTTACCTATTACTTATATTCAGAAATTATGCCGCACCATATATATATATATTATGCCGCACCATATATATATATATATATATATATATTATATATATATATATATATTATATTATTATATATATATCCCTTACTACTAAGTTTGGATACCTCTCATCATATATATACATATATATATATATATATATATATATACATAATTAATTATATTATATATTTATACGTATAATATGTATATATATATATATATAATATATATAATATATACATATATTAAATAATATATATATTATATCTTATATAATTGTAATTATATATATATATATGACTATTATATTTAATATATATTATATATATATTTAATATATACATATATATTTTATATATCTATAGCTATATATAATATATATGTATTATATATATATTTAATATATAAATATATATATATTTTATATTATATTTAATATATATTATATATATGTGTATATATATATATATATATTATATATTCAATATATAAGTATATATTTATATTCATATATATGCGCGCGTGTGTGTATGTGTGTGTATATGTGTGTGTATGTGTGTGTGTGTGTGTGTGTGTGTGTGCGTGCGTACGGGAAGATAGATGATGAATGAAATAGGTAGCTGCCGCGGAACAGGAAGGATATATGTGAGATGTGCTGAAAAAATTCGAACGAAGCGTACGTCCTGTTGTTATTCATCAACCCACATTACAACACATTTATCTACATCGTTTCTTCAGTCTTTTAACACAGTTCACACTTGGCGTATCGTTCTTCTGTCTTTCTTAACCCTAAGAGTTTTTAAAGGACAAATTCATTCCTTCCTTGGTTTATTTTGAATGTAACTGTTACAATTCATGGGCAGTCGTATTAGTTGGAAGATGGGACGAAAAGTGGATCCTTTACGACAACAGTCGTAAAGGATCCACTTACGACGGTTGTCGTAAAGGATCCACTTTTTGTCACAAGTGACTATTCGGTCAAGAAAGGGGTCATTGGTGTTACGCAAACTGAGCATCGAGCACACTTCAAACCGCATACATTTTTGGTGCTCATTGAGCTCATGAGGAACCCATTTATCGAGCTTTTTCACCTTTCCAATACTCTGTAAATGGCGGGAAACTGTTGCAATTCTGACACCAAGTGTCTGAGACATTTCTCTGGCACTTTGTCGTGGATTTTGCTCAACAACTGCCTGCAATTGTTCATTGTCAAGACTGCATGTCCGTCCTCTACCTTCTTCATCTTCAAGACTTTCATATCCACTGCGGAATTTCTGGAACCACCCTTCGTACAGTCCGATCACTTGTGGATTTATCTCCCCATGCTTTGTTGAATTGGCAGCAGTTTCGGAGGCATTGTGCCCAAGCTTGAACTCATGAACATAAGAAGCGAAGGTCATGTTTAGGCAGTTTCATCTTTGAATGCCCCTATTTTTCAAAATAACTTTCTATCTGAAAATAAATTAGATTTTATTTTTGAGCACACATTAATTATATATATGCAAAATTCACCTGAAATAAACAACAAATTCTATATTAAAAATGACATTTCAAACCGAGCACTTCAATCGGCGATTATTTTTGTAACAACCTAATATATACAAATTCACTATCACTACAACCATAACTCCAAATGTATTATTTTAGTAGTCGGCTTACACTTTTAAGTTCATGTGTAGGAATATAAAGGGGAACGTCGCTTATTAGTTCGTTCTTACCATACAACTTTACTTTTAAACCCCGTTATTTCATCTAAATCTCTATGGAAGATTAATAGCCCATCAGTCTGTAGCTCAATACACCAATTAATCAAGCCGTTCAAATGTCGTTAATCCTCAACGCGAGAGAAACATCAATTTTCAACAGGACCGTAATCGATACCTGAAACCCTGAGAAAATGCGTCCTGCCCATAGCAATATTATTTATTCGAACTCTTCACGCCGCCCTGTTGGTTGCGGCGTTAGAATTCACGGACTGTACCTCTGCAGAGGGGTAGGATTCCTCCAAATGGGGCCACCTGTTGGCCGTGGGTGGCGACCTGTGATGCTTAAGGACGGAGTCTTGGTGGATGAGCAGTCCATGACCTGAAACACTCCACTTAGAACCTTACTTAGGCTAGATGGGCGGTCAGAGATGCTCCCTCTGATCAATCGGCTGGTTATGTCAAGCCTAGCACCTATTGCCACAACCCTATTGCTCTTATAGCAAGCCCAACATTTTTGTATATATGGGTGCTAGAAGGCGTGGCTGCGGATCTACATGTCCTGGGAATGAAATGTTAAACTTCT
>CM042156.1:17261534-17301534 GCA_023376005.1 Doryteuthis pealeii
CCTCCAAATGGGGCCACCTGTTGGCCGTGGGTGGCGACCTGTGATGCTTAAGGACGGAATCTTGGTGGATGAGCAGTTCATGACTTGTAACACTCCACTTAGAACCTTACTTAGGCTAGATGGGCGGTCAGAGATGCTCCCTCTGATCAATCGGCTGGTCATGTCAAGCCCTAGCACCTATATGATTGCCCCAACCCTATTGCTCTTATAGCAAGCCCCAACACTTTTTATCATATGGTTGCTAGAAGGCGATGGCTGGGGGTCAACCCGTCCTGGGAATGACGTTAAACTCTATCTGATGGTAAGGTGCCAGTTTTTTTTAGGTTTCCTGAATGTGAAGCACCCCTTAATCACCATTGCTCCCTGGTATACTCTGACCCGGAGTGGTTGTACCCGTTAGGGTCCCATCTATGGGTTAAATAGAAAAATTTATTTATAAAAAAATTGTATTATCCATTAAGAATTGATTTATTTCAAAACTTTATCAGCATTAAATGACCCACTGAGGTTGGTATGCCGTAGAACAAACCAAACCAAACCAAACGAACTCTTCGCAATGGACTAGCTGTGACACTAGGTCAATTTTAAAACAAACGTTGGCGAGTCAGAGAACAGATTTTTCCTTCTCCTAAACGGTTTCCTAATCAAGGAAATAGATAGACGACGAGGCGATTTCAAGGCTATACAAGGCTGTTTGAATTATACATAGCGCTAATACCCTTTGGAAAGGTATGAATCCAATTATTCTTCCTGCAGCTAGAGTTAAATAGTAGAGAAGCCTGGGCTCCTTAACCTTGGTTAGGCAACCAAGCGTGTACTTATTTTAGGTTACAGAGTTTCACACACACACTTACACACGCACGCACATACACGCGCGCGCACACACACATACACACACACACATACCTATACATATAAAAGAGTCTCAAGGAATCCCATGGTATGTGTGTGTCGACCTAAAACTCCGATAATATGTCATTCAGATTTGAAATCTTGTATATCCTTTAATATGCTTATACCTAAGAAACACACAAAATTTAATTATTGATTTTTGCTAATTAAGCGATATAATTAATTAATTAAACAAAAATCTAATGATTTGTGGAACTCTTCATAATTCTTTATAAATAAGTACAGAAAGACTCGCTTTAGTTTAACCCACACACCCTACTATTGAACGAGTCCAGGTGAATATAGTTCACCGTACTCTGCCAACTGTAGAGATAATAGGTATTTACCAAACCTCCAAATTAGGCATCCAGCGAGGCTCGAACTCACTATTTATTCATAATGGATTTACGAGACTAGCTTAATAATTATTAAGCTCGATGAGACGTCCAGGAATTTAATAAGCTTACTTTAGATATGACACAAAGTCACAAGTATGAGGCACCCAGTGAGAAAGAAAGTCACAAACAATGGTCTGGTAATCTACTTTACAAACTATTATACCCCGTGAGATGTCCTATTTACCAAACCCGTTTGCCAAGGTTAAGATATGATACAGGGTTGCAAGCATGATATATTCTGCGAGGATGGAACCCACTTTTTAGTTGTAATGGATCTGCGAGACTAGCTTGATAACCATTTCACCCAGATGGGATGTCTGGACCTGTGCATGTAATATGTAATAGAAGTAACAGTGACTTACCGGGAGCTAAACGCGTTCACTGTCTCGCGTGTCAATCTACTCTCTGAGAGCCGTTTGCCAAACTGCCATTTTTATGCTGCAGACTTATTTGCATAAGATGGCAGCGACACATTAAAAAAAACAGGCGAGTGGACATGGGGAGGGGAGTTCTCTTACAGACTTTGCATGCGTATTGATTGAACGTAATCTGCTAACTCTGTTACTTTAATTCTTGTGTGTACTGAAGGTTTCGTGTGTTGGTGTCGATAACAGAATCCTGATATAAAGTAAGAAATCAAATAGTGTGAATTTACGAGATTATCGTAGTAGCTTCATTTTTAATAGTAAACCGTACTGCTACAAAACATGCGTAAGTATTTAAGTTTTAATGTAATGAAATATATATCAAATTAGAAACATTAACGAAATCAACTAAGAACGTATATAAAAAGATTACATTTATTTCAGTAATATTCTAATTGGTTTCTATATAAAATTATTCATAAGACTAATTTTAATACGTTGAAGAATAAGACAGTAATATAAGAGATCAATAACACCAAGTAATTATTGATTAAACACGGTTTTGTTAAAACCAGTATGAAAAGTAACCACAACCCTCTATATATTAATACGCTTGTTCCTTAATCTTCCGACCTTTATAATCATACAACACCCTCTGGTTAAAAATCAGATCATCCAAATCGTCCAAGATGAAATCCAAAAATGTAAATCCTCATTATCTAGTGTTGCTTATCTGCCGAATTCTTGTGTGTACTGAAGGTTTTGTGTGGTGGTGTGGATAACAGAACACCACATGGTAACAATCCTGATCTAAAATAAGAAATCAAATAGTGGGAATTTACGAGATTATCATTGCAGCCTCATTTTTTTCTCTAGTAAACCGTAACTAAAGTCGTCGGGGTGGCCTAAAGTCAGTATCAGTCAATCAGCGAGGGAGTCTATCCCCTTTTCACTAGCGCTAGACCAAGGAGATTGTTTATGCGTCTCAGGTGAAGCGCCACACTTACCATTAAGCTCCTCACTTTACTGCACAGATCCCTGTGCTACTTATACGCTGAGTTGGCGAGGATCGGTATTGAACTAAGAACCTTGCGGTTTCTAGCCGAACACTCTACCGACTGAGCTAACCCGGCCCACTGTTACATGATATGTACAAATATTATAGATAGTAATAAAAGTTATGTAAAACTTCACTATTTAATTTTTTTTATTAATTAAAAGCCGTTGCTTTGGTATTAGCTTGGCTATGCGGAAATACGTTGAGTAAGACTAACGTCTGGAAAGTATAAATAAATCTTTGAATGTTTTCCATTTTTACAATATATGTGGTGTCACAAATTGCTGGCAGAACCTGTAGTCAGTTTGAAATAGGTTCGTTGGAGTTAAAAGCGTAGGCGGGTAGATTTCCGTTGGATGACCCCCAGCTGACCCACAGAGGCGCAAATCTCGCGCACCACGTGATTGGTTAGTTTAGATTTTAGTTTCAACCTGACGTTGGAGCAGAGAGCATCTGTCTCTCTTTGCTGGGGTTTAAAGTCTCATCCGAGGGGAAAATATGGGCTGGAATAATAAACCTTGATCAAGAAACAAGTATTGTAGTTCTTTCAATCAATACCTCGAGCATATACAATTTATCTACTCATTATTAAGTGTTCTGACATCGGAAATTTCCATGGCTCAGTCTCTTACTACCCGTCTCTATCAGTCATCGTTCCTGGGAAATCATTAACACGGCATCTAGTGTCCGCACGTATCAGTTGTATAATTTTTTCTGGTCGGCCAATACAGATGCTGCAGTGCTCAGAAGAATGTAATTTATGAGTTCGTCCTTACTTCTCCAACAGTGACTAGCATGACTTGTTCGTCTTACTTCAATGTCCATATAGCTGCTGGCTATTGGCACTTGATTATTGAGAGTTAAAAAGCAGAAATAACTGAAAATTATTAATAAAATCTGAAAGAAAAAGTACTCAATAGAATATCTATCTATATATATATATATATATATATATATTATTATATATATATATATATATTAAGTGTGTATGTACACGCACAACCTTCATATATATATATATATATATATATATATATATATATATATATATATATATATACTAGCAAAAGTACCTGGTCCATGACCGGACTATAAAAATGTTAACACTTTTTTAAAAGTATGTTTAAAAATGAATTAGAAATAATTTGAATACCCAGTAATAATGAATAAAACAAATATGACTTCAGCATATAATCGATTTAAAATACATATGAGTATAATTTGCATTTCTACGACCATATGCGTAGAAGTTCAAAGCCTTAGGAAATAAAAATTATTCGAGGTAAGTGCAGGGATGTACTCACCCCAAATATTAAGCCAGTACCGATGAGTGGGTGGGAGTTTTTTTGTTTGTTTTAAGTTTTAGAACTGTCTTTTTTGTTACAGTTATGAATTGTGTTGACGCTACTTCAAAGATGAATTGTGCCGACGGGAGACGGGATGGGTGGGTATGTCAGCTTAACTTTAGTTTTTGTTTTTTGAAATGAACATTCGTATTTTCTTTCATACAGCGACAGAGTCTTCTGTCTGCGAAGTTTAAATCTAAACTCGTGTCGACGTGAATAGGGTGGGGTGGAGGGTGTGTATACTGTTTTTTTGTTTTTTTGTTAATTATTGTATTATATCGCTTAATTATTATAAATCAAAACCCAAAATTTGTGTGTTTCTTAGTTATAAGCAGATCAAGTAGTATACGAGATTTCAAATCTGAATGACCTCTCGTTTGTGAGTTATAAGTCGACACGTACATACCAAACTTCCTTTTATATATATATATATATATATATATATATATATATATATATATATATATATATAATATATATGAAGGTTGTGTGTGTACATACACACTTCTAAAACCAATTAAACACGGTCATGAAAAAAATAATGGAGAAAGGGGAAGTAATTGCACCGCAGAAGCGATCACGTGACACCTTTTTTTTTTAAACTATTTCCGCTTTGTCGACGTTTACAAACCGGAAGCGACGCCATATATTTCCAGTGATGTCTGGGTTAAGTCTCACTGAATTACACGTATTTATTTTATGCTGTATATATATTTTTTTAATTAGATCTACTAAATGTTTTTTTTCAATTGTTTCTATTTGACACACCCACACACACACACACACATATATATATATGTATATATATAAATATTTTATTTGTGTTTATGTATTGCGTATGTGTGTGTTTTTGTCTGTGTATGTATATATAGATATGTACATTGTAAATGCATATATTATTTATTAGATCTACTAAATATCTTTTCAATCGTTTCTATTAATATATATATATATATATATATATAATATATGTATGTATATGTATATGTGTTTGTGTATGAGTGTCTGTTTATATATATATATATATATATATATATATATATATATATATATATATATATATTGTAAATTTCTAAGATTTTTTTGCTTGCAATCAACGTTGTTTGTTGAGATGTACTTAGCAGAAAATAAAAACAGAATCCAAACTACCCCCAGGGAACAATTTACTGAACTCTACAAGATAAACTCACTCACTTCACATTCTCTCTCTATTTTTTTTATATATTCAACATTCTTTACTTTATCTACTCAACGTTTCCATTTCTTTCTTTTCTTTTTTTCACCTTTTTTTTCTTACTACTTATTCTCGGCATCTACAAATTATGCGTCTCACCAAACAACTGTTTTACGTGGATCTGTCGATCCTTCTAAAAAAACGGAATGATTGATCTACGCATGCGCATAGCTCAGTCGGTAGAGCACCCGTCTTGGTAATCGCAAGATTCTGAGTTCGATACCGATCCCCGTCAACTCAGCGTATGTGTTGCACAGATTGGTAATCTGATTTCAGCGGTAAAATACGGAGCTGACAGTAGGTGTGGCGCTCCATCTCAGCGAAAACAATATCATTGGTTAAGTTCTAGAGAAATAGAGATAGACTTTTTCGATATCTGGTAGAAGTCTTGATTACATGATCATAATATAAACTGTATGATGTGGGGCCTGCCTGCGTATACCTGCTCTTTCAGGTAACCCGTTCACGACAGCGGATCTGTAAGAAAGCATTCGTAGAGAGATAACAGCTTTCCTGTTGATGTGCTAAACCACACTGATACAAAAACAAATGTAAACTTTAAATAAACTAGCAAATATATGCACCCTCCGGGTGCAAGTATTTAAGTTTTAATATAATAAAATATCATATTAAATTAGAAAGGCTAATGAAACTGAATAAGAAAGCAGATAAAAAGATTTGGAACAGAGGGGGTATGATTGAAAAATAGAACAACTTTGAAACTAACTCTTCCATCATTTTCCCTTACTCCCGTCTTTCATTGGTAAATATTCCTAATTTAACTATTTAGTTAAAACAGGAAGTAAATAATAATATTACAGTTATTTCTTCTTGTTAATGGATTTCTTTTAAGATTTATCCCCGAGATGTTTGCTTATATTTAATAAGATAAAACCAGACAATTAGAAATCAATAATACTAAGCATATATTTATTAAAATCAAATTTCTAAGATCAATTTGCAAATTAGCCTTCCATTCACACTGTAAACTGCTATTTTGGTGTATATATAAATACAATTGCATGTTATTTGTATGTTGATATGGTCAACAGTATTAATGATGTAAAACCATTTTATTAATAATTGAGGTTTAAATAAAAATAAAATCATGGATAATGTGAGATAAATAACAAAGGGATTTGACACTCTTATAGTAATATAGTTTCGGTTACAGACAGACAAACACACAATCTCCATTATAATAAGATATATATTAAAATAACACAAACTATGTATAGATATATAATACCAGTCATGTATCTATTAAAACTTGTTTTAAAAAATAATGAGGACTGTCTAATGTTGCATGTTCAACGTAGTTTTTGTTACAGACAAAAACCCGAAGCGAATCTCCATTATTAATAGATATGTTCCGCGGATCGATTTCAACCAAGATCATTCAACTTCTACAAGGTGACGCCTCTTATATGGTTACATCATTCATGATGGATTGTTATTTGTCACGTGGCTAGAGGTTTGTGCGCATGACACAAAGAGAAAACAAATCAGAGAGTAACTTTTTGACAGTTTCTTTGACGTTTTATCACTTCTTCATTTTTCATCAATTCTTTTTTCTTTTTCTCTTTTCATTATCTTTCCTTCCTCTGTTTCCTTTCATGCCTCATTTTTTTTTATCTAACTCCCCTTTGAGCTTAGCATAACACTTATTCGCCATAGAAAATCGAATGAGCGAACCGAGTTCAAATCTGGACGAGGTTGTTTGCATTCGACATACTTTAGGGAAAAGGTATATGTACTGCTATTTTTCCTCTAACTATGAGTAAATAGTTGGGCAAACGTTTGAAATGGACACACCGACCGCAGTCCAAATCTTTGACGTGGTTGTTTGAATTTCCCATAGATCTAATACCTTGGGAAATGTATGCATCCAACTCTTCTCCCTCCATCTAAGGGTAAAATAGAAGGAAAGACTGGGCTATTTAATTCATTTATGGGATGAGTCAAGGAAAGTGAAAACTACAAATTCGAACCAGCTGTACTCCAATTAAAATTGACCTTGTGTTACATCCTGCCAGTGCTGGAAGGAGTATTGTAGGTAAATAGTAGGTCAGACTGGGTTCTAAATAATCTTTGTAAGGCAATTAGACTTTGAGAAAGAAAGCTATGAATTCAAACCAGCTGTACCCAATAAAAATTGACCTTGTGTTACATCCTGCCAGGTGGAAGGGCATTGTAGGTAAATAGTAGGGCAGACTGGGTTCTAAATAATCTTTGTAAGGCAATTAGATTTGGAGAAAGAAAGCTCTGAATTCCAACCAGCTGTACTCCACTTAAAATATGAGATTGTGCCACAACCTCCACATTGCCTAGGGGTTGGCTAAATTCTTTCTTGTTCTTGTTTTTGGTCTTTTTTTGTTTTTCTTCTTCTTCTTCTTCTTCTTCTCTTCTTCTTCTTCTTCTTCTTCTTCTTCTTCTTCTCATCATCATCATCATCATCATAGCTGTTTTTTCTTTTTTTTCTCCCTTTCTCTTTCTCTCTACGCAATGAGAAGATATCATTTTACCAGACATCTGAAGTCAACAAAATTGCTTCCGACTTCGTAAAAATCTTCTAGAAGATATCAAACTTTTCAGACAGTCCAAATACCAAGGGCGGGGTTTGGGTCACTTGTGGATACGGGGTTGATGAAACAACACTAATGCAACCAGCCTCTGACTCCTGCCAAAACATCTTTTTTTATATCTTTCAGTTTGTTTGAAATAATGTAAGCAGTTCATGCCAACCGAGAGAACACAAACATTTTGATAGAATTTCAAAAACACCATTCCTATATAGAATGGCCATGACGTCATTTTTTGTCTTAGAATGTGAGAACCTGGGTGCGGTGGGGAAGTGGTTTAGCCTCAGGGATCTAAATACCATAAAAATAAACTGCTCAGACCTTATTATAGATTTTTTGATGCTTGAATTGAGAAAAATAATGTAGTTTCTTAAATAAACAGATAGCAGTTTATATATCGCAAATCTGTTTTTGGAGGAAATCAATGCTACTAGTTGACGTAAAAGTCTACGCTGGGTCAAAAATGTGAATAACAGCTAGTTATTATGTTTCACACCAGTAAGAAAAATTAGTAGCTTTCATTGATGTGCAAGTGACACCAAGTCGCCTAATTATATTATAATATATATATATATATATATATATATAATATATATATATATGTGTGTGTGTGTAAACAAATATGGCTATTTTCAGCCGACAATATTTGGGAGAATATCTGCTTAATTGAAGTCAAACCTAATTTTTTGAAAGTTAATTCATTAATGATTAATGTTATTAATGGTTAAATCCCGCCTAATTAATCATTAATGAATTAACTTTCAAAAAATTAGGTTTGACTTCAATTAAGCACATATTCTTCCAAATATATATATATATATATATATATATATATATATGAAGATAGGAGGGCTGGAGTAAAATCCGACTGTATGCGGTGAGGTAAAAGGAAAAGTGAACAAAAAATAATGACTCAAACAAGTCCAAGTAGGAGAGAAATATTTCGTCCTTTTCATGCGAAGAACATCTTTAGTCTGATTTATTCAAAGCAAAATACGTACATTTGTGTTTATAAAAGAGAAAGTGAGTTTGTGTTGGAATTGTGGGGTAGGGAGTTTAAGGAGGGTTTGATTGAAATAAGAATAACATTATATAAAGTGTAGGGGGGTTCAGAGGATGGTGGTTTGTGTTGGGAAGATGAGAAGAGGAAGCTGCTAGGTGCTTGTTGGGAAAGGGGGGTTGGGAGAAGTGGGTAAAATTCTTGGTTACAAATGTACGTATTTTGCTTTGAAAAAGTCAGACTGAAGATGTTCTTCGTGTGAGAAGGACGAAATATTTCTCTCCTACTTGGACATGTTCGAGTCATTATTTTTGTTCTCTTTTCCTTTTACCTCACCTCTATATATATATATATATATATATATATATATATATTCAATTATTTATTGCATGAAAGTAGTGTTATATACCCACTTAATTTGCTGGGTATATGGCGAGAAAGAGAGAGAGAGAGAGAGAGAAAGAGAAGAGAGAGAGGACAGTGTGAGGTGATGATGATTCTTACTCCTCTAGTCTACTTCGTCGGTCGCTATCTTTCTTTGGGCTTCTTCTGTGGGTTGATTTCATCTCTGATCGGGATGGGTGACTGCTCATTTCTTGTTTGAAGTAATACGCCAGACTTGTTGCTTTTTTATTATTCTTTATTAAAAAACAACCCCAGCCCAAAGGTTTTCTCGAAACCGCGCGGTTGAGAAGCTGCATTTTGAGAGCGTGATCCGTAAACGTCTGTTCTCACTGACTGTCTGGCCGTTGAGGCTTTGCTTGAACTCAAACTGATTTCTGTCACACGCTTTCGATTGGCGGTTTTCGGAAGGAGTTAAGTAAAGATTATCTCCTGTCCATCATAACCAAAACGGTTGCGGTAATTGTACATTCAACCCCCTCCGACTTTGAATCTTCAAAGTGTCAATTCAAATATATGTACACTACTTACAAGATTCGCAGGCTACCCATGAAGTATGTAATAGTAATTTTCTTACCCTGGGATTTCATGCTTCTTATGCATTGCGTGCAATACACACACACACACACACACACACACACACACACACACACACAACCTTGAGGTTTGTTTCAATGTCGTTTATCGCAAAAGATTTATACACACACGCGCAACCACACAGACAAAACACCTAAAAATGCAGAATGCCTTTTTTCGATACACACACTCACACAC
This sequence comes from Doryteuthis pealeii, assembly GCA_023376005.1. Classification (NCBI taxonomy): domain Eukaryota; kingdom Metazoa; phylum Mollusca; class Cephalopoda; order Myopsida; family Loliginidae; genus Doryteuthis; species Doryteuthis pealeii. Next base: position 17,271,584 of record CM042156.1, read on the forward strand.
TCTCATACTCACATCGTAAAAGAGAATATTTGACGTCATATTTCAAACCGTCCACTTTTTTCAGCGTCCTTTCTTCAGACTTTAAATTTTGAACAGACTGATAAACAAGGACTATCACTTGCTTTTCTCGTTATTCTGTGATAAAGAAATTTTTATCACCTTCCATATACCAACAAATGCCCTGAAGATGATCTAATTTATAGATCGAAACACTGCAGCGTCGACCAATAAAATTACCACTTAACTTATTTAAACCTGTGTTTTTTTTTGTTTTTTTTTCAATTTTCTTAATATACTACATACATATATATATATTATATAGACAGCGCATTTTTTTTTTAAATTCCAACTTTTGACTAGCAGCGTTCTGTTTTTGCTGACAGTTATTTCATCCCATCTTATTTTTGTTGAAGACCGATCCACGTGCGGTCGATGCAGATTTCCGAGGGTCCTCACATCACTGGGGGGGGGGGGCGATGTTGCTTTTTAAAACCGTAGAGAGGAAAGGCCCCGAAACGGTTTGCACATTCTCTCCTGATGATCCCATGCATTTGTAAACATCTTTTGTTTTTTCATTATATCAAATTTCATACATATATATATATATATATATATGGACTCTCTCAGCGATTTTCGACGCATGAGTGTTCATTCGGTGAACGACTGACACAGTGATTTGTTTATAGTGGTGAAGGCTTGTGTTGGACCAATTCGCACTTTTTGGCACAGTCGATAAGAAAAAATTGGTACTCAGGGAATGAATGCCACATAACCCAATCAACGACTGACCTCAGGAAATTTGAATTCAGAGTTTACCTTCTCCTAGACTGGTTACCTACCCAAGGTTAAAGAGCCCAGTCTGCTCTACTATTTTGCCCATAGCTGGAGGGAGAATATATGGATTCATACCTTTCCCAGGTGTATTATATATATATATATATATATATATATACTTTGGTGCGGTACCAAGTTTCTTGGTACAAGGTGATTCTAGGTGGGTCCTAATTCTCTACCAGTAGTTTGTTGTAGAGTTCAGGTTCCGTATGAGAGCTCAATGTTTAATTATTGTAAACAGAGCAAAGTTATTTGGGAATAAAAAGGCCTTAAATACCATGGAAAGGAAATAAAATATATCAGTGGACTGAAGAAGCTCGTGAGCATACTCGCGAGTGGAAATGGTCCATAACCACGATACCCATGGTATTTAAGGCCTTTTTATTCCCAAATATATATATATATATATATTATATATATATATATATATATATATATATATATTCCATTATCAAGCAACCGACCAAAACAGAATTAAGAATCATAATTGTAAACTGTTTATTTTAAACACACCATATATATTCAGATAAATTATATTTATGAGTTTTAGCATTGGTATGACAACCGGTCTAGGAAAAGGAAAAGGGAATTCCGCCCTTTAAAATCAACACAATTACTGACCTGTTTCAAACAACCTGAGGTTCAAGGCTGTTGCAATTCAAGAAAAATTTTATTCGTTCTTAAAGTTGTCTGTTTACATATAATTCTTTCCTATCTACATATATATATATATATATATATATATATATATATATATATATATATATATATATATATATATATATATATGTGTGTGTGTGTGTGTATGTATATATATATATATATATATATATATATATATATGTGTGTGTGTATATATATATATATATATATATATATATAAAATAAATAAGTAATCAACAGATACGTGTTTTGGAGTATCACTCCTCATCAGTGTGGTTATACCGTTTAACAGCTACCTCTGGCCGGGTTCGAGACCCGAATGAACTTTCGTTCGCCAATCCTCTTACCCGTACGGCCACAGGCAGCTGTCAAAAATAGGAGAATATTTAATCGCTACATTTCTAAGCGGAAATGAATTCACTAGAGGCCTCAAACATATGTAAACAAAGCGAGGCTTAGCTGTGCACCAGATACGGTGAATTCTGTAATTAAATCCCTTCTATTTAAAGTGCTCGACCAAAGTGGGAGCATATATAATAAATAAGTAATCCACAGACACGTGTTTCGGAGTAACACTCCTCATCAGTGTGGTTATGCGTCTGTGTGTGTGTGTGTGCGTGTGTGTATGTGTGTGTGTGTGTGTGTGTGTGTGTGTGCTTGGATAACTACCTCTGCATGCATCTCTGTAAATTTTAGATGCCTTGTACATCTATCGATCCATTTTTCTAGCTATATATATGCTTCCCACTCCCATGGTTGAGCACTGTGGGGGACATTAATTGTAACTTCACCCGTCTGTTTATAGATTTGAGTTCTCTGGTGATTCTAAAAATATACCGCCGTAAAGTATGTGGCAATTAATTGTTCACCCTAGACTAACGGCCCGCTGATAGCCGCAAGGGTAAGGAACTTGGCAGACGAAAATTCTGTCGAGTTTCAATCCCGGCTAGAGGTAGCTGTTAAAAAGTCGAGCCGCACTGATGAGAAGTAAACTTCGAAACACGTGTCTGTGGATGACTGATATATATATATATATATATATATATATGAGTATAGATAAAAGGATATGAAAACAACACAATATGCTGTTAAAGTGAAAACATTTTATAACATATTCATAGCTAATATTGAACAATATTTCGATTTTATAAAAATCATCTTCAGAGCTTGTTAGGTTTTGAATTCATATGACCTTCGTCTCCGCTCTTGATAGTACGGAGTATAAACAAGCTCTGAATATGATTTTTATAAAATCGAAATATTGTTCAATATTAACTATGAATATGTTATAAAATGTTTTCACTTTAACAGCATTTTGTGGTGTTTTCATATCCTTTTATCTATACTCAACCGTCGGATTCATTTCCTTTCTCTTAACTTATATATATATATATATATATATAATATATATATATACGAAAGCATACACACATACACACACACACGCGCGCGCGCAAACACAAAAACATATACCAACACACACATACACACACATACACACGCGCGCAAACACAAAAACATATACCAACACTCACATACACACACACTCACACACATACACACACACACGCGCGCGCAAACCAAAAAAAACATATACCAACAGACACACACGCGCGTGCGCGCAAACACAAAATCATTTACCAACACACACATACATACACACACACACACACGCAAACACAAAAACATATACCAAACACACACGCATACACACACACGCGGGCGCAAACTCAAAAACATATACCAACACACATACACACACACACACACACACACGCAAACACAAAACATATACCAACACACACATATACACGTAAACACAAAAACACACATACACACACACACACGCAAACACAAAAACATATACCAACACACACATACATACACACACACACACACACACACACACACACACACACACACACACACGCAAACACAAAAACATATACCAACAAACACATAAGCACACAAACACACACGTGCGCAAAGACAAAAACATATACCAACACACACATACACACACAACTACTCAAGCAGAAATATTATCATCATTTGAACAGAAACAATTCTCATAAATATATAAAGTTAATTAAAAATTGTTTTTTGCTGGGTTTTTTTTATCATTACGTGATGCCTACCCGGTTCTACAAGTGTTATGCGTCATTTTGATCTAGGATTTCCGAGGAAAATGACAATATAACCGCCTGACGATCTCCATGAATGTAAAATGATAGCCCTGTCATATTAGTAAATGAATCATTGCAAATGAATTAATAAACAAACGAATAAATAAATAAAGCATCGCATATTGAAAAGCAATTGACAAAATGAAAAGGGAAGGGATATTAGAAAGGAAAACAACAAAAACGAAAAGAAGGATTAGGATTCTGAGTGGATCCGATCCAACGTTATCATTTTCAATAAGCAAGTCAGATTAGCTTCCCACACACAAACCCAAACGCCCCGCCCCGCCCAATTCCAGACGAACGAATTGTTTGTCAAAATAATATCTGCTGTCATTGATCGGGCCGACGAAGATCTCGGGATGTAACATCGCTTAATCCGAGATTTAGGACTCCAGAAATCGGATCAGCTGACACCTCGGCTCGTAGGGTAAACGGATCTTTACAAAGTACTAACACCTAGAATCACGAAGTCGACCATAAGTCTCGTTAAAATCTCATTGGCCCGTAACCTTGAAGTCAGCTCGCGTTCGTTTGATTGGTTGGTTGGGCTTTTGTTTGTTTTTTTGTTGTTGTTTTTTTGTTGGTTGGGTTTTTGTTTGTTTTTATTTTTTATTTCTTGTTTTTATCTCATTTATCAACCATATTTCCTTAGGATTTATTTATTAGTATTATTAGTTTGATACTTAATTCCCTCTAAGCCTGTTTTGTTCGTAATTCATATTTTCATTCAATTATTCGGCTGCTCTGTCGGTGAGGTTTAGATTAAGCCGACTATCTCCTCAGCAAAGGGCCAAGATACCCTCATAGAGGGGGTGTCCTAGGTATCCGACTAAATGACACTAGATGACGATGTAAGTTGGTTGTTTGGTTGGTTGATTAGAAGGTATGTCAACCCATATTGGGTTATTTTATGCCGAGGACGTTTTGTTTTATTCATTCTTGACTCAATATTTTTTAAAAACTCAATTTCTTTTGAAATTTTAAAACTCTTTTTTTACGATTTAACCCATAGATGGGACGCTAATAGGTACTACCACTCTGGTCTAGAGTGGACCTGGGAGTAATGACAATGAAGGGGTACTCCACATTCCCCAGAATCCCAGAATTGGAATTTCATCATTAGATTCAGTTTAACGTCATACCTAGGACACTAAAATCTTCAGCCAATGCCTTCTGGCACATATATGATAAAAAGGGTTGGATCTTGCCATAAGGCAAGAGGGTTGGGACAATCATATATATATTTACCGATCCCCTGCACGAGCAGGATGTGACACAAGGTCAAATTCTTAAGCGGAGTTTAACAGGTTTGAATTCAGAGTTTTCCTTCACCTTCACCTTCACCTTCGTTACGTATCCAAGGTTAATGAGCCCAGTCAGTCCTGCTATTTACCCATAGCTGGAGGGAGAATTGGATTCATACCTTTCTCAGTGGTATTAGCGCCATGTGAAATGTAGACTGCTCCGTCCAGGAATTGAACTCGGGTCGACGAGTCCATTTCCTACGACTCTAACCATTACACCACGCGCCTCAATATTGGAACAATCATATAAGAGCTAGGACTTGGTGTGACCAGCAAATTGATCGGAAGGGACCTCTCCGATCGTCCATCTAGCCTAAGTAAGGGCCAAAGAAGAGTATTGCAAGTCATGGACTGCTCAGCCACTTGGATTTTGTCCTTAAGCATCACATGTATGATACTAAACTGCACTAGATGATGAGGCTCCAGTTCTGGAGATCTAGAAAGTGTTCAAATATATCTATCTCTGTCTATCTATCTATTACAGTCTTTTCACACACACACACACACACACACACACACACACACATATATATATATATATATATATATTATAATATATTAATGATTTGAAGGCAATTACAATGCGTATAAAAAATAAAAACAAAAAGATGTTTTTTTTGTCTTATCGATTTCAAAGTATAGAACTTTATCTTCAGAGATTAATATCAGAAATGTACGTGCTTAAGTTTTTTTGTGTGGTTATATTTTTTCTTCTTTTTTTCCTCTTCTTTTAGGAAAGTTGCTTATAAAAAAAAATTTGTATACAAAACCACCGTAAGATTCAAGGAAAACACAGTAACAATATATAGAAACAGAGGCTCCCAGGAATCTGAGGAGCTAATACACAAAATAGTTTTTGGTTTGGGACCTTAGTGTCCAGGTTCTACGTCTGCAGGAATGGGGAATACACTTTCTTTGCCATTACTTCCAGGTCCATTCTGATCCGGTGTGGTAATACCTATAAGAGTTCTATCTATGTATCAAATAGATAAATGAACTAAAACATTGCAAAGTGTGGCAAAAATTACATTGGCTGCCTTGTCAAAATCTACACATTAGAATCAAAGATCTATAAACATGTGTAGTGAACTTGAATATTACATTCTGATGTGCTAAATGCCACAGTAAATGACACTGTTGAAGACAATAGAGTGTTACATAATTCATAGGCAGCTTATGAATTAAGTAGGTACCTGTAGTAAAAATTAGTTAGATTTAAAATCGGAGGGAGCTAAGTGTGGAATTGCCATAACCGTTAGGGTTATGATTGGCAACTGATGACCCAGACTTAAGCCTCCGGAATGTGCCAATTCAGGCGTGAGAAGTTTTAGTCAGATGCGAATGGGTTGTTTAATAAAGCTTTATAAGAAAAACAACAAGTTTTGTTGATTAAGTTATTTAAACAAGAATGACCAGCCGAGGAAATAAAGAAGAACCAATCCGAGAAATTAGTCACCCAATTAAGTATCGAACAGGCTCAACACTACTAAACTAAACTTATTTTATGCCGAATACTTCTATTATTCAAAAATGTATAGGAGTTTATTTGCTGTAATCAAGTTTTCTGTTGAGAATTTGAACATCAAGAGAGTGAGTGGGTGATTTTTGTAGGTCTATGAACTTACATCCTTGATAAGGGGCCGGTTCTTTTCAAAAATTGCGGGAGGCCAGAAGATTAGGTCAGAGTATTTCTGTATTAGAGCCGGTTTAGCTCAGTCGGTAGATTGTTCGGCTAGGAATCAAAAGGTTCTTGGTTCGATACCGACCCTCGCCAACTCAGCGTATGAGTATCACAGGAATATGTGCGGTAGAGTGAGGAGCTGATGGTAGTTGTGGCGCTCCACCTCAGATGCTAAAATTATCTCCTTGGTCTAGCACTAGTGAAAAGTGGATAGACTCCCTCGCTGTCTGGCTGATACCGACATTAGACCGCCCCGACGACTTTACTTTTTACTTATTTCTGTAATAGCACAGTTTAGTTGTGGTGAATAGCAATAGTTTGAAATTGGGGAAAAGCATCAACTGCAAACAAACCGACACCGAAAATCTTCATGAAATTTATGATTTTGAGACACTATAAAGGTTTTTTTTAAGTATTCATATCACTGCCAATCGTTCAAACTTATCTTTCCTTTAAAATCAATGAATTCTATGAATCGGAATCTATCAAAAAAGCCAATTAAATACACACCTAAAATTTAACGACATTGTAGGTTTTGAACACTATAATAGGTGACTAAAGTTCTCATATCTCTGCCAATTCTTATAATTGATTGTTTTCTTTGGTATCAATGAATTCTACGCATCGAAATCAATCAGAAAAACCAAATATATCGAAACTTTAAATACTTTCAAAAATAGGTGATTTCTTCTGGACTTTTAGGGGAAATTAAATAAAGGGAAATTCGATAAAGGGAAATTCGATAAAACCGACACCGAAAATGTTCATGAAATTTGTGATTCTGACACACTATAAAGTTTTTTTTTAAGTATTCATATCACTGCCAATCCTTCGAACTTATCTTTTCTTTAAAATCAATGAATTCTATGAATCGAAATCTATCAATGGATGATCAAAACATTTTTGATACAAGTAAATTGAGATTTTCCTCTCGTGTACAAATCAACAGAAAGGTTATTGTGCCAGAAATTTCAAATGACTTTCGTCCAAAACGTTTTCAAATATTTTAGAACTGGTGTTAGATAAAAGATAGGCATAGCCTATCATTTTTGTAAGAAAGTGTAGTATGGATTTGGAAATTAACAGTAACTCAATAAAAAATCACTTGGAATTTTGTTGGTAGAGCATTCACCTCGGAATCACTACGACCCTAACTAACTAAGGATATTATTAATTAACATAAGGTATTTTGTGATGCACAAAATACCTTATGTTGATAAATAATATCCATTTTTACTCAATTAAATTAGCTATTTTATCCATTAAGTAAAATAATTTTTAGAAAAAAATTACATCACGTAGTTCAAATGGGGACGCCGATGTTAAATAATTTTTATCCATGCATTAAAAATATTTCCCACAATTTTCGGGAAAAAATTACGTCACGTAGTTTTAAATAAATGTGTATATATATATATATATATATATATATATATATATAATATATATATATATATATATATATATATACGGAACCTGAACCTGGCAGAGAACAGGACCAGCCTAGAATCACCCTTGTACCAAGAAACTTGGTACCCCAACAAAGAATACACACACACACACACACACATATATATATATATATATATATATATATATATATATATATATGAATTTTTAGCATTTCAGACAATCTTCACAGCTTACCTAATAAAATTACTCCCATATATGTATTTCCACTTTTTACTCTCTATAGAAATATATATATATATATATATATATATATATATATATATATATATATATATTCGCACAGTAATACACAGATATATATGTGTGTGTGTGTGTGTGTGTGTGTATGTGTGTTTATATATATGCGTTAGCGTGAGCATGTGTATGTGAGCCTGTCTATCAGTGTGCATACGTGTGTCTCTGTGTGGATGTTTACTATGTGACTGTTTCGTTAAAATGCTGATGCTATTCTCAGTTGTATTGTGAATGCGAAAAGATGTTTACTTTTATCACGTGGGTGTGATTTCTATCCTAAAGGGATTAATGAGAGGCTTGAAATTTTGATTGGTTGGCTTGCCGGCGCCAAAATTCTCTTTTACACCCCCCCCCACATGATTTGAGTGGTGAGAACCTCACGCTAGACATCCGATAGACATATTTATCTGGATGAATTTTACATGGAACTGTCAGTCGGGAAAGGTACCTTCTATTGATGTACGACGGCTTTTGTTTATTTCTTTCTGTCATAAAGGAAATATAGTTGATATAGACGTAATTGATATTTATTTAGAGTGGAGGAATAGAATTAATATCGATTTACTGATGGGGATTATATTATCTAGAAATATGATGGGATTTGACTCCTATGACGTTGTTGTTAGGAATGCTTACGTAGAAATAGATAGGGAATTAGTTTTATGAGCGACTCGTTGTGGAAACGCGTCTGGCGAGGAAGCTTTGGAATAGGAGACGACTGTGATGCGTATCACCCTAAATAATAATCGCTTTAGTCGAGTTGGCTGTTTGGTTGGTTAGTTGTATTTTACGGCATGTCAGCAATTGTTGGGTTATTTTATTCCGAAGATATTTTGTTTTATTCATTCTGGTATTCGAATTTTTTTTTTTTCAACCTCAATTTAAGAAAAAAACATTTTAATATTTATTTTTAATCTATTTAATCCATAACTGGGATTCTAATAGGTACTAACCTCCGGGTCAGGGTGGACCTGGGAGTAATGTCGATAAATGGGCACTGATATTCGCAAGAGTTCCAGGATTGGAACTTCACCACTAGAAGAAGTTTGACGTGATATCCAGGACAGTAGGCTACTCAGCCACTAGCTTATAACACATATATGTAGGAAGCGTGTGGTGTAATGGTTAAAGTCATGGGAAATGGACTCGTCGCCCCGAGTTCAAATCCTAGACGTGGTAATTGCATTTCACTTAGCACTAATACCCTTGGGAAAGGTATGAATCCTACTCTCCCTCCAGCTATGGGCAAATAGCGGGACAGACTGGGTTCTTTAACCATGGCTAGGTAACCAGTCTAGGAGAAGGAAAACTCTGAATTCAAACCTGTTGAACTCCGCTTAATAAATTGACCTTGTGTCGCATCCTGCTCGTGCGGAGGGGTTTGGTAAATATATATAACACATATATGATAAGAAGTTGGGTGCGTTTGCCATAAATGCAATTGGGACAATCATATAGTTGCTAGGGCTTGACATGACCCGCCAATTGATCGAAGAGAGCGTCTTTGACCGCCAATTTAGCTTAAGTAAGGACCAAAGGGGAATGTTTCATGCCATGGACTCCTCAGCGACCAGGTTTCCATCCTTACGCATCACATGTCAAGTATGGGAATGTTACCTCTCTGCAGGGGTGTAGTTGTTATATTCTACAGCCTCAGCAGACGGTGATTTCAAGGAATCAAATGTGTCGCTACGTCCTTGGGAAAGTCGCGCATCTGGCCAAAAGAAAGGTAGCGTGTATCAATCGTCTAAAATTGTTATATGGAATCCTTACGTAGAAAAAATAGAAAATTAGCTTTATGGGTCCCTCGTTGAGTAAAATGAAAGAGAACAAAAAGATGTTTAAAGAATACTTATTATTTATTGTGATAATGTTGGTTGAATTTTTTTAAGGAAAAATCTTCTGTCTGTTGAATTAAAAAAGCACAAAAATAAAATATAAAACATGATTTCACTGAATCTTATAAATTTTGATTCTATTATGTTTTAATGAAAAGTTTCAAAATCTTAGTGATGTGGCATTTTTCTAAATTGGTTGCTATGACGATCTCTGAGAAAAATCAATTAACGATTTCTGGACATTTCATGTTTTATCTTTTTAAAAAGTTAACTAACTTGGAAATCAAATAATTTATGTGAATTTGGTTGGTATTCGAAATATGTAATATCTTTTAGACATTTGGCATGGGAAAATTACCAGAAAATGTTAAAATCTTATATTTCTTCGACTGCAGTTTTCTTCTTTTTTTTAGATATTAGAATATTACGATAAATCATATGTACCCTTTTCCAACATGTTGTGGCTGTAATGTTTCAAAATAGATTCCTTTACGGTGAATTAAGTTCGTTAAAATTTATGAAGGGTAAAAAGACGCAGAAAATTATAATCAGTAACATCTTTTTTTTTTTTTTTTCTTGTTATAATTTTTAGTCATTATTTAACATTCTATAATAATTACATTGCGAAACCATATAAGATGATTACTTTATTTGATACAAGCCAGAAACGTGAAGAAAACTGTAGAATGGGAAGGAGATGCCAAATGAAGTTGGTGTTCTTGTATCAGTGCCTAAGACTTTTTTTTTTAAAAAAGACAGGGAGAAATTGAAATTAGGGGAATAATCAAGAACATTTACATAATAATAGTCCATATAGACCAGGGGTCTCAAAATCAAAAAATCAAAACTCACTACGTCCTGTGAGAGTGCCAACCCGAATAATGATCGCTCTAGTCCAAAGCTTTTTGAAGTGGTCCATATAGAACAGGGATATACAGAGACGTGTGTTGTAATGGTTAGAGTCCTAGGAAATGGACTTGTCGACCCGAGTTCAAATCCTGGACGAGGCCATTTGCATTTCCCATAGCGCTAATATCCTTGTGAAAGGTAGGCACTTAAGTACTCTCCCCTATCTATGGGAAAATAGTATTGCAGAATGGGCCCATTGACTGGTGGGTAACCAGTCTAGAGGGAAAACTCTGAATTCAAACTTGTTAAACTCCGCTGAAGAAATTGACCTTGTTTTACATCCTATTCGTGCGAAGGGGTTGGGTAAATATATATAGATAAAGGTCAGGGATCTCAAAATCAAAAACTCAGAAGGGTCTCTACGTCCTATGCGAATGCAACCATTAATAATCATCGCCCTAGTCGAGAGCTTTTTAAAGTGGTCCATACTGATCAAGGTTCACTTTCGGACTAATATCCTTGGGAAAAGTGAGAATTCCGTCATTTCTCCAGCTATGGACTAAATAGGATTACTACTGTTCTTCTACAAGGCTAACTTTGGCATTAAAAAACTTACAAAGGATGATATGCCATTAAACTAAGAAATCAAACGACCACACAAGAACCATAATAGCTTTTTAATTAACACTAGGTTTGGTCTTCTGACCAGCATTAGGTGATCCGTTTGTATCTCAAAATCTCAGAATTTTAGACGTCTCATTTTCTAAGGTGTATTTTGTTTTCTGCATTTTCTTATCTTCAGCAATTGACAAAGTTTTGGATGATTCAAACAAATATTCAGAATGTAGTCACTTTGTTGCTTGAAAGGAAAGTGATAAAAAGAATAGAAAAAGAGACCAAAGTATAATCAGGCCAAGAATATCTAGAAAATCTGGTTTAGAAGAGGTGCAGAAAAACAAACACTCACCTATCCAATGTTGAATTGGGGTGCAACTCTTCTACATGATAATCATAAAGTCTTACAGCAATTTTAAAATACTCAGTGCGAAAAGCTGGAAAACAAAACTTAAAATTTCACTTTATAATGTTTAATAAAAAAAACTTTTCAGTGTTTAATAAAACTTTTCAGTGTTTAATAACACTTTTCAGTGTTTAATAACACTTTTCAGTGTTTAATAACACTTTTCAGTCTTTGATAAAACGTTTCAGTCTTTGATAAAACTTTTCAGTCTTTAATAAAACTTTTCAGTCTTTAATAAAACTTTTCAGTCTTTAATAACACTTTTCAGTGTTTAATAAAACTTTTCAGTGTTTAATAAAACTTTTCAGTCTTTAATAAAACTTTTCAGTCTTTAATAATACTTTTCAGTGTTTAATAACACTTTTCAGTGTTTAATAAAACTTTTCAGTCTTTAATAAAACTTTTCAGTGTTTAATAACACTTTTCAGTGTTTAATAACACTTTTCAGTGTTTAATAAAACTTTTCAGTCTTTAATAAAACTTTTCAGTCTTTAATAAAACTTTTCAGTCTTTGATAAAACTTTTCAGTCTTTAATAAAAATTTTAAAAAATTATTGAAAAAAAATGTTTTATATATTTTAATATAATTTAATATAAAACCTTTTTGAATAAACATTAATTTTATGTAATTCTTAAATGTTAGTATGACGTTACTGCGTAATTTTTTTTAATTATTATTTTCAATCAAAAATATTTGTGCCACTATTTTATACAACTACCAAACATTCTTTGATTTTCCCTTCACTATTTTACACGAGTGCTATTTTTGGAAAAAAATTGAATTCAGCTCACTTCTTCAAATAAACTTTATCTGAGCATTTTTCTCGAACTTTCTTCTAAATAATGGTATTTGTGACGACAAAATTAAAATTATGTCAATTCAATTGTATAGATGTTTTTTTATGTCGAATTTCTATGGAAATTATTTGACAGACAAAAATATTACCTTAAAACAAATTTTAAGCCTTGCTAGAATATTTACTTTTTTCTAAAAACTAAATCATTTTAATCGATTAAACACTGCTTGAACATGATTATAAAGAAAATGTTAAAGTTAAATGTTCGAAATTTTACATCTTGTATAGCGGATGCAATCAACAAGTACCCACCCAGTCCGAAGCATTTTTACCGGTTAATGAATATTCATGACTAATTTGGGAAATTTTGGGTAGATTCGGTGAGCGTTAAAAATTTAAAAAAACAAAAAATCCGTCCTTGTTATTTTACTAATGTTTGTTAACTGTAACAGTAACATTAATTTTGTCTCAGATAAATGAAATCATCCAGGACAAAATACAAAATTTTTCCAGGATTTTTGACAAAAAAACCCTTTTTTTCCAGGTTTCCCAGTACTGGAAAATTTAAGTTTTGTTTTCAATAACAATATAATAGATTTTATGCTTAGGAAGAGTACTTGAAAGAGAAACTTTATGCTCATTAACCAGGAGAGTGTAGTGCTTTTACATTTTTAAACAGGCACAGAATCAGTAATTCCCAAAACGAAACCGTTCGAATAAAAATTGAATGTTATTTACTAAGCCATGCTTAGGCTGGAACGAAAGCACTTAAAGTCTCTAGAGGTCACCCATCATAGGTTCATAGCAGCTTAAAAACGGTGTCCTGGCAAGAACCGAGGTTCCCAGTACGACTAGAGAGTAAGATAGAATTTGGCACGAGGCTGGAAGTATTTGAACACCTGATAAGGAGCGAGTGCCGTTATCAATACGTTTTATCTGCGAGACTAGCTTGTTAACCATTACACCACGATTGTTGCACAGCGAAGAGGTACCAAACGCGTGAAATTGTACAGTCCTATTTGATCCATCGATGGAGGCATCCGTTGTGTAATGGTTAAAGTCATAAGAAATGGACTCGTCGACCCGAGTTCAATTCCTGGACGTTGCTGTTTGCATTTCACATGGCGTTAATATCTTTGGAAAGGTATGAATCCAATTCTCCCTCCAGCTATGGGTAAATAGCAGGGAAGACTGGACTCTTTAATAATGGCTATGTAACCAGTCTAGGAGAAGGAACATTCTGAATTCAAACCTGTTAAACTCTGATTAAGAAATTGACCTTGTGTCGTATCCTGCTTGTTCGGCGGCGTTGGTAAATATATATTTGACACATTGATGAAGGGATTCACCTTGGCGTTATGGTTATCGTCCTGGACTACGACATTGTAGTAAACGATTTCGAAATTCAGACATGCTCTTACGTTCACTTTCGGTCTACCACCCTTGGGAAATGTTGAACCTCTAATCACCTAGCTATGTATTAAATTATACCAATTCTGTTTTTTTTTGTTTTTTTACAAGCATGGATTTGGCAGTAGATCACGCACGATGATTGATATGCCATTAACCAAAGAAAGAAAACAAACCCAACCCATATATGGGACCTTGACATGTAATAGCACTGATGGGACTTTTGGAGAAATGACAATAAAGGTGTATTCCATACTCCCCAGATCTCTAGAACTAAAGTCTCAGATGTAGTGTGATATCCGGGACACAGACAGCGTATAGGAAACACACGCTACAATGATTTAGAATTGTCTCTCTTTCTTTCTTTCTTTTTTATTACTTTGTTGCGTGTGCTTTATGTCTTCGTGATCGAATGGGATGTTTATGCATTGATCTCTCTCGCTGTCTGTCTGTCTGTCTGTCTGTCTCTGTGTATGTTTCACTCTATATCTGTCTGTCTGTCTCTCTGTGTCTGTCTGTATGTCTGTCTCTATCTCTCTCTCTATATATATATGTGGTGTGTGCGTGTCTGTCTGTCTCTTTTTCTCTATTTCTGTATGTGTCTGTCTGTCTGTCTGTCCGTCTCTCTCTCTCTCTCTCTCTCTCTCTCTCTCTCTCTCTCTCTCTCTCTCTCTCTGTATGTCTCTCTGTCTGTCTGTCTGTCTGACCTCTCTCTTTTCCTGTATTTGTGTCTGTCTGTCTGTCTGTCTGTCTCTCTCTCTCTCTCTTCTGTATTTGTCTGTCTATCTGTCTATCTGCAGATGAAACTTCTTAGAATATCGTGCCTCTCTCTCCTCCTCTCTCTCTCTCTCTCTCTCTCTCTCTCTCTCCTCTCCTCTCTCTCTCTCTCTGTGTGTATGTCTCTCTCTGTTGTCTGTCTCTCTCTCTCTCTCTTCTTCCTTATGTCTGTCTGTCTGTCTGTCTGTCTCTCTCTCTCTCTCTCTCTCTCTCTGTCTTTCTCTCTCCTGTCTCTGTCTCTGTCTCTCTCTGTCCCTGTCTCTCTCTCTTTGTATTTGTCTGTCTATCTGTCTATCTGCAGATGCAACTTCTTAGAACATCGTTTGTTGCTGGGCACAGAATCAGATGAAAACAAAATAGTCAAGAACAGAAACCCTTTGACTACCGCGAAATATTTGGCGTTTGTTTGTCTTTTTTCAAAATGATTTGAGTCGGCATTAAATGATCCGAAAAGGGTTGATATGCCGTCAAACAAAAGAAACCAAACAACTAACGAAAGCAAATGACAATTTTGTTCGAAAAAATTATTTATCTTTCAGGTAGGATTTAATATAATGTCAAAAGTATGCAGCATCTAGCAGGGATCGAACCCACTTTTAAGGAATAACAGATTTACGGGACTAGCTTGCTAACCATTACACCACAAAGGGACGCCTTAGTTTCGTTCAAATACGTTTGAGCACTACTACCAGTCTGTTCCTACAATTTCCCCCATGGCTAGGGGAGGGTACTTTGATACCTACCGTTCCCAAGGGTATTAGCGCTAATTTCATCACATGCAATCTACCCGTATATATTACTCTCTTTTCAAATATCCTTATGTTTTGCAACTATCTCGCTTATTCTCATCCGTATTCCCTTCCCCATAAGTATTCCCCAAAATTAACAACATTATCATTTATCCCTTTTATTGTAGAGAGGATCAAAACCACTTTTCAATAGAAACGGATTTGCGAGATTAGCTTGCTAACTCTTACACCAGGAAGGGACGTTTTAATCAAAGCCAATGATCATTTTGTTAAAATACTTTTGAGAACTACTACCATATCTATTTTATCACACACAATCTACCCGTATATATCACTCTCTTTTCAAATCTCCTCATGTTTCGCTACTATCCCGCTTATTCTTATCCGTATTCCCTTCCCCATAAGTCTTCCCCAACATTATCTTAACATTAGCCTCTATCCCTTTTATTCATTTCTTTCAAGCAAGTCCACTCCAGCCAGCCAGTCTCTTCCTTCTTTTCCCGTCAATCTCTTCGTTCTTTTCCCGCCATTATACTTTTTTGTTCTCCGCCATTTTTCTTTTTCCAGCTGCATTTTCCGTTTCCATAACAACGATATCGATTCAGCTGAGTGGCATGAAGATGTCGTCTGCTTCTTAGGACGGAAAACAATGGCGTCAATTCAAGACACGGAAGCTTTGCACTTGTTACTAAGATACTCACCTCATGACACTGGCTCTCCTGTATTAGAATTGACAATAATATCTTACCGTTTTCTACGGCTCGCCATTGTGCCAGCCGAGCGCGGACAAGCGGATAACCGGGTTTATATATGACCGCAAAACCATTCTCTAAATGCCTCATAGCAGACGAGGCAAATCATTGTTGGTTTTGTATGCGCCAGGCTATTTATCATAAGTTTCTCTTTTACCTGTTTGCAAATGGCTACTGGTGTTGATAGCAAAAAGAAGAATGACTTTGGGTCGGAGGGAGAAGAAAGAAGCTAGGAGAGGTTCTATCCCATTAGGCTAGAGGACATTCATTCAAATATTTTATTATTTAGTTTCTCTCTATACATACATTATGATTTATGGCATGAAAACTTAGGGAAGGTATCACTGATTTAATATTTGCCTTAGTCCAAAGAAACGAAATTTCTTACTAAAGGGAGACAATCCGCTAAAACGTTATTTAAGAAACGAAGTTAAAATGTAAGATGTTTTTAAATGTTCATTGTTCTTTTTTTTCCTTTGTCTGTTTTATTCATATAGGAAGCGTCTGCTCAAAATCGACTAGGAAGAAGGCCGGAGGTCACATTGGTTCGAAACACTTCACATATAACACAAAAGATGAGGACAACTGTCCTGGAAATCTAAATAATACAATATATCTTTTCAATCACATTTTTGACACCGATAGTCTTCGTACACATAGTAACTCATATATATATATATATTATATATATATATATATATATATATTATATATATATATATAAGAGAAATGAAACATTTTAATTTTTACTTGAAAATAACTTCTGCAAAAAAGCTGACTTTATAATATGGTCCTGAAGAAGGTTAATATATATACAAAAAAAAACGAAACACTCGAACATATGCATGACTCTTTATTCACTCATAAATCAATACATCATCTAAATATAGATTTCAAAATGTTGTACTGTTATTCATATGCATATACACACACACACACACACACACACACACACACACACACACACATATATATATTATATATATATATATATATTATATATATATATATATATTATATATATTTAATGTTAATTATTTATAAATCATACTGATGTTTGGTAATGTTTTTCAATCGTAAATGTTAAATTAATTTTGTAAACACACTATTTTTTAAAAATCGTTTTAAATGTATTATTTTGCTTTTTTTTATGCTCATTATGTTACTACTTTTCGTCTTAGACAAAAATTTTACCTTGAATAATCGATTTGATTAATTTTAATTTTTGTTTTTAAAATGAAAAGCGACGACATTTTGGCAGAACCGACTCTTCTCCCTAATCTCAATCATCTAGCGAGAGCTTAATGGGTGGCCCAACGGGTCACGGTTTATCTAGTATATATATATATATATATATATATATATATATATATATATATATATATATATAGTTTCTGATAAAAATTATGGTCTTGCCATTTTTAAAAGACATTCAACTTGGTTTGTTTTTGTCACCATTAAATAAATTAACCGATAAGAGGCAAAACATTTTTATCTAAAAGATGAAAACTCTGGCTTCATAAAATGTTTCTTACGCAAACTAGATTAAATTGTTAAAATGAATGGTGTTTTTCAGTAGATATATGAAGCCATATTTCTAAAACCAAACGAAAAAAAATTTTGGGAAAAAATTGGTATAACTTAGTCTTGTGTTAAAAAAGAAAATCACTAAAAAATATTTGAAATAAATCTTGAAAAAATTATATTTACAATATATATATATATATATATATATATATATATATATATATATATATATATTTAATGGAATTTGATAATTTGCTTTTGAAGCATTGTTAAGTAAAATATAATATTATTTATATTTTTGCAGGCAATTACAATGCGTATATCGTATAAAATTCGATAATTATTGAAAGTAATCATGACAAGCAAACCCGGCGAATAACGCATGCGACGTGTGGAACACCATACAGCTGTACAACTTTATTAAGTCTCATCAGTGGTGTATAACTACGATATCCCTCTGACAGAGATCGAAACCGAGAACCTAGCACGCAGAATCAGAGACTCTACCTCTGGGCTACCGGAACATCGCACACGAAACACGCCAAATTAAGCTGTCAATGATAAACACGCCACTACTATACTTAGTAAGTAAATATTGTATTGTTTAATATTATATATATATATATATATATATATATATATATATATATATATATATATATATTATATATATAATATAATAATAAAAAAAATGCATAGAAGTTTTATATATTTAATGACATAGAAACAGTCACGACCAATGGTTTCATGCATGCGTCACCTGACGAATGTTTGCGGTTATGCACGCATACATGAAACCATTGGTCGTGACTGTTCCTATGTCATTAAATATATAAAACCTTTATATATTTATTTTTTATTATATTATATAACAGCTCTATATCATATCGATCACTTTCCCAATAATACTGCACTTTGGCATACCGTTCCAGTAAAACCTGACAACCCCACACACTATATATATATATATATATATAATGTAATATAATATAATATAATATAATAAGATAAATATATAAAAGTTTTACATATCTATTTATTAGGTGACAAATAAACATTCACACCATATTGGTTTCATGCGATGCAATCATCAGGTGAAGATGTTTCAAATGCAAGGAAAATCGAAAAAATTTCAAAAGAATTTAGAAAATTCAATTGACATGAGATGCGTATGATTTTTTCCATTTTCCTTGCATTTGAAACATCTTCACCTGATAATTGCATCGCATGAAACCAATATGGTCGTGAATGTTCCTTTGTCACCTAATAAATAGATATGTAAAACCTTTATATATTTATCTTTTTATATTATATAACAGCTCTATTTTATATTGAGCACTCTACCGATAATACCGTCTTTGGTACGCCATTCCAGCTAAAGCTGTAACAGTGACCATCTCACACTATATATATAAAAAAAAAAATAAAAATAAAAAATTTCCACCAATAAAAAAGACACTTGAAGAGAAGAATGCAATATGACCACCTGAATGAGGGAGGTGAAATGTATGAATATAAAATGAGTTTGGCCATGTGCCTGTCTAAATAAAATATATCAGTGGTCTGAAGAAGCTCGTGAACATACTCGCGAGTGGACATGGTCCATAACGATACCCATGGTATTTAAGGCCTTTTTATTCCCAAATAAATTTGCTCTGTTTACAATAATTAAACATTGAGCTCTCATACGGAACCTGAACTCTACAAACTACGGGTAGAGAAATTAGGACCCACCTAGAATCACCTTGTACCAAGAAACTTGGTATATATATATATATATATTATATATATATATATATATATATATATATATATATATGTGTTGCTTGGGATTTAAAAAGTTTATAATAAATCGTTTATCTACATTTTTATATTTGTTTCTGTATAATAGCTTTATTAATTTTATTCTTTTTCATAAGTTCCTGTTGTTGTATATATATATACCCAACATCGGGTATATAATCGAAAGAGGAACTCGGTGATAGAGAGAGAAAGACAGAGATAGAGTTGAGATTTAATTGTTACTTCATTTCTTTCTTCCTGCTATCATGTGTGACTGTTTCCTTTTCTTCTTCTCTGGTCGTCATGTTGTCTAGTCTTCTAACTGTTTCTTCTTAGGACTAGCTCCAGGGCAGAAGTAGTTACTAAGTCTAGCCACACGGAAGAGACGTGAAATATCGATGTCGGTGAATGATTACTATATATATTTACCAACCCCTCCGCAGGAGCAGGATGTGACACAAGGACAATTTTTTAAGCGGAGTTCAACAGATTTGAATTCAGAGTTTTCCTTCTCCTAGACCGGTTGCCTTACCAAGGTTAAAGAGCCCAGTCTGCCCTACTATTTATCCATAGCTGGAGGGAGAGTAGGATTCATACCTTTCCCAAGGGTATTACCACATCCAGGATTTGAACTCGGGTCGACGAGTCCATTTCCCATGACTTTAACCATCACACCACGCGCTTCCTAAGTGGCGTGAATGAGTATTATAGGCTTCCAAAACCCGGTAAAGCTCTCTAGAAAGGATTTTAACTGATTTTTACTGTTAGCGTAATGCAAGGCTTCTCTGTTGTCTACGGATTTCAGCACGCTAGTGATCGTAACATACACAATACCGATGTATGTATTTATCAGTTAAATCTCTGCTTCTTATTGGCAGCTGAAGACGGCCGAGGGGTTAAATAATCGCATTGAAATCTTCCTTACGACACAAGAGTTTTATTTGAAAAAAAAACTTGTCGCAGTTTGAGAGCTCAATGTGTGCTCTTAATGTTAGAGCCACAGAGCAAATGTATAAGTAAAGAAATAACAAAAGACTTAGAGATTTAGTATTATAGTCTATTTCAGGGAGCTGAATAAAACTGAAATAGACTATAAAGCTAAATCTCTAAGTCTTTTGTTATTTCTTTACTTATATATTTGCTCTGTGACTCTAACATTAAGAGCACACATTGAGCTCTCAAACTGCGACACAAGTTTTTTTTTCAAATAAAACTCTTGTGTCGTAAGGAAGATTTCTTCTCTGGACTTTTGGAATTATATATATATATATATATATATATATATATATATATATATATAATATATAATAATGTTTTTTTAAAAGTTGGGCGTTATTACGAAGCATTAAAATATATAAATGAATGAACTCGATATTATGGAGTATTAGATTCACTTTTTTTTTATTATTATTTTTGTCATAAATTTTCAGGTTCGTTAGATACCCTTTATCAAATGAATGTTATTCCTGTTTTAACGGCTTTTTTTTGTCTCTGTTGTTATCGACAGCGGCAGCGTCTGTGAAATATTTATAATAACGGAGAATTCCGATGTCTGCGTTCAATCCCTTCACTTGTGTTTGTAATTTTAGAATCCATTTAGTTTTCTGATTGTTTTTCTAGATTAAGTTGTTGGAAATGCGTGTTCTATTAAAATGCATTTGAAGTGTGTAAGGTTGTGTGATAGGCTGTTAAAATGAAGTGCTATTGTACTATGCGGGGATTTGAGATTTATAGTGGATTTGTGGTTATTTAGTCTTAGTCTAAAGGATGTTGATGTTTCTCCCACATATCCGCTATTTCTGCATTGTGTGCAGTATATATAATATATGATGTTAGCGCTATCGCATATACATATGTATGTCTCTCCCTCTTAATCTATTTGTCTGTCTCTGTGCGTGGATATGCGTGGGTATGCATGCGTGCGTGTGTGCTCTGTATTAAAACATGTTATAATCGATTACAATTCAATACATAATTTAATTAATACAAAATGTGAGCAATGTATTACTTAATTAGAAAAGTTATCGAAGATTTGATTCAATTCAGCCGTGGGCTGGTTATTTATCAAAACATTACACAATATCAGAGAGAAGAAATTAGAGCAAATTACACAATGTGCGTCTCTTAAACAAAGAATGCAGTGCGTGCATGTATGTGTGCACGTTCTCTGATGGTGCACATTTCTACTGGATGCAATTAGCTGCAATCTAAAATAGAGTTTCAAAAGCATTGCAAAAATTAGAAATCAGATCTCCACCAGCAGCCAGATATATACGTTAGTTGATGTGGTAAATAGAATATCAAATTTTATTGGGTTTAATTAAAGTTAATGCACCAAACATCATTTCCAATGCATTTTATAGCAAAAATCATTTCCAATGCATTTTTATAGAAAAAATCATTTCCAATGCATTTTATAGTAAAAATCATTTCTAATGCATTTTTATAGTAAAAATCATTTCTAATGCATTTTTATAGTAAAAATCATTTCCAATGCATTTTTATAGCAAAAATCATTTCCAATGCAATGCATTTTTATAGTAAAAAATCATTTCTAATGCATTTTATAGTAAAATAAGCATTTTATAGTAAAATCATTTCCAATGCATTTTATTGTAAAAATCATTTCCAATACATATTTATAGCAAAAATCATCTCCAATACATATTTATAGTAAAAATTATTTCAATTGCATTATTATAGTAAAAATTATTATCCAATGTATTTTTATAGTAAAAATCATCTCCAATTCATTTTTATATTAAAAGTCAATTCCAGTGCTTTTTTAATATTAAAACTTATTTCAAACATTCTTATAGTAGAATTCATTACGAAAGCATTTTTATAATAGAATAATTTCTAATGCATTTTTATAATAAAAATCATTTCCCATGCATTTTATACTGAAAAAAATGTTTTCGCTTTTTTAGAGTAAAAATCATTTCGAATACATTTTTATCGTAAAAATCATTGGCCAATATATTTTTTAATAGTAAAAATCATTTCCAATGCATTTTATACAAATAAATTGTTTAACATTTTTATATTAACAATCATTTTCAATGCATTTTATAGTAAAAATCATTTCAATTGCATTTTTATAGTAAAAATCATTTCTTGTGTATTTTTATGGTAAATATCATTTTCAATGCATTTTAAGATTTTAAAAAATCATTTCCCATGCATTTAATTATTAAAAATAATTTCCAATGCATTTTTTAATCAGTTCCAGTGCATTTTAATATTAAAAATTATTTTGATATTAAAATCATTTTCCAATGAATTTTATTATTAAATCAATGCATAGGCCAACCAGTAAAAAAACCTACACCAATTACCTCTACGTGCAATGCACGATTTTCGCCCAGTTAATTGGTGCAGTAAATACACCGATTGCACCTCTGAAGAGGAGTAACATCGCCCTGTTGAGCACACCTGTTGGCCGTATGTGAGGACTCCTGATGCTTAAGGACAGAATACTCCTGTCTGAGCTGCCCATGTCA
This sequence comes from Doryteuthis pealeii, assembly GCA_023376005.1. Lineage (NCBI taxonomy): Eukaryota > Metazoa > Mollusca > Cephalopoda > Myopsida > Loliginidae > Doryteuthis > Doryteuthis pealeii. The sequence goes on from CM042156.1 coordinate 17,294,964, forward strand.
TGCAACATTACACTTTGGCACTTACTTGGGATTGACGAACGTTCGGAGAGGCCCCCCACATAGATCAATCGACTGGTCACGTCAAGCCCTAACACCTATATGATTGCCCTTATGACAATCCCATAATCCTTTTTATCATATATGTGCTAGATGACGGTGACTGAGGGTCTTAGTGTCCTGGGTATGAAGGTTAACTGCATCTATAGTGAAGTTCCAATTCTGGAACTCTGGGGAATGTGGCGTACCCCTTTATCGTCTCTACTCACAGATCCATCCTAACCAGGAGTGGTAGTACCTATTAGGGTATATTTGTACGTTAAATAAACAGAAAATGTGTATTAATTTTTTTTTTATTGAGTTTGAAAAAATCATATATCCATCAAATATGAATAAAACAAAATATCTTCGGCATAAATTAACCCAACAAGTGTTGAAATGTCATAAAATTCCCACCAACCCATGCACAATTTGTGTGCGGTTCTATGCTAGTCACTGTATTTGATTAGATGACTTAGTTGTGTGATTACCATATGTATCTCTGCGTAGTTGCTCTGTTGATGCTTTCTCTGCCCGCGTTGTGTTTCCCTTTGATCCGCAGAACAGGTGTAGCGTAAATACGGGGAAGTTAGGGATTGAAAAAGAAAACGGTAATAGGATTTCTGGAGAAAGAGAAGAAAAAGAAATAAGAACAAAGGTTAAAGTTTGGAAGGGTAAACAATCAACGGTGGGGGTGCATCGAATGACCCCGTAACTAGAATTTAAAATAAAAACAGAAGTTCCGAGTTTTGACTGGAAGCGGATGTGACCTCCCCCCCCCCCGAGAAACGGAAGAAGAGAAAAATCGATCTTTTTCGGCTGGGACTTCGTAAGGGACAGACGGGGCTTCCTGGGTTCCCCGTGATGTGTCTCAGATAGTAGTACCGAACATTTACGATAGAATAATTTGACTCTCTCTCTCTCTCTCTCTCTCTCTCTCTCTCTCTCTCTCTCTCTCTCTCTCTCTCTCTCTCTCTCTCTCTGAAAAAGAACCCACGAGACTAGAAAGGAATAAACAACTCCTTTGTGACTATACGACTTGCGTATGTTGTTTCTGAACTAACGATGACTACTACTACTAACGACTACTAATACGACCCGACTGGCCCTATGCAACACTGGGTCGCTGCAACTTGGTCGGGGCTTGTTTGGGATAGGTCGGGAGTTTAGTGGAAATGAACTGCCATGGCTACTGGTGACTCTAAGAACGAGACAACGCATCGTTATCAGTAGCACTGGTTTTATTATATTATATTATCTATATATAACAGGAATTAATATGTTTTGCACACTAGGTCGGGGTTAAAAGACACGGCGAGAAACTTGTGAAGCCTTTAAGTTAGCATTGAGTAATTCATCAAAGATGAACTGGAATGCATCACTTGGTGGCAATGTCTATTTCTTCTAAGAAAAACACAACATTTTTATCATATGTACTTACCTGACATCAGGTTTCAATTGGCTTCGGTCTCTGGACTGGTTAAGTAATATTAACGGCGCGATCACAGGTGAGTATCCCCCAGGCAACACCTGCTCACTTGATTTAAAGAGACTCTTTTCCCTGTCACATCCGGGGGCGGTCCAGTGTGCCTCGACCACTGGACCGGGGTAAAGTACAATTATTAGCGTCGATCCCAGGGGGCTCCCCCCCAGGCAACACCTGTCCCATTGACTTAAAGGGGCAGGGCTGGGTTTATTGCCCAGTGCCTGAGGCGCCCCCTTGAGGGGGAATGCCGAGGGGATCGACGCAATTTTTGTTCTTGCCCACCCATGAGCTTCGGCTTGTGGGTGGGCCCACGTTAAAACGAGGCCTTGTGCCCAGTCCATACAAGTGGGGTATGCGACAAATGCACACTTGATTTAAAGAGACATGACTGGGTTTATTGCCCAGTGCCTGATGCGTCGCTTTGGGGGGGGGGCGACGAGATCTACGTATTTTTTCACTCATCATACCATGATATTCGATTTGTGGGTGGTCCCACATTAAAAATACCTTGTATCACACCCGCATCTGTAGGATGTGGTGCAAATGCCCTTTTAGCATATTTGCTAGAATGTGAGGGTCTCTGAGTCCTGGGTATGACGTTAAACTGCAACAAATGGTGGAATTTCAGTTTTGGAGTACTGGAGAATGTTGAGTATCATTCATCGCCATTACTGTTTGATCGATTATGACCCGGGGTGGTAGTACCTGTTAGGGTGTAATCTATGGGTTAAATAGATGCAAATGAGTTTTTAAATTGTTATTAAATAATCGAATAGCCAACAAGACGGAATAAACCAAATATGTATTGGGCATAAAATAACCCAACAAGGATTGACATGCTGTAAAATCTAACCGACCAACCAACTAAGAGAAGGAAAGCTCTAAATTCAAAGCTTTTAAACTCCACTAACCAACTAACTTGAGAATGTGTTTTAATATGGGAATTGTTAATGAGATCCAATGATTACCTAGTTAGCAACTATAGCTAATATCCTCCCTCAATCTATGGGTAAATATTTGGGCCGACTGGATACCTTAAATTTGGTACTGTTATATACCCACTTCATATCGAGTAAATAATGGGAGAGGGCAGAGAGGAGAGCAGTTGAAATAGATTTTTACATGTTCTGCTTCGTCACTAGCCATCTTCATCTGGGCTTATTTCTTCTGCTGGACTGGGTCTTCCGCTCATTTCATTGTTAATAAATAAGCAAGACTTTTTCGTTTTTCTTTATTATTTTTTCAAAAAACCCAAAGCCCAAAAGGATCCTTAACCGTGCGATGAGAAGTTGGCATCTTAGGGGCAAAGGATCAACGCGTCTGCTCCTTTCTACTAACGGCCAAAATCTAACTAACTAAACTAAATCTTCAGCTCTCAAACTCTCCAATTGGCAGAAGCCTAGGGGTCAACTCAAGGTCATTACCTATCAATAACATAACCCCCCTCCAATTTTGAATTTCAACGAATTTTAATTCCAAATCTAACTACACTTGCACGAATCATGTAACAGTACGGCAACTGATCTAGGAGAAGGAACATTTGGTATTCAAACCTGTACGACTCCACTTAAAAACTGACCTTTTGTCACATCCTGCTCATGCTGAGGGATTGTATATACACATACAGTATCTTATTTAAGCTAACATGCAGCTACAATATTCATAATTGCCCAACGTATTTCATCTGTATATTCAAATGATTTTCTGGAGTAATTACGTGCTAATCAATTAATTGAATATTAATCTGTTAATCAATGTGTTAATTAATTCTATCAAACGATTGCTTGGGAATAATTACTGTCGGTAACAGACAAATATATATGTTGCAGAAACAATGGATTGTTTCTTCAATCAAGACACCTTGGGCGATGTTTTAAATATTACGCCATTAATTATGTTAATCATGTATTTGTATGCAATTTGTGGACGCCTCGCGTGTTAAGATGCCTTTAATTAGCTAGGGTGTCAGGATATATATATATATATATATATATATATATATATATATATATATATATATACAGGGTGGACCATAATGATAGGACATATTTTAAAAGCTATTTTCTCAGATTACAATAGCAAAACAGAGTACTAAATATATTTATTATATAACAGGAGTTTTACATGTAATCTAAGATTTAAATATTGTATCCTTAAGATGGTCATCATCATGATGAAAACATTCGAGAGCTCGATTTCTCATATTACGTAAAGTGTGGTTTAGCATATCATAAATATTAGAAATAAATCTATTTCGAAATCTATTTGATGAAACACGGAGGTAGGTGCTGGTGTATTGATATATAGACTAACAGGACCTGTTGGTATACTACAATATGAAATTAAATCCTTTACAACATTTGATATGATATTAAAAAGTATAATAATTTTGATTTAACTCTATCTGGCTCTTTTTTCACCTTTCTTGCCTTCTTTTGATCTTTTCTTTATGTTTGATTGAAGCAGGTTAGCGTTATCACTTTCGCGCGCTCACCCCCTCTCTATATCTTTCCCATACTCTCTTTCTTTCTTTCATTCTCATTATATTTTTTTGTGTTGCATGTCTTTTTTCTTATCTTTCCTTATAAGAATAACGAAATGATTAATTATTTAGCTGACGTGACGACACTCATAAGAAGTATGTATTCGGTGGATGAGCGAAACCAGGTAATCAGCATATACATTTTTGCATTTCATCTTAGAAGGCTTATACGGTCTCATTTTAACTAGAGGGTGATGCAGGATGATAACGGTCGGACGATTAAGGAACAAGAGAATATATAGTTATTTACTAAGCTTAGATTAGATGTGGCAAAAGGCCAGAAGTGTCGGGCGCCTGATGAGAATCAAACTTACTAACAATGGTCTGTAAATTTAGCTAGCTAACCATTGCACTATGTGAGGTGCCCTAAGCAGATACATATATGGATATTATTTGATGAAATAAATTCATCTCATTTTTGGAACACTTGTTTTTTCAAATTTCTTAATATTGTCGGATTTATTTCCATATTTACTCCCATATATGGATATATAAACATACACACAAGCACACATATTCATATATTTACCGGTACACGGCCAGAAGTATTGGGCGCCAAATGAGAATCAAACTCACTAACAATGGTCTGCGAATATAGCTTGCTAACCATTTATACAACGTAAGGTGCTCAGGCAATGATCAAAACCAGAGACGGCTGAAACATACTGGTCCATTATTTATCTGAGGTGATGACATGACATGACACACGTAGGTAGTTACTGGTGTATTAATATATAGATAATGTTATTTATGCTCAGGCAATGATCAAGGCCAGAGATTGCTGAAACATACTGGTCCATTATTTATCTGAGGTGATGACATGGCGTGATACACGTAGGTAGTTACTGGTGTATTAATATACAGATAATGTTATTTATGCTCAGACAATGATCAAGGCCAGAGATGGCTGAAACATACTGGTCCATTATTTATTTGAGGTGATGACATGACATGACACACGTAGGTAGTTACTGGTGTATTACTATATAGATAACGTTATTTATGCCCAGACAATGATCAAGGCAAGAGATGACTGAAACATACTGGTCCATTATTTATTTGAGGTGATGACATGACATGACACACGTAAGTAGTTACTGGTGTATTAATACATAGATAACGTTATTTATGCACAGGCATTGATCCAAAGCCAGATACGGCTGAAAGATAATGGTCCATAATTTATCTAAGGTGATGACATGACATGACACACGTAGGTAGTTACTGGTGTATTACTGTATAGATAACGTTATTTATGCACAGGCGTTGATCAAGGCCAGAGATGGCTGAAACATAGATATCATCACGGCAAGAATGGGAATGATTGTCTCAACATTTGAGCAAAGAAAATAAAATCGATGTCTTCTTATTTCACAATTGTCTTAGTTCTTAAAGACAATACCTTCATTCAAGTAACAACCGACATTTTCTATTGCAGCTCTTCAGCACTGCCTAATCTATGAAAAACACCTACGCTTCCTCCTTCTAAAACCGCAGCAGATAAAAGAGGCGAAGGTGGAAAAAAGGAAAAAAAGAAAAAAGAAATATATGAAAACATTCAAGGGAAGATAACTCCTATGGTATTATTTGTTTTGTTTATTTTTTTGTTTATTTTTTTTTTAACTTACCGCAAATGTGTGTGACAATTGTCTTAAACACAAATAAGATTCAATCGACTTTGCAATTTATTATTTAAAATAATTCCCAACGCGTTTTGGTTGGTTGTTTTTTTGTTTTTTGTTTTTGTTTTGTTTTTTTGTTATATGTTATATGTTTTTTTGGGGGGGAGGGGTGGGTTCATTTTACGCTATTGAATATCTGATATTCTTCTAAAACCGCTACTACTGCAGATTTTTATTTTTTTTATATTATGTGCAGGTGTTTTCAATTGAGGAGAAGCAGCTTTGCATAAGGTTTATCTATATGCGTTTTATATTTATATATATATATATATATATATATATATATATATATATATATATATATATGAAAAAATAAAGGAAAATCCTGTACCTAAAAGTGCACACAAACGAGCGTATATTCATATATTCCTAAGATTATATATATATATATATATATATATATATATATATATATATATATATTTGTTAGGAGGTTGATTTAGAAGGCTATCACAATGCAGTTTGGAATAAATAAAAAATAATAATATGGTAACAATGGTGTTGTGTGTTGACCTGTATTTTTTTTTTTTATTATTTCTTGAATTTTCGAGGTAATACCTCTTTTATCAAAGAATTGAACTGAAGCAGTCCAGCTATGGCATTTCTTCCTAAATATATATATATATATATATATATATATATATATATATATATATATATATGGAAATACGACGAGGAAATTAATCCGACAATATGTGAAGAAAATATTTTCCAAAAATATAACAAACACAGGATGTTACGATCAGAGGATACAATTTTATGTGTCTATACTTAAGTATTTCGGTATTAAACCATCATCAGGACACTGTTACAGAAGTTTTTGTG
>CM042156.1:17306534-17324034 GCA_023376005.1 Doryteuthis pealeii
TAGTGGATAAGGTAGTTAGGTTAAGACAGTTCTAAGTGACAGTTATCTCTGGATTCCGGGTTCAATCCTGAGTAGAGGCAGTAACATAGAAAAATAATTAACACAACTCCTACCCCAGCTATGGTTAGCGGAATGAGAACAGGATACCCCGTGACTAAATAAAGGGTTAGGTTCAAAGTTCCGTGGGGGCTCCCGATTACGACAAGAAAGTTCCTGAGTTCGAAAAGAAGGTTCCGAGTCCGAGAAGGTTCCGAGTCGTCAAACCAAACCAAACCACAGAAGATGGCGGTCGACGAATTAGCAGCAGGAACAAGTAGATATAGATAGTAAGAACCCTCATCTTATCATCCTATATCTCCTCGTCTCTCTCTCTCTCTCTCTCTCTCTCTCTCTCTCTCTCTCTCTCTCTCTCTCTCTCTCGCTTATATACCGGAGATGTGACTATATAACACCAGGGCTTAACGTGACCAGACCATTTAGTGGAAGGGGATCCTGCGACCGCCCGTCTAGCCTAAGTAAGGGCCAAATTGGAGTGCTGCATGATATGAACTGCTCAACCACGTAAGTCAAGGTACCAACTACTGTATAAGGTCGAACCAGTCTTTGAATGTAAACTTTCCTTGTTGGCATTTGCAAGTGTTTATATATATATATATATATATATATATATATATATATATCCTTACCATAGATACACACACATACATATACAACCTCACCATACACACACACACATATGTATACATCCTCACCATAGACACACATATATACCCTCATCACACATGCATATATATATATATATCCTCACCATTAACATACACACACATACATATATATACTCTTACCATAGACACACACACACGAACACATATATATACATACTATATATATATATACATTTACCATAGACACACACACATACATATACAACTCACCATAGACACACACACACATATATATACATCCTCACCATAGACACACATATATACCCTCATCACACATGCATATATATATTCTCACCATTGACATACACACACATACATATATATACTCTTACCATAGACACACACACACGAAACACATATATATATACATACTCTTACCATACACACACACACATATATATATATACTCTTACCATAGACACACACACAAACATATATATATATACATACACTTACCATACACATATACATATATATATATATATTATTTGATAAAGATAAAATGGCAGCTGGTCTTTCCCATCGACTGGACTGAAATCTAATCATTGCACCGCAGCTGCCGACAACGAAACAAATTTGATTTTTTCCCCAGAAATATTTATTTCGTTATCGATGACTACTAAACTTGATCACTAACGCCTATCATTTCAAATTTTACTGTATATTAAGTGGTCCCCCACCCCGAAAAGTTCACACGCGGACCCACCCGAGTATTTTGAGTGCCCCAGTGTTTTTCAGGTAGGGGTTCTTTACCTAATAATAAATCTTTAATTTAACACCGAACAATATGGCTTTATTTGTCGACATTTACAAGAATTTGCTGTAAAAAAAAAGTGTCATCACAATCCTAGATGTAATTATTATGAGTCTCCTGATAATATAAAGCGGAAATAATTCCTACCTGTAGCCGTGTCTGTGCTACTGTATGGCTGCACCATGATGTTGCCTGCTAGAAAGAAGCTTTGGCATATAAAAGTGTCATTACTCTTGTTGGAATATTTTGGTGATATAAGGTGTGCTCTAATTCCTCACCTAGATTTATAGCCTAGCTGAGGTCACGTGAGTTAATCGTGCAACCAATCGCTGCAATACTGTGGGCCTGATAGAATACTTAACCCCCTACCTCACATTGGTCATAATTACAACTACACTCTTTGAGGACAGACATAGGATTGCCGGATCTTTATCAATACTCAGGAAGGACTTATACGATTACCAGAGTAACCAAACGATTTATTATCGAGGACTCTATACCAGTAACTGAAACACTTTAGTAACCAAAGGATTATTTTTTATCTCAATTAAAAAGGACATATTTTTCATTAACACCGTCAATATTCGGTTGTTTGTTAGGGGTTAGGCCTTAGGCCTTAGGGTTAGGGTTAGGGTTATTTTTATAATAAAAAGAAATCGTCTGTTAAAACAACCGGATATTGACGGTGTAAATGAAAAACATGTCCTTTCTTAATCGAGATCAAAAATGGGTGCCTAAAGGTCTAAAGGTCGATTTTAACGCACCGATGACATTAAGATCCTCAACCACCGCCTTCTAGCACATATATGATAAAAAGTGTTGGGGCTTTCCATAAGGGAAATAGGGTTGGGGCTATCATATAGGGCTTAACGTGACCAGCCGATTGATCGTGGGGGCCTCTCCGACAAATCGTCTAGCTTAGGTAAGGGCCAAAGTAGAGTGTTGCATGTCATGACAGTTCTAGGTTTAATAATCATGACCCTCTAATAAGATAAAGCGTAAATAATTCCTATCTGTAGTCGTGTCAGTGCTACTATATTACTGATTGTGCGTGCTAGAAGCTTTGGTATATAAAAGTGTCATTGCTGTGGAGAAATGGTTTCCATTACGAGTTTGTAGTGATTTCGAGCCTTTTTACTCGATCAATTACAATAATGATAAAACAGCTTCTAGTAATTATTCTTAATCTTATTATAATGGAGATTTTGTCGACTTGTCTGTAACCGAAACTACACCACTGCATACTTAATAATACTCTCAGAACGTGTATAATTTTATCAATGAGTAGATAATGTATTGTCAAAATCATTAATCTTATCATTAACGATGTCTCTATGAAAATCTGAGTTAGATTTGCCTCAAAACATCCAATGTTATGGTATTTGCCTCTCACCCCGCTTATGAGGGCGTGACACAAGGACATTTTTATGTGGGCCCACCCACAAGCCGAAGCTCATGAGTGGTAGGCACAAAAAATGTGTCGATCCCGTCAGCATTCCCCCTCGAGGGGGGCGCCTCAGGCGCTGGGCAATAAACCCAGCCCTACCCTTTAAATCAGGGGGCAGGTATTGCCTGGGGGGAAATATTTGTCTAATCCCCCACTTGTATGGACTGGGCACAAGGCCTCGTTTTAATGTGGGCCAACCCACAAGCCGAAGCTCATGGGTGGGAAAGAACAAAAATTGCGTCGATCCCCCTAAAGGGGGCGCCTCAGGCGCTGGGCAATAAAGCCAGCCCTGACCCTTTAAATCGAGGGGGCAGGTGTTGCCTGGGGGGGATAGCCCCTTGGGATCGACGCTGTTAATTTCATTAATAGACACAGGCCCCGAAGAGCCAGTGTTATTAATGCGTTTAAAATCCTGCAATTTGTCTAATACATCACAAATAAATAAAAGTTTACATAATATATGGTGTGGTTAATTTGCATACTGGTTTTAACAAAACCGGGTTTAATTAATAGTTACTTGGTATTTTTTAGCTTTAAATTTATTGTTCTTTTTCTTCAACGTATTAAAAACAATTCTATGAACGATAGGAAACAATAGAATTATAAGTAAAGTAAGTTTAATCTTTTTATATCCGTTCTTATTTGATATATTGTATTACATTAAAACTTAAGAACTTACGCCTGGTGGGCGCATATTCTTGCTAGTGGAAATAATTTGAACAGTTCAGATAAAACAAAATTCCTGTGTTTTAAATAAGATGGAGACATCTTCTCACTGGATAGATAGGCAACAATAAATTACAGAAGAACTCAAAATTGATAGCTGGATTTAAGTATTGCATTAATATCTAAGGTTATTCTTTAAAAGTTCAACGATAATTCTTCTGTTGCCACTTAATCTAAAGATAATCTGATGTAGGTAGGTCCTTACAATTTCTATTTCATGGGGGACATTTGTTTGATTTCGCATTTAATTGTGATTACTCTAAAATTTATTTACATTTTATTGTTGTTGTAGAGTGGCTAACACCCCTTTAGCACTCTCCGAGATGGACTCGCTCATAACCATAAAAATAGCCTACGGTTAAAGTAGATTTAACAAGAATACTATTCAGATTGGATTTGCTCCTTTGGCTATATCGAACTGACCATCCTCGTTTAGTGTAACTGGTCTTGTTAATTGTTTGTACTTATTTGTTCTGTGTCTGCATGTATCCGTTTAGCACCGGATACTGGTGCTTAATAAATGTATTAAGTACACCATTCTTCTGTGTATCTTTCCCCCTCACAATACAAAAATTGTTATGAAAATTGTTATCATACAAAAAATAAAGATAAAAATAAAAATCAAAAAAGTACGTTGCAAAAATCATGTAAAAATTTGGGAATCGAAAATTTCAGGATTGCGGATCCGGCTTCGGCCCGGGATGTTTTTAATTAGCTCACGGAATCGACCTGATTCCAAAATGGTATGATATATTGGACTATGGCCTCCAGGTCTAAAGCTGGAAAAAAATGTGACACACTAGTACACTGATTTTTACATTTGCTGTTAGATATAAAATTGTTATTGTATTCAAAAAATTCTCGAAAAAAATCGCCGGAAACAATCACAGTAATTGAAACTTGGGAAGCCAAATTTTAGGATTGCGAGGCCGAATTCAACCCGGAATGATTTTAATTTACTCAAGAAATAGACCTGAATCTGAAAAGGTATGATATGTTGGGCTACATCCTCAAGGGGGAAAGTTGAAAAATGTGACACACTGGTACACTGACGTTTATATTTATATTAGATTTATGAAAATTGTTATCGTACAAAAAATCGTGAAAAAAACATGTAAAAAATCACCGAAAACAATTGCAGTAATTAAAATTTGGGAATCCAAATTTTAGGATTGCGGATCCGAATTCGGTCTGGAATGGTTTTAATTTAAGCACAAAGCCGACCTGAATTCAGAATGGTATGGTATGTTGGGCTACGGCCTCTAGAATTAAAGATAATCTATTTTCAAAAGATTACAAAAAAAGAAAAAGAAAGAAAAAACATCAACTGAGTGTAACAAGGTAACACGAATCGACCGTCTCATACGACGTACGAAGTCCAGAATGCAAATGGCGGCGCCCACCAGTCATTAATCAGAGACTTACCGACGGCCTGCCACTATTATTTGCATAACACCACGAATGATCACTCTAAGTTAACTATCAATAAAGGGAGGTTACTCTAACCTACCCACACACTGAGGTGGTCACTAATAGAATAGGCTCAGTCCTAATTAGTGATCATCCTCCACACATTAATACAACAAGCAACATTACGTACTTTTGCTTTGTGTAACACTGTTTATATTGTGTAATGTGTGAAAATAAACCATTGTCTTTTTCATCTTCATTTGACTAATGTGAAACACTGATACGCTGACCTACTAGAATTCGCTGCTTTTATTAGATGATAGCAATGGTATCTGAAAAAAAATAATGAGGTTCTAGTAGCCGTCGTGGTGATCTCGGCAGACTATAACAACAAAGGTACAAACGCTCCACCAAAAATCTGATCCCACTGGGAACTGGATGGCGAAAGATTTAAAATGGGACTAGATAAACACGATGGCGGGTCTGAATAGATGAAAGACGATCCGTTCATTTTAGCTTCGCGCCATTTCGTCCGACATCACAACAACAAAAGCGCGCTTAGTCCATGGGGATAGAATATTTCCACTTACCGAAAAATAAGAGAACTGCAGATAATCAGTGCGCATGCGTGATACATTACACTAATAAAGTTTGTCACTTTAGTTAATGGAAGGTCATTTATAGTCCAAATATCTAAAAAAAAAAAGAAAAATAAATAAATATCTATTAGTACCAACTAGTGTCTGGAAATACGCACACATGCTCTCATTCTCTCTCTCTCTCTCTCTCTCTCTCTCTCTCTCTCTCTCTCTCTCACACACACACACACACACATAAACACACACACACACACACATACAACATTTTTTCAAGACTAAATTTGGTTAATAATGATTTATAGTCCAAATATCTGAAAAATAAATAAATAAATAGATATCTATTAGTACCACGTACTGTCTGGAAATACGCACACATGCCCCCCCCTCTCTCTCTCTCTCTCTCTCTCTCTCTCTCTCTCTCTCACACACACACACACACACACACACACACACACATACACACAAAAATTTTCAAGTTAAAATTTGGATAATAATAAAACAGTATAAAAATTAAGTATTAATAGTTGGAAGTGCGTGGCATAATGGAGAGAGTTGTAGGACTTGTCGACCCGAGTTCAAATCCTTGACGAGGCTGTTTGCATTTTACATAGCGCTAATATCCTTTGGAAAAGGTATGCATCCAACTATTCTCCCTCCAGATATAGGTAAATAGTAGGGAAGACTGGGTTCTTTAAACTTGGTTAGGTAACCAGTCTAGGAGAAGGAAAACTCTAAAGTCAAACCTGTTAAACTCCACCTCAGAACAACCGTGTGTCATACCCTACTTTTTCGGAAAAGATTGGTAAATATATGGTAAATATAATATCGCATTATTAATCCCCAGGTGAAGTAGTATTCAGCAAATGTTGGATTTTCTTTGTGTACACATTTTTATAGCACCGAAACAATACAAACCCGCACGCGGAAATCACATCAGCCAAAAATGGCTACCGGACTCAACTCTACGAAATTCTAACTCAACTTTCCAAGTGTTTCTGGTCACGTACCTCTCTAAGCCAATGTAAGCACCGTTCTAAACCAATCCATGTTCAAGAGTGATGCCAACCAATCTACAAAATTAAAGTGATTTTCAACTGTTTACCGTATTTTAATTTACCCCTCGGGTAATTCCATGTCAAATCATCCAGGCCATGTCACCCACCTCCTTCAAATTTTCCGAAATTTTGTCTAGGTATGGAATATGTTAAAGTTAGACAATCGCCAAAAATTGAGCTTCCAGTTCCAAAAATTGGAGGAATTATGTCGATTTTTATCTCTCCAAATTATTTGTGTAGGAGGGAAATCGCGACTTTTGTAATCTATTTTTGTCTGTAAAATGAGTTCTAGAGTTTTCCTACTCCTAAAATTGGTTTATAAAAAGATTTTGCCCAAGGAATCCAAAAAGGCTATCATAAAGTTTTAAAGTCAACCAATTTTAAGTTATTGACGATTTCTGATTTTTTCATAGCAATGATGTGGCACTACGGGTTAGCTCAGTCGGTAGAGCGTTCGGCTAGAAACCACAAGGTTCCTAGTTCGATACCCGCTTTCGCCAACTCAGCGTTATGAGTAGCACAGGGATCTGTGCGGTAAAGTAAGAAGCTGATGGTAGGTGTGTCGCTCAACCACAGACGCTAAAATAATCTCCTTGGTCTAGCGCTAGTGAAAGGGGGTTAGACTCCCTCGCTGCATTGCTGATACCGACATTAGGCCGCCCCGACGACTTTACTTTACTTACATCTATGACAAACATTTTTTCCTGTTATCATTTCACATAAATTGAATATTATTTGTATCAAAAATTTAGTTCGTTTTTTTGCTCAAATTTGGGGGATTGTCTAAGGTTAAGATAGTCCAAACTTGGGGAAATTTCAGAAAAATTTAAGGGGTGGGTGATAATTTTACTTTATTTCTGGATGATTTGACATGTAATTACCCCCACACTACCCACAAAAAATGATAGGTAATGGATAGACTAAGCCTACCAAAATATGAACAGTGTACCTTTTTATGTAGTGGTCTTACAATAGCAGTTTTTAAAAGATAAGGTATCAATTTCATATTCTAAATGTCTCTCCAACTATTTACTTATTTCATTGATAAGGTTTTCATTTAGTGATAAATACGGTCGGACATTGACTTACAAGTTTAATCCGTTCCGCTCTTAATTCAATTTGCTCGTTTATCAAATCAATTTTCCCTAGTGAAATAAACTGAAAGACCATTAATCCGCTGCAGCACTGAAAAAAAAAACACCCCATTTTTTGTTAGTTTTTTTTCTAAATAAAATAAATAGCACTGTATTGTATAAAAACATAATAAAATAGAATGAAATAAATTATGTGCGAAAACATTTTTCTATATACATAATATAAAAAGTAAAGTAAGTAAAGTCGTCGGGGTGGCCTAATGTCGGTATCAGCCAGTCAGCGAGGGAGTCTATCCCCTTTTTACTAGCGCTAGACCAAGGTGATTATGTTAAGCATCTAAGGTGGGTCGCCACACCTACCATCAGCTCCTCACTTTACGCACAGATCCCTGTGCTACTCATACGCTGAGTTGGCGAGGGCTGGTATCGAACCAAGACATATACATAATATATTTCATATTATTTATTATGATATTATTTGATGTAATACATTTTGAAGCTTAAAAGTTTTTAGTGAACTTATTAGCATAAGCCTATCTGAAGCTCGTTATTGCCTGCAATTTTAGCTCCCAATAAAAAGAAAAAAAGCTCGTAACTAAGAAAATTCGTAAATTGGGGTACTCGTAAGTCGAAGTATGACTTTTTTTCGGGAAGTTGGTTGGTTGGTTGGTTGGTTGGATTTTATGACATGTTGGTACGATTTTATGGGCCATCCTTCAGGCTTCAAGCAAGAGCGCTTGTCCAGCGGAAATCCTTGATAAAGAATCCTTTGGTTGTTCTTTGGTGCTCCTCAGCATTGCAAGACCATCGTCAATGGTTGCAAATGGCCGTCTCTCAGAATCAGTGATTAAGTAGTCAACCTGCACCAGGGCTTTTTGGCTGAGGTCCAAACCACGTGACCTCGCCTAGTCTATACATTTAAGTGGTGTATTATAGCACACCTTATATCACCAAAATATTCCAACACATATCAACCATTTGTGTGTTATTTCATGCCGAATACGATTTGTTTTATTCATTCTTGGTGGGTATTCAATCTTTCTTTCAAACTCAATTTTTTACAGACCTTTTACTATTTAACTCATAGAAGGACCCTAACTGAGCCAGAGAGGACCTGGGTGAAATGGCAATAAAGAGTACTCCACACTCCCCAGAGCTCTATAATTGAAACTTCACCATTAGATTCAGTTTAACGTCATACCAGGTGGATAATACCTGATCTGCACTCGTGCACCTTCGTTGCGCAATGTCGATGACCCACGTTTTAATGTTCTGTGCTGGCCGATTCGAAGGGCACGAGTTAGAGACAGGTTCACAAGGATAAAAAAAAGATAACACAAAGTTTGATAACAGGAGGCTAATGGAAGAGGATGGTGTAACACTTTGAGCAGTTTGTGATGGAGTGGAGGACACTAAGTTGTCTTAACTATAAGTCGATTGTTGGCTTCACTGATGCGGGTCCCAGCCTATTTTCTATCTACTGCGACTGAGGCGACACTATCACCCCGACTGCCGGCCTGAAACTGCTGAAGTTGCTTAAGCCGGCTGAATTTATGCAGATTCCACTGCGCTACCCCTGCATGATTTGATGACCCAGAAACGAGTACTTACATTTCTTCTCCGACTTTGTGTCTGCGATTTCTCCTAAATTTATAACCATTATTTATCAGTCTTAGTGACCCCACTTTTCAGATCATGGGCCAAGTTACCTTTAAATACTCCAGGGGCGACCTGGATTCAGATGGACATGTCTCGCTTTGCACCGTCAACATCCGGTTGTTGGTTAGGTATTAGGGTTAGGGGTTAGGGTTAGGGTTAGCAGTTAGTTTTATAATTTTTTTAAATGCATCTAAAAATCGTCTGGTAACAAACAACCGAATGTTGACGGTGCAAAGCAAAATATGTCCCTCTGAATCCAGGTCGCCCCTGGGGTGCTTAAAGGTAACTTGGTCCCAGATCCTTAACTTTTTCGAGACCCATTTTCTCTTAAAACCAGCCACATAAAGATATTATGTCTAACATTGCTTAATTCATGGTGGCTGTATAATTCTTTAAACTTTACCTGACAAACACCCACCCATATATATATATGCCTGGTCTTAACAAATTCTATTTTCCCATTTGTTTCTCTCTCTAGTTTTCCTTCTAGATCAGTTGCCATACTACGGTTAAAGAGCACAGTCTGCCCTACTATTTACTCATATCTGAAGGGAGAATAGGTGGATTCATACCAAAGGTATTTCTGCTATGTAAAATGCAAACAGAGTTGTCCAGATTTTGAGCTTGGTTCTCTGTGTCCATTTCCCATGGTAACCATTACACGACATGCGCTACTTGATAATATGCCCCATGCAAAGGACCCACAGTGCAGTTGGGCAATTTCAACACCTTTTTGGGGATTGTTGCTGGTGTTACCCCAACAAAGATGAGAGAATCAAAACTAAAATAAATCTAGGGAAGATCGAACGATCAAACTAGGGTTGTCGAAAACAAGCTTCGTATGAACCGTCTCACAAACGCGCCCTTTTGCATAGACGTGTGTATATCACTTCGTTCTCTGGATCAATAACATCAAAGGTTGAAGTGATTAAATAGTTTTCTTATGTAAAAGAAACATCGTTTATCGATAGTGGACATTTTGGATTTTTTTTGTTTCTGTTGTTTTTTCTTTCATTTTTTTTTTTCGTTGAAATTTTCACCGAATTTCTATGAAATGTCCAAAAATATTCCATCATCGAGGATTGTACTTTTTTCTTTTCTTTTTCTTTCCTTTTCTCTGTTTTTTTTTTCTTTCTTTCTTTCTCTCCTTTCTGGAAAAAAAAGAAAGAAAAAAGTGAGGAAAAGAGAGCACGAGATATCAAAGACTGAATAAATAAACTGTTTGCATCATATTAGAAGACGAAGTAACTCTGACACCCAACCCAAATACAAACATTACTTATTCAAATACACAAGTACAGTCTCTTAAACACACAGACACACACACATACACATACATACATACACACATACGCACTATATATATATATATATATATATAATATACATATATACATACATAGACGCGCACATATATATATATACACACACATACACACAGAGAAAATACACACACACACACACACATATATATATATATATATATGCAGAGAGGGTGGAAATAATAGTCGTCAAAAGACATTGTTACAATTGTTTTTAATAGTTAAAACAGGAAATATACTCAAGAAGACTCAAATTATATTATCTGATGGTGAGGCTCCAGTTCTGGATATTTAGGGAATGCTGAGTAACCCTTCATGGCCATTACTCCCAGGTCGACTCTAACAATATATGGCTCAAATAGAATTCTTTCAAAGTTAATTGCTGTCTGCAAAATGAAAAAAAAAACACTTAAGAATCAACAACACAAACAAATGTAAATTTAAATGACAATGAATGCCATTGATTAGGGGGGGGGAGGAAAGCACTATGCTGAAAAAATATTTTGAAAGAAAAATCTAGTTGGAATGCAGTTCTGTTTAAATGGTTTGTTGAAATTCCAAATTAGAGAAAATATCAGATAGGATGTTTTCGGGAGAATTATAAACATCCTTGAGAAGAATGTCGGATTGTTTGCCTAAAATGCCTAGTTACTTATATGAATACAATATAACAATATACAATGGACTTAAAATAACGGTGTTGGAAAATAACCAGGTAATTATAAAAGAAGGGGTGAATAGTCGAAAAAGAGTGAGGAATGCAAACCAGTAAGGGTTTGAAGACAACACGCGACGCAGGTCTTGATTAGCCTATCAGAAAAAAGCAGCATTTCTTTCTTTCTTTCTGTCGTTGCCCACAGCTGACAGCTGACAGAGTGAGTCATAAGCTTAGTGTTTCTAATTATGCCGATTCTGTTATTATAACATTATTTCTATAACTATCGTTGACGACTACTAGAGACCGATCACGGTTATAATAAATGTTTGTTGACAAGAGTGTGCGAGTTTGTATTTAATCAGCACAGGTTATCACGTAACTTAATTGAAGGGACGTTTTTCACACACGAGCCCATATGCAAGTACGAAAACAATGCAATATTTGTCACAGTCGATGAAGAGTTCAGTTGTGCATGAGTCAAGGATAGAAAATTTATATAAAATAGATGTGTAGAGAAAATACAGAATTCTGTGTAATATCTATATAAAGTGGCTTAATTTGTCTACAAAATGAACGTATAGAGAAAATACATAATTCTGTGTAGTATCTATGAAGTGGCTTAATTTTTCTACAAAATGGACGTATAGAGAAGATACAGAATTCTATGTAGTATCTATGAAGTGGCTTAATTTGTCTACAAAATGGACGTACAGAGAAGATACAGAATTCTATGTAGTATCTATGAAGTGGCTTAATTTGTCTACAAAATGAACGTATAGAGAAGATACAGAATTCTGTGTAGTATCTATGAAGTGGCTTAATTTGTCTACAAAATAGATATGTAGAGAATATACAAACGTTACATATATAATGGAATTGCAAATCATAGTTATTTTTTATTATTATTTTTTTTTTTTTGCTAAAATAGCTCCTCTTGATTTTTGTTTCGTTTCGTGGAAATTCGACGGGTTCCGCTAGTAATTAGTACTTTAGGCATAGTTACATCATGGAAGAATTCTAGCTTTCTCTTGTGTTGAAGAGTAGCTAATACCCCTTAGTACTCTACCAGATGGACTGGCCCATAGTCATAAAATAACCTACGATTAAAGTGGATTAACAAGCTAAATAATATTTAGACTGACTTTGCTGCTATTGGCTATACTGAATTGACCCTCCTCTATTTAGTGTACGTTTTGTCTTGTTAATTGTTTGGACTTATTTGTTCTGTGTTTGTATGTATCCATTTGGCACCGGATGCGGATGCTTAATAAATGTAATACGTACACCATTATTCTGTGTATCTTTCCACCTCGCGATACAACACTCATTGGGTAGAGCATCCGATATGGGAACCAAAAGATTCCTGGTTCCATAACGGCCCTCGCCAACTCAACTTATGAGAATTAAATGGATCTTTGCGGTAATGTAAGGAGCTGGTTATAGGAGTAGCGCTTCACCTCGGATGCAAAAACAATCTCCTTGGTCTAGCGCTAGTGAAAAGGGGATAGACTCCTTCGCGATGCAATATATTACCAGAGAGTTTAGATTTCCATATGATCGATGATCCGTCATAGAAAAATAGACGTATGAGTTTTTCTTATGCGTATATTCAGATCGTTTTCTGTAGATGAGATAATTCTACCAAGTGAACAGTTCTACTAATTTGAGAGGCTTACCATTTAGTGTTGAGATGTCTCAATCTTGTTTATAAAAGCATCAACTCTGTTTTATCTAATAACAGCTTAGAAAGTACTCGGATCGTGTCAGGCGTGATCTGAACGTTAGGAGAAAAAAAATTTAAAATAAATGTAGAAACTACTACGGGGGTTAGTTAAAACTAATGCGTTTGTTTAGGACAGGTATAATTTCCAACACAGGAACATGTATCATACATCAAAATGAAGCTGGTTCTCTGTGGATCACATCCTATTTCTCCACATAGGTAAGTGAAAAAGTAATGCCATTTTGTTTAGGACAGGTATAATTACCAACACAGGAACATGTATCATACATCAAAATGAAGCTGCTTCTCTGTGGATCACATCCCTACTCCTCGACATAAATGAGTCAAACAATAATACCATTTTCTTTAGGACAGGTATAATTACCAACACAGGAATATGTATCATACATCAAAATGAAGCTGCTTCTCTCACATCCCTACTCTCGACATAAATGAGTCAAACAATAATACCATTTTCTTTAGGACAGGTATAATTACCAACACAGGAACATGTATCATACATCAAAATGAAGCTGCTTCTCTGTGGATCACATCCTACTCCTCGACATAAATGAGTCAAACAATAATACCATTTTCTTAGGACAGGTATAATTACAACACAGGAACATGTATCATACATCAAAATGAAGCTGCTTCTCTGTGGATCACATCCCTACTCCTCGACATAAATGAGTCAAACAATAATACCATTTTCTTTAGGACAGGTATAATTAACACAGAACATGTATCATACATCAAAATGAAGCTGCTTCTCTGTGGATCACATCCCTACTCCTCGACATAAATGAGTCAAACAATAATACCATTTTCTTTAGGACAGGTATAATTACCAACACAGAACATGTATCATACATCAAAATGAAGCTGCTTCTCTGTGGATCACATCCCTACTCCTCGACATAAATGAGTCAAACAATAATACCATTTTCTTTAGGACAGGTATAATTACCAACACAGGAATATGTATCACACATCAAAATGAAGCTGCTTCTCTGTGGATCACATCCCTACTCCTCGACATAAATGAGTCAAACAATAATACCATTTTCTTTAGGACAGGTATAATTACCAACACAGGAACATGTATCATACATCAAAATGAAGCTGCTTCTCTGTGGATCACATCCCTACTCCTCGACATAAATGAGTCAAACAATAATACCATTTTCTTTAGGACAGGTATAATTACCAACACAGGAATATGTATCATACATCAAAATGAAGCTGCTTCTCTGTGGATCACATCCCTACTCCTCGACATAAATGAGTCAAACAATAATACCATTTTCTTTAGGACAGGTATAATTACCAACACAGGAACATGTATCATACATCAAAATGAAGCTGCTTCTCTGTGGATCACATCCCTACTCCTCGACATAAATGAGTCAAACAATAATACCATTTTCTTTAGGACAGGTATAATTACCAACACAGGAACATGTATCATACATCAAAATGAAGCTGCTTCTCTGTGGATCACATCCCTACTCCTCGACATAAATGAGTCAAACAATAATACCATTTTCTTTAGGACAGGTATAATTACCAACACAGGAATATGTATCACACATCAAAATGAAGCTGCTTCTCTGTGGATCACATCCCTACTCCTCGACATAAATGAGTCAAACAATAATACCATTTTCTTTAGGACAGGTATAATTACCAACACAGGAACATGTATCATACATCAAAATGAAGCTGCTTCTCTGTGGATCACATCCCTACTCCTCGACATAAATGAGTCAAACAATAATACCATTTTCTTTAGGACAGGTATAATTACCAACACAGGAACATGTATCATACATCAAAATGAAGCTGCTTCTCTGTGGATCACATCCCTACTCCTCGACATAAATGAGTCAAACAATAATACCATTTTCTTTAGGACAGGTATAATTACCAACACAGGAATATGTATCATACATCAAAATGAAGCTGCTTCTCTGTGGATCACATCCCTACTCCTCGACATAAATGAGTCAAACAATAATACCATTTTCTTTAGGACAGGTATAATTACCAACACAGGAATATGTATCACACATCAAAATGAAGCTGCTTCTCTGTGGATCACATCCCTACTCCTCGACATAAATGAGTCAAACAATAATACCATTTTCTTTAGGACAGGTATAATTACCAACACAGGAACATGTATCATACATCAAAATGAAGCTGCTTCTCTGTGGATCACATCCCTACTCCTCGACATAAATGAGTCAAACAATAATACCATTTTCTTTAGGACAGGTATAATTACCAACACAGGAACATGTATCATACATCAAAATGAAGCTGCTTCTCTGTGGATCACATCCCTACTCCTCGACATAAATGAGTCAAACAATAATACCATTTTCTTTAGGACAGGTATAATTACCAACACAGGAACATGTATCATACATCAAAATGAAGCTGCTTCTCTGTGGATCACATCCCTACTCCTCGACATAAATGAGTCAAACAATAATACCATTTTCTTTAGGACAGGTATAATTACCAACACAGGAACATGTATCATACATCAAAATGAAGCTGCTTCTCTGTGGATCACATCCCTACTCCTCGACATAAATGAGTCAAACAATAATACCATTTTCTTTAGGACAGGTATAATTACCAACACAGGAATATGTATCACACATCAAAATGAAGCTGCTTCTCTGTGGATCACATCCCTACTCCTCGACATAAATGAGTCAAACAATAATACCATTTTCTTTAGGACAGGTATAATTACCAACACAGGAACATGTATCATACATCAAAATGAAGCTGCTTCTCTGTGGATCACATCCCTACTCCTCGACATAAATGAGTCAAACAATAATACCATTTTCTTTAGGACATAATTACCAACACAGGAACATGTATCATACATCAAAATGAAGCTGCTTCTCTGTGGATCACATCCCTACTCCTCGACATAAATGAGTCAAACAATAATACCATTTTCTTTAGGACAGGTATAATTACCAACACAGGAATATGTATCACACATCATAATGAAGCTGGTCCGCTGTGGATCACATCCTTACTGATCCACATAATTGAGACAAAATGTAATGCCATTTTGTTTAGAACAGGTATAACTACCAACACAGGAACATGTATAATACATCAAAATGAAGCTGGTCCTCTGTGAATTACATCCATACTTTTCAATCACTATCATCTCTTGGGTCCAATGAAAGAGGGATACATGCTCTACTTCGATATTCGAACATGTCTATTGAGATAAACGGGGAATATATGGTGAAGTAAAAGTTAGGGATGTGGTCCAGCTTCATTTTGATGTATGATTCATTTTCCTGTGTTGTTAATTATATCTGTCCTAAGCAAAATGGCATTACTTTCTGACTAACGCTCGTACTCTGTTCAAGGCCTATTTTATCGTTTTTAATTTATTTACCATTTCAACTAAGTTGAAATAGTACACGATTTGTCTCCGATTAAAATAGGTTATTATTTAAGAGATATGAAAAACAATTACGTTTTTTCTTTCTTTTCCCCTTCTGAAAATATTCATGTGCGATTCGAATAGTTTCTAAATTTAATATACATTCCCCAATTAGAAATACATTACAATGGAAATTTATTCATATTCACACCGAGACTAAGATTATAATAGAAACCATCTGCCAATAAATGCTGATATATTTGTTGATTTACGGCCACCTCACGTGGTGTAATGGTTAGCAAGTTTGGTCTGCGGACCGTTGTTAGTGGGTTCGATTCTTATTGGGCGCCACATACTTCTGGCATTCTGTATATAGATAAATACAGAATTACACATTCTCTATTTAGTTAGTATTAAAATGTAGTATCTGTTCTTCTTCGACTGAAACAGTGAGAAATACTTTTTTTTATATACCAAGAGATATTGAGAGGAAAAATTAGTCGAATTAAGAGAAGGTAATATCTGGCTGATATTTGAAGGACACTTTCAATAGAATCAACGTTCGGAAACTAGTCTTATGGAAGATCACAGATAGAACCGAACTTTCTATAAGGTTTCTTTTTTATTATTGGTAACTAATTAGGACTGAGCCTATTCTAGTAGTGACCACTCAAAGCGGAGTTTAACAGGTTTGAATTCAGAGTTTTCCTTCTCTTAGTCTGGTTGCCTAACCAAGGTTAAAGAACCCAGAGAAAATAGATCGTTAATTAGGACTGAGCCTATTCTAGTAGTGACCACCCCAAGCGGAGTTTAACAGGTTTGAATTCAGAGTTTTCTTTCTCCTAGACTGGTTGCCTAACCAAGGTTAAAGAGCCCAGAGAAAATAGATCGCTAATTA
>CM042156.1:17334034-17341534 GCA_023376005.1 Doryteuthis pealeii
GTCATGGAAAATGGATTCGTCGCTCTGAGTTCAAATCCTGGATGTGGTAATTGCATTTCACTTAGCGGTAATACACCGCTAAGCTTAAGAAATTGACCTTGTGTCACATCCTGCTCGTACAAAGAGATTATTAAATATATATATATATGTGTGTGTGTGTGTGTGTGTGTATCCAATTGCCGCTTTAACGTTTCCGTTGCAGTGGCATCAGTAAATAATCAAAAAGTGCTCAATATATTAAAAACATAGAACAGTAATAATAATAGTAGAGGAATGTGTTAAGGGTCTACCATGGTTTTAATCCTAATGATTTCCTCAGGACCCAACACTACGCTTAACTAAGTGGATGTTTCACTAAGGGATTACATTAAGCGTGGAGTAGGGTCCCGATGAAATCCTTTGGATTGAAACTACGGTAGACCCGTAACCTTTTTCCTCTACAAATATTATATATATATATCTATATATATATATATATATAGACAGAGAGAGAGAGAGAGGGAGAGAGGGAGATAGATAGATAGATAGGTAGAGAGAGATTTTTTTGTATGTTTGTTTTTTAGAAGCATTGTTGATAAAGTATATATTATATTTTTACACTTGTCAAGTTCATTTTCTATAAAAAAAAAGTATCGAATTTTATACGATACATGCATTGTAATTGCCTTCAACCAAAAATATGATATATATATATATATATATATATATATATATATATATATATATATATTAACAATATCGACCCAGGACCCAGGATAACCAAAATCGACAAACATACCAAGGATACCTTAACGCGTCTAAATCATAGCTCGCCTCTCGCTACAATCTGAACCATCGTAAATTATTTCATTATCGTGATACCCAACAGTTTAAAATAATTATATTTAGTATTTTATTCAATTTTCTTTGCACTATATAGAGAACAAATAGAAGTTGTTTTATTGAGTTTTTTTTTTTTTTTAATTCCTGTCATAATAATAAACTACCGGGCGTTATTCACATTCGTAAAGAATAGGCAATAATCAAAAGCAAATGAGAAGATATTGTCATAGTAAAGTTTATAGCACAGAATTATGCTTAACGAAAAAATGTGTGCGTAAGTGCAGAGGTGGAAGGCTTATGTCTATGAATGGAGTTAAATTATGGTTTGTCTTGTGCGCACTGCGCATGCTCCGTTCTTTCTCCGTTCCTTTCTTCCGCTTTTTGTTTTTTCTCCATTTTATATTTGTCATTTTTCTTTCATTCATCATCGATAATCAATAAGCAACAAAAATAGTCGCGATTTATTTCAGGAATGAATTGATTGACCAGACAAAGAAGACAAAAAGTAATAAACATTTTGAAAGATTTGGATGACGTGAATACAAGAGAGAAAAATGGTCAAAAAAGTAAAGAAGAAGAAGAAGAAGAAGAAGAAGAAGAAAAGAAGAAGAAGAAGAAGAAGAAGAAGAAGAAGAAGAAAGAGAAGAAAGTAAGTAGAAAAGTAGATAGAAAAAGTAGAAAGGGAGGTATGGATTAAGAAAAAAGAAAGAAAGGAACGAAGGAAAGAAGAAGAAAGAAGGGGAAGAAATAGAAAGAAAGTAAAGAAGAAGAAAGAAAGAAGAAGAGATAAGGAAGAAGAAGAAAGGGGGAAGATGAAAAGTAAGAAAAGAAAGAAAGAAAGGAAGAAGAAGAAAGAATGGAGAAGAAAATAGAAAGAAAAGTATAAGAAGAAAGAAAGAAAGAAAGAATTAAGAAGAAGAAGAAGAATAGGGGAAATGAAAGTAAGAAAGAAAAGGAAGAAGAAGAAGAAGAAGAAGAAGAAGAAGAAGAAAGAAGAAGAGAAGAAGAAGAAGAGAAGAGAAGAAGAAGAATGGAGAAGAAAATAGAAAGAAAGTATTAGAAAGAAAAAAAGAAGAAAGAAGAAAGAATGAATGAATGAATGAAGAGAGAAGAAGAAGAAAGGGAAGAATGAAAAGTAAGAAAGAAAGAAGAAAGGAAGAAGAAGAAGAAGAAAGAATGGGGAAGAAAATAGAAAGAAAGTATATCGAGAAAGAAGAAGCATGAATGAAGAAAAAGAAAAATGGGAAGATGAAAGAAAGAAAGAAAGAAAGAAAGAAGGAAGAAGAAGAAGAAGAAGAAGAAGAAGAAGGGGGAGATGAAAGGAAGAAAAAAAGGAAGAAGAAGAAAGAATGGGAAGAAAAAAGAAAAATATTAGAAAGAAAAGAAGATGAAGAAGGGAAGAGTTGAAAGAAAGAAAGACAATAAAGGGAAGAAATAGGAGAATATAAAGAAAGGTGAAGAAAATAAAAAGAGAGACAAATACAGAGAAAATTGATGAAAGGAGAAATAAAGAAATATGAGAAATGCGAAAGAGAAAAAATGAAAAGAAAAGGAAGAAAACAAATAAGGAAGAAAAAAGAAAGAAAAATGTAAGAAAGAAAGAAAGAAAGAAAGAAAGAAAGAAATTGGCGGAGTTACGGTCGATTTCTAGCACTCCAGATTTGAAGAAATTGTTGAGAAATTTCTCTTATAAGGTGTGTGTTAAAAGCCCACTTCTATTTATAGACTCGGCGTGAACTATGTGATCTCTCTTGGCCAATCACTGGCAGTACTCTGCTGCTGGTATAATACTTAAAACAACAGTACTGGCCATACTTACTTTGAACCTTCGTGGACGACGGACATAGGATTAAATCCCTGAACCTTTAACAATACGCAGGATAGGACTTATTCACTTACCAAAGGATTCCATAATTCAGGACTTACTTACTTTAAGCCCTTTTCAACTGGCCAAGGATGGCATTTAAAAACTTAACAGGTCCTGAGAAATGCCAACTTTCTATAACATTTATTTTTACTGTAAAATGAGTTCTAGAGTTTCTCTACTCCTAGAAATTGTTTATACAGGGTGGACCAAAATAATCTGACAAATTGAGTTAGAGTGGACACTGGAGAAGCAGCATTGAAGAGATATTACACAGTCCCCAGAGCTTTGAGATTGACACTGCTGGTGCATATTTCAAAAGTTTTTTTTTTAATTTAGTAATCAAAAATGTTTTTAATTTCATGCAATTCTTTAACTGATAAACAGGTATGTGTCAGATCATTTTGGGGTCCACCCTGTAAATGAATACATAAATTAATATATATATATATATATATATATATATGAGGAAAGAGGATTGGAATGAAACCGACAGAATGTGGTAGAAATATGAGGAATGGAAGAAACAAAACTCAGACAAAAACGTGTAGTATATTTCGCCTGGAGTGTTGGAATGCTGACGAAGCCGAGTTCAAAACTCCAGGCGAAATATACTACACATTTTTGTCTGAGCTTTGTTTCTTCCATTCCTCATATTTCTACCATATATATATATATATATATATATATATATATATATATATGGCAGCCTAGTGGAAATTAGTTTCTATGTGGTGCAGTCGTACGGTAGCACTGATACACCTATAATTTGGAACTAATTCTAGCTTTTCCTATCATATTTCATATTTCCCTATTATGAATAATCTCTCGATGCCTTTTCCCTGTGTATATAGACATTGCTTTCTGAAGATGAGATATTACTACCTAGTTATGTCAATTGGTCTACAAATTTCAGGAAAAAAAAACTATATAATAAGAAAAATGAGAGGAAGTAGAGTGAAAGGAACAGATTAGAAAATAAGAAAAGGAAAGTATAAAAGAGTGAGTGAGAGGGAAAAGGGGAGGAGTGGGGAAATAGATAAAATGGGAGGGAAAAAATGATCATAGAAATGGACGTGGTTGCGAGGTAGATAGAGGAAGAAGAAAAAGAGGGAAATAGACGAAAGTAAGGAGTAATAAATAGAAATAATTCGAGAGAGAGAGGGGGGAAGTTATAGAGCATGAGAGGGGGAAGAAGAAGAAGAAGAAGAAGAAGAAGAAGAAGAAGAAGAAGAAAAAGAAGAAAAGAGGTAGAAGAAGAAGATGAGAAGAGAAGAAGAAGAAGAAGAAGAAAGAAGAAGAAGAAGAAGAGAAGAAGAAGAAGAAGAAGAGAAGAAGAAGAAGAGAAGAAGAAGAAATATGAGGAGGAAGAAGAAGAAGAAGAAGAAATATGAGGAAGAAGAAGAAATGTGAGAAAGAGGTAGAAGAAGAAGAAGAAGAAGAAGAAGAAGAAGAAGAAGAAGAATGGAAGAGGAAGAAGAAGAAGAAGAAGAAGAAGAAAAGAAGAAGTATGAGAAAGAGGTAGAAGAAAAAAAAGAAGAAGTATGAGAAAGAAGAAGAAGAAGAGAAGAAGAAGAAGAAGAAGAAGAAGAAGAAGAAAGTACGAAAAATATAAAGGTTAAGAAAAAGAAATAGAAGAAAAAAGCAATAGAACAAGAACAAGAACAAGGATATGAAAAAATATGAAAAAGAGGTAAAAGAAAGTACGAAAAATATAAGAAAGAAGAAGAAGAAGAAGAAGAAGAAGGGGTGAACGTATGATGAAGAAGAGGAAAAATGAAGAAAATCAATCTAAGAAGAAGAACAAGAAGAAGACGTTCGTACTGAAATATGGCAATAAAATGAGATGACCGAATAAAATCAATTAAGATTTCCAATAATGATATGATTATTACCTTTTTAAAACCCAATGTCTCTTTCTTTCCTTCTTTCTTTCTTTCTTTCATTCTTTCTGTCACTCTTTCTTTCTTCATTAATTGATTTCCTTCTTTTCCTTCCTTTCTTTCTTTTACGCTAGCAATCTAATAGATGCTGCTCAATACCTTAACATTCGAAGTACAGCCAATAAAAAGTAAATCTCTTAAACTTACCAGCAATTGAATAGACCGTTTCCCGTGTGTATCGACAGTTGCCTTTGTAAATTTCGAACACATAGTCTTGCTTCCTCGGTGGTCACTGTGTGTACAGCGTCAAACTTGAGTAGCGCGCTTTTCAAAGTTATAATCTCAACAAACATGACAGCGGAATTAACATATTTTTTGGCAAGACCCACTAAACCCCAAACCGTTTCACTAGATAACGATTTCAAGTACAAGAAATAGAAACCGATCTTATTATAATGGAGATTTGTGGGTTTTGTCTGTCTGTAACCGAAACTAATATTACTATAAAGTCACAATTCCTTTAGTTATTTACATCATATTCTCCATGATTTTATTTATATTTAAACCTCAATATTAATAAAATTGTTTTACATTACTTACACTGTTGACCATATCTACATACTAATAACATGCAATTGTATTTATATATACAACAAAATAGAGGTTTACAGTATGAATAGGAAGACTAATTTGCATATTGATCTTAAAAATTGATTTTAATAAATATATGCTTAGTATTATCGATTTCTAATTGTTTGGTTTTATCTTATTGAATATGAGTAAAAATCTCTTAAATAAATCTTAAGAGAAATCCCTTAACAAGAAGAAATAACTGTAATATTATTCTTTACTTCCTATTTTTTAACTAAAACAGTTTAATTAGGAAAATTTACCAATGAAAGACGGGAGTAACGGAAAATGATGGAAGAGTTAGTTTCAAAGATGTTTATTTTTCAAATTATACCCCTCTGTCAAAATCTTTTTATCTACATTCTTATTTCAGTTTCATTAGCCTTTCTAAAGTTAATGTCATATTTTTATTAATAAATTTAACTAAAATACTTGCACCCGGAGGGTGCATATATTTGCTAGTATATATAATATGATAATAGTACACGGTAATAACCTACTCGAGTTTCACCATAAGGATCTTCAGGGTTAATCCACTGGATTAATAAAGATATTGATTAATTGCGTTGATTAAACGTGTGTATATTTTTGCGATAAACGGTTGGTTACAGGACCGCAGTCAAAGAACATATATATATATATATATATATATATATATATATATATATATAGTGGAAAAAGTAAAGTCGCCGAT
The DNA here is from genome assembly GCA_023376005.1 of Doryteuthis pealeii. Taxonomy (NCBI): domain Eukaryota; kingdom Metazoa; phylum Mollusca; class Cephalopoda; order Myopsida; family Loliginidae; genus Doryteuthis; species Doryteuthis pealeii. Next base: position 17,339,928 of record CM042156.1, read on the forward strand.
TGGCCTTTTGTCGGCATCATCCGTACAGCGAGGGGGGTCTATCCTCTTTTCACTCTTTCTAAACGAGGGAGATAGTGTTTGCCTCAGAAGTGAGCGCCACACCAAGCATCAGCTTCCCATTTTACCGCACAGATCCGATGCGAAGATTTGGCGTGACATGGGTCGGTATCGAACCCGGAAACTTGTGGTTCCTAGACGGATACTCTGCTATGGGAACAGAATCATTGACCGAAATAAACGACCCAGATTTCACCGAAAAAATCTTCAGAATTATTCTGAAGATCCTTTCGGGGATGGTAAAAATATACTGCTCATGTAATTACTATCGAAAAGAGAATAACCAGATATCATTCATATGCTCCCATAAATTTGGTATGAGCTCTCTAAGGGGTGATTTGAATTAACTTTCACTACTAAGCATATAAGCAATAATCGTTTGCCCGCAAACTAGATCTCTCTGTGATATATGTAGAAATATATAAACAAACGTATGTATTTAATAGTTTAAAACACCAACCCCGCTACTGTAGCTGTCAGTGGCCGAGGGGATAAGATATCAGGCTGGCAACCAGTCAGTTGGAGTTTGACCCTAACTAAGGATAGGTGTTGTGTCTAGCCTCACTGAAGAGGCATGAAACGCCGAAACACGTGTCTGTAGATGATTTATTATATATATATATATATATATATATATATATATATATATATAATAGTCCAAAGTAATGCCATTTTGTTTATGATAGTTATAATTACCAACTCAGGAACATGTATCATACAACAAAATGAAGCTGGTCCTCCGTGGATCACATCTCTACTTCTCCACATAATCACCGTTTCTCTCAATAGCAATGTTCAAGTCTCAAATGAAAGCATTTATACCTGTCCGGTAAAATTTTGTCAACTGTCCTGTGAGCCACTTCTTTACTACAGCTTTTACATTACTGGAATAGTGTTTTGTTCCTGTTTGGCCCAATGAAAGAAAGTTTGAGAGGCAAACATCAGTAGCCACTTGTTGACTTGTTCACGCTACCTTAACTCAAATATATATTCCCCCAATGGGGCTACCTGTTGACCGTGGGCGGCGACCCGTGATGCTTAAGGATAGAACCCAGGTGGATGAGCAGTTAATGACATGCAATACTCCACTTTGGCCCTATCTTGGGCTGGACGGGCGGTCGGAGAGGCCCCCTCGGATCAATCGGGTGGTCACGTCAAGCCCTAGCACCTATATGATTTTCCCCACCCTATTGTCCTTATGGCAAGCCCCAACCCCTTTTTATCATATGGTGCTAGAAGGCGGTGGCTGTGGGTCTACATGTCCTGGGAATGACGTTAAACTCTGTCTGATGGTGAGGTTCCAGTTTTGGAGGTTTGGGGAATGTGGAGCACCCCTTCATCACCATTGCTCCTGGTCCACTCTGACCCGGAGTGTAGTACCTGTTAGGGTTCCCATCTATGGGTTAAATAGAAAAATGTATTTATAAAAAATTGTATTATCTATTAAGAATTGATTTATTTCAAAACTTTATCGGCATTAATGACCACTGAGGTTGATATGCCGGAAAACAAAAACAAAACAAAACCAAACTTCAAATATATAATATATA
>CM042156.1:17344034-17364034 GCA_023376005.1 Doryteuthis pealeii
TGTGTGTGAGTGGTGAGTGTGAGTGTGAGTGTGTCTGAATGTGTGTTTGTGTGTGTGTGTGTCTGTTTTGTGTGTGTGTGTGTCTGTTTGGTGTGTGTGTGTGAGTGTGCGTGTGTGTGAGAGTGTGTGTGAGTGTGTGTGTTTGTGTGTGTGTGTTTGTGTGTGTGAGTGTGAGTGTGTGTGTGAGTGTGTGTTTGTGTGTTTGTGTGTGTGTGTGTGTGTGAGTGTGTGTTTGAGTATGTATGGGTGTGTTTGTGTGTGTGTGTATTTGTGTGTCTATGAGTGTGAATGTGTGTGTATGAGTGTGAGTGTGTGTGTGTTTGTGTGTGTATGAGTGTGTGTATGTGTGTGTGTGTGTTTGAGTGTGTGTGTGTATGTGTGTGGTGTGTGTGTGTGCATGTAAATCTAATCCTATTAGTAAAACCTTGCAGTAAAAAAACGACAAATAATTTGTTAGTAAAAATATACTACAAACCGTTGCCAGGGGAAAATAACCAAAAGAGTCGCACCAAGCGAAAATAATCGATTAATACTATAACATTTGTTCAAAAGAATATATATATATATATATATACATATATATATATATATATATATATATATATAAGCCGCTAGAATTATCGAAATCTAAAATATAAAGAGTGCTCTATACCTAAGTAGAGCAAATAGTAAAGTTAATTCTAATGAGTCAGATGTGCCTACTAATAGTTACACTTAGTAGCTCATCAGGACAAGAATCTGAATATATATGTGTGTGCGCACGTGAATGCGCGCACGCGCGTGTGTGTGCATGTTATGGTATACGATACAATTAAAAGGCGTTTCTTATCATTGGTTTTAAAGCAGCTCATTAGCCGCTTATCATCAAGAAAAAGCGATCCGGTCAAGATGACTGCAACTTTTTTTATTAATTTGGGAACGGTTCCAAGTTCACCAACTACAATTGTTATCACTTTGATCTTTATATTCCAAATCTTTTTCAATTCTCTGGCAAGGTCCAAGTATTTCTCTATCTTTTTGCTTTCTTTCCTTTTCACTCAGTGGTCAGCGGGAACGGTCCAATCAACGAGATGACAGGTCCTCTTCTTTTTGTCAATCCAATCAATACTAGGTCCGGTCTTCTGCCCGGGATAAGGTGACCGTCTGTCCCAGAGAATGTCCTGCGTGTCATTCTCCAGGACAGGTTCAGGTTTGTACATATACCATTTACTTGCATAGTGAACATTGAATTTCTTCCATCATTCCCAATGGATTACCTTTTGTTATTATTATTATTATTATTATTATTATTATTATTATTATTATTATTATTCACTCCTTTTGAGTTTTTCACATCAGCGTTAGCTGATGGTCTTTCACTGGAGTCTGATTGACAACAAGTCTCCTCAGTTCTCCAGGACTCTTCTGAGTATTCTGGCAGATTGCAGCAATGCAGTATTCTAGATGGTCTCGATTCTCCCTCTGATTTCCAGATTTTCAAAACTTTTTTCCAATCTTTTTGGGACCGTTCCAAGTGCACCAACTACAATTGGTGTAACTTTGTCTTGCATATTCCATAACTTTTTCAGTTCTCTGGCAAGGTCCAGGCATTTGTCCATTTTTTCATTTTCCTTCAGCTTCACCCTGTGATCTGCTGGAACTGCAAAATCCACCAGTCGACAAGATTTTTTTTTAATCAACACTAGGTCTGGTCTTCTTGCTGGGATAAGGTGATCCGTTTTTATCTCAAAATCCCAGAGAATTGTATGCGTTTCGTTCTCAAGAACAGATTCTAGTTTATGCATATAGCATTTTGTTGTATGGTCAAAATTTAATTTTTTGCATAATTCCCAGTGGATCATATTTCCAACCCAGTCGTGTCTAGTTTTGTTTTCTCGTTGTGCTAGTTTGCTACATTCGCAGAGTATACGGTTTACAGTCTCATCTCTATTACCACAAAGTCTACATTTACTATTTTGTTGGGTCTTATCAATTTTTGCTTTGATATAGTTTGTCCTTATGGCATTATTCTGTGCAGCAATTATTAGTGATTCAGTTTCTCTTTTGAAGTTTCCTTGTTGTTATTATTATTATTATTATTATTATTATTATTATTTTAGAGTCAATTATTCCTCTGATTTCAAGATTCTCCAATCTTTTTCCCAAGCTTTTTGGGACCGTTCCAAGTGCACCAAGTACAATTGACCCTCATATTCCACAGCTTTTTCAATTCTCTGGCAAAGTCCACGTATTTGTCTATCTTTTCGTTTTTCACTCATCTTCACTCCATGGTCTGCTGGAACTACAAAATCCACCAGCTGACAAGTTGTTTCTTTTTTGTTAATCAACACTAGGTCTGGTCTCCTTTCTGGTATAATGTGATCCGTCTTTATTTCGAAGTCCCAGAGAATTTTATGCGTTTCATTTTAAAGAATACATTCTGGTTTATGCATATACCATTTTGTTATATGGTCAATTTTGTTTTTTGCACAATTCCCAGTGAATCATCTTTCCAGCCGAGTCGTGCCTATTCTTGTATTCCTGTTGTGCTAGTTTGCTACATTCGCTTAATACATGGTTTCCAGTTTCATTTCTTATGCGTTTCATTCGCAAGAATAGATTCTGGTTTATGCATATATCATTTTGTTGTATGGTCAAAATATAATTTTTTGCATAATTCCCAGTGGATCACATTCTCAACCCAGTCGTGTTTGATACATGGTTTACAGTCTCATATTATTATTATTATTAGTAGTAGTAGTAGTATTAGTATTAGTATTACTAGTACAAAATAAAAACCACCCTCCGGGCGATGTAAAAATAGATTTTTGAAACATATTGCCTGAGGGGTGGGAGTTAAAAATTGAATGTCAGCGAGTTTGTACTTTAAGTAAGTAAAATGATCAAATTCATTAAAGGATTTAAAAATAAAACAATTTGAAATGTAAACTTTGAATATGTATTAAAATAAAACAAACTATATATAGATATATAATACCAGACATGTATTTATTAAAACTTGTTTTTAAAAATAATGAGGACTGTCTAATGTTGCATGTCCAAATTTTGAGTGTATTTATTGAATAAATACACTCAAAATATCATAGAATAAATGTTATTCTATGTTATGACGATTTGGGTAATTTGATGTAAGTAGTTACGTAATTTTGTTACAGACAATCTCCATTATTATTATTATTATTATTATAAAATCATCATTATAAAATTCTAGCCTCGTGTTTTATCATGTCATTTCTAATATTAATGTATTACTTCTTGTTATCATTTAATTGTATTTATTGTTTTATTATTCGTTTTAGTTTTTTTAGCTACAAGGAGATGCACGATGTTTATGAATACTACCCCTTCCCCTATGAATATACATTTGAAATTCCAACCCCCGAGGATGCGTCTGCCAAAGATAGAAATTACATTTGAATCTCATGAAATTCGAAAAAAAAATCTCTGGGTTAAATCAACATACCACAAGATGTATTCATGACGCTTTTAATATTAGTACATTACGACTCGTTGTTTTCATCTAATTCTACATATTTTATTACCTGTATTGATAATGGCGGTACGCATTATGTAACGACTAGAAACGGCTACCCAGCGTCGCTTGGATAGAGGTGGGGGCGGGGTGGTAAAAAATACCTGGTGTATTGATTTGTTTACTTTCGAGATTTACAAACGCTAGATATTTTTTAGTAGAATTTCAATGCTATTTCTATGTATATTTTAATTTTGAAATATCTTCGAATAAGAACACAATACACGATTATCTCCTTAGTTTTTGTAAAGGTGACAACCTATTGACAGCGAGCACTGTAAGACATGTGTGCTATACAAACCAGAGTTTAGTAAATAACAACGTATTGCCACTTTTGAAATACCGTATTTGACGGGATATAGGACGCACTTTTTTCCAAGATTTTGGTTAAAAAAATTGCCCTGCGTCTTATACATCGTAGGTGAAGTTTGAAGTTTTATTATTAATAATTTTATTATTATTATTATTATTATTATTATTATTATTATTATATCCTGCTATTGAGATGTCTTGTGTATGCCAAATAGCTTTTATACAGCTATGTTTCAGCTAGACTGTTTTCAACAATATATGTTTAAATATGTTGTATTGTCCTCGCCCATAAGAGGAAGCTTCCGACAGAGGGACAAAGAGAAGAATAAACATGTATATTTAAAAAGAAAGGGAAAGCGGAAGAGAGGTTTTCCGGCCAAGGAAGCAGGGAGAAGATAAAGAAATATATAACAAATGTGCGTCATCAGATCAAAAGATAAAAATGCGTAGGAGTATTTATCAATATAAAGGCTATAGGGTTCGAGCCGACTGACAGAGACCCCAGCGAACAGCTGATAGCATAACCTCGCGTCTCCCGTCAACCCTCGGGCATTTCCACTGTGAACACTCGTCGCCGCCTTCGCCAGCCACCCGGCATTTTCATTGTGAATCTCTACGCCTTTACTACCCACACACAAAAGAAAATAAAGACGGGTCCGATTTTTGTATATACGTATCTGTTGTTTATTGAAGTCCACTAGCCGGTAGTCAAGCGGCTATACAACAAATACACTAAAAACATTTTTTCCTGAATCTGACCTGCTGAAATAGGGGTGCGTCTTATATGCCCGTGCGTCTTATATGCTTCAAATACGGTATGTTTTAATTTTTAGATATCTTCGAACACAAATCAAATATTCATATTTTTTACACTAAAAGCAGGGAGCGGTGATATTTAATGTGCATGTATATTTACTTTGTCGTTAAATGTTTTATTTTTGTAGTTTCATCCGGACATACATACATCTATACACACCAACTGCATTTTAACTATGTACTAGAAGCGACTACACAGCGTCACCTGGGTAGAATGTGTATGTGTGGGGAAACCTGGTGTATTGATTTGTTTACCTTTGAGATTTACAAATGCTGGACATTTTTAAATAGAATTTCAATGCTATTTCTATGTATATTTCAATTTTAATTTAATTTTTAGATATCTTTGAATATAAATTAAATCTTCATCATTTTTGTACAAAAAGCAGGAACCGATGATATCTAATGTAATATATAATATATTATATATATATATATATATATATATATATATAATTTTTTTTGTCTTCTGCTACGTCATCTAATCTTCTCTCCTCAGTTGGACTCTGTGGTCTATTTCTCTTTTATCAGGTCGTATCCGATCCTTCTTTATTAGTTGCAATTAAATTATATGAGGAACACTGAGACATACTTTTGGTCTACGTACAGTTTATCTAAACTTCTTCACAACAGATTTCACTTCCTCGTCATAGTAATAATATTTGCCTCTCAAACCTTCTTTCAGGGACCGAAGAGATGATAGTCTGAAAGTGCTAAATCTAGTGAGTATGGAGGATGCCGTAAAGTTGTCCATCCCAATGAAGCAATTTTCTTCCTTGTCATGATGCTTGTGTGTGGTCGAGCATTGTCGATTGGTAAGTTGGGTCTTACTAGTGGGATTCTTGCTCTGAGCTTCGTTAGGGTCTCAATGTAGGCTTTAGTTTTATCTTTTTAAACTTTATACACAAAAAATGTCATTAGTTTTTGTATCAACCTCGTACATTTGAGAATTGAGAACTATTGGAACTGATTATAAAAAACATAGTTAGGGAGTTACTTTTCAATAACTTTGTATATATATATATATATATATATATATATATATATATATATATATGTGTGTGTGTGTGTGTGTGTGTGTGTGTGTGTGTGTGTGTGTGTTGAATTAAACAAAAGACACATCTCCTATTTAACAATTTTATTTGTGATTTTTTCAAGTTTTCTGGCCAACTTTTTAATATTTGGGTGGAATTCGTGGATTAGTCCACCAAAGTTCATCTCCCGAGTACTTTCGGCACTTCGAAGTGTCATCATCAGGGGTGATATGTTCCAGTTTTTCAAATTATATTAATGGATGTGGAGGCTGGAAGGAGGAGAATTGATGGGAAAGGTGTTATAGGCATTTTAAAGTGTGTGTACTGCATTGCAAATTAATTTTGTTTAAGGATGGTTTGTATTGTTTTATGTATAAAGCTTCTAGTATTTGGAGTTTTTGTTTATTTTTTTCTTTGGACTAATCCACGAATTCCACCAAAATATTAAAAATTGGTCAGAAAACTTGAAAACATCACAAATAAAATTATTAAACAGGAGATGTGCCTTTTGTTTAATTCTACATGCATAAATGAAAGAATGCTGCCCAAATACACACGCACACACACATTATATATATATATATATATTATATATATATATATATATATATATATATCAACCTGAATATTTTGGTAGGAAATAGGCAGTTCTTTGAATTACCAATCAATAACCCGGAGGACCCATTTTTAATCGAATCCTGGAGATCTCTCATTCAGGTAGGACTGTAATTACATTGGGGGGAAACATGACGGAAGATAAATATTTACACTTAAGGCTTTCGAGTGTTGCCGACAGGCCGCGATAAAAAAAAAAAAAAAAAAAAAACAGGGGGAAGGGGAAATATGTCTTCTACTGAAAGTGGGAAGATTTTTTTTTTAAATAGCGAAAGTTTTTTTAATACACTAAGCAATTTTCGAGGACTTTGGTATTGCATTATTTATGTGGTTGTTTTTTTTAGTGTGAATTTTTGGGACCCTCTCCGATGGTACCAGTAAAACCATAACGTAATTTAATACAGACTGTAGCATACACACATACATACACATACACACAGACATATATATATATATATATATATATACATATATATATATATATATATACATATATATATATATATATATATATATGCATATATATATGCATATATAAATATACATGAGATTATAAGGAAGTAATAATTCCTGCACTTATATTCAATTAATATCATATATATATATATATATATATATATATATATATATATATATATATATATAATGGGCCGGGTTAGCTCAGTCGGTAGAGCGTTCGGCTAGAAACCACAAGGTTCCTACCTAAGTTCGATACCGGCCCACGACAACTCAGCGTATGAGTAGCACAGGGATCTGTACGGTAAAGTAAGGAGCTGATGGTAGGTGTGGCGCTCCACATCAGACGCTAAAATAATCTCTAGCGCTATTGAAAAGGGGATGGACTCCCTCGCTGATTGGATGATACCGGCATTAAGCCGCCCCGACGACTTATAAATATATATATATATATATATATATATATATATATGTTTGTGTGTATATGTATGTATATGTGTATATATGCCTTAGGTTTTCTTTCTGTGTATTTATACATGCATGTGTATATAATATACATATATACTTAAGTTATTAATCTACACAAGAATATAATATAGAGACATATTTATATCAATAATTGCGATTGTTTCAGCACCCAAGCTAATGCACACAGAGAAATATATATATATATATATATATATATATATTATATATATATATATATATATATATATAAATATATATACATACATGTGTGTGTGACTGTCTGTGTACTAATGTAATTTTCAGGTAATTCAATACAGCCTGTAGCACATGCACACACACGCCCCCAACACACAAACACTCAAACACACATACACACACACACACGCATATATATATATATATATATATATATATATATATATATAATATATATAATATATATATATATATATATATATATATATATATATATATATATATAAGGAGTGTATTTTGGCAGCATTTTTTCTTTTAAACATGTTGTGTTAAGCTCTACTGACGATTCTAACTGTCTGGCAATCTTTTTAATATCCGGGTGGAATTGGTTTAGCAATCCACAAAAGGTTTCTTCACGAGCGCATTCGGCATGTCTATCTGCCATCTTTAGGTGTGAAACTGATGGAATGCTTAGGTTGTCTCGCTTTTAAAACGACAGTTAGAAAGGATCTAACAACTCGTCCGACAAGAATCGTCCGTAGAGTTTAACATACAATAATATATATATATATATATATATATATATATATATATATATATATATATATATATATATATATATATATATATATATGCAGCACGTTAAAGTAGTAATACCTTTTCCGTCATGCTACTTTGCTATTAACTATCTGTCTATCTATCTCTTTCCTCTCTCTCTCTCTCTCTCTCTCTCTCTCTATATATATATATATATATATATATATATATATATATATGTTTATGTGTGTGTGTGTGTGTGTGTGTGTGTGAAACGCCCTCATATCACACGAGAATTTAATACATACATATTAATACATACATATATACATACATTATATATATATTATATATATATATATATGTGTGTGTATATATATATATATATTAGTGTGTTTTGTAAATACGCATACGTGTGTACAAATAGTTATGGCAAATATAGCTTTAAACTTTTTTGATACACCTTGTATTCTGAAAAAAAATAATGAATGGTTCGTTAATCTTTTTCAGAATACTGAAAAAATTGTCAAAACGTAAAAAAAATCTCGATACATTTTTGAGACACCTATATAAGGTTACCTATATCATTTGAAATAGGTTATGAAATAACAATCAGAATGAATTATCGCCTGATGAACGTGAAAACGTGAAAATTTGAAATATATATATATATATGCTTGCGGACACGTACGATCTATCTATTTTTCTATCGATCTATAAATGTTTATATAATATATATATATATATAATATATATATATATATATATATATATATATATATATATATATATAAGTTAAGAGAAAGTTAATCCGACGGTATGAGTATAGATAAAGGATATGAAAACAACACAATATGCTGTTAAAGTGAAAAGATTTTATATGAATATGATATAAAATCTTTTCACTTTAACAGCATATTGTGTTGTTTTCATATCCTTTTATCTATACTCATATATATATATATATATATATATATATATATACAAAATTGACAAAAAAAGATTTTTTAACGAAAAAAGACCATGTCTTTCGAAGCGTTGTTCATGATTTATGCTAAATATATTTTATTGATATTCTAAAAAAAGAAAAAGAAATACATCATTATTGATACACACACACACACACACACACACACACACACACACACACACACACACACACATATATATATATATATATATAAATCTTTATTGATATATATATATATATATATATATATATATATATATATATTCCCGAATACATACGTAAATATATATGTACATATATATATGTGTGTGTGTTTCTGTTTGTGTATGTGTGTATGTGTGTATGTGTGTGTTTTCCGAACATGCTCTATCTTTCTATCACTCTCTCTTTCTTTCTCTCTCTCTCTCTCTCTCTCTCCTCTCTCTCTCTCTCTCTCTATAATATATATATATATATATATATATATATATATATATATACAAAAGGAAAAAAAAAAGGAAAAAGATTTTTTAACGAAAAATAGTGAATATCTTTCGAAGTCTTGTTCAGGCTTTTTATTATTTTTATTATTTTTTTTATTTAAGAAAATAAAAAAGAAATCCATTTTTATTGACAATAACGTTTCCCTTAGTTACTTTTTCCGAGATTGATTTTTCATAGGGAAAAAAAAGAAGGTCAAATTCAACGTTCAGTGTTTGACAGATGCAATCACAAGGAATCGTGACTTGCGAATTAACTGGGCTAAGGTACACGGACCTTGTGTGTATTTTGACAGCCAAACCAAAACGAGGCTGCATATTAAATGGGCTGAAATTTAAAATGCAAACTCCGTGAATATCTGTTTACCTTCAACCCTTCACGTCAAAACAATGTCGTTTAAGACTTTTTTTTCAATTATCTGGACCATATGACCTTTAGGCACCCCTTTTTGATCTCGATTAAGAAAGGACATGTTTTCCATTTACATCGTCAATATCCGGTTGTTTTAACAGACTATTTTTGAATTTAAAAAAATAAAACTAACCCTAACCCTAACCCTAAAATATTTTTTTCAATTATCTGAACCATATGACTTTTAGGCACCCCTTTTTGATCTCGATTAAGAAAGGACATTTTTTTCATTGACACCGTCAATATCCGGTTGTTTTAACAGACGATTTTTAGATTTTAAAAAATTATAAAACTAACCCAAACCCTAACCCTTACCCTAACCCTAAAATATATTTTTTTCAATTATCTGGACCATATGACCTTTAGGCACCCCTTTTTGATCTCGATTAAGAAAAGACATGTTTTTCATTTACATCGTCAATATCCGGTTATTTTAACAGACGATTGTTAGATTTTAAAAAATATTATAAAACTAACCCTAACCCTAACCCCTGACAAACAACCGGATATTGACGGTGTAAATGAAAAACATGTCCTTTCTTAATCGAGATAAAAAGGGGTGCCTAAAGGTAATATTGACCAATTATCTTTTTTTATTTTTTTTTCAATTATTTTTCTTCTATTTCTTATTTGACTTTCACGCATTCACTGGATTCAATATGGCTTCTCTATAAAAAAAATAAAACAGAAGAAAAAAGAAATGTGAGATCTATAGGATATTATTCTGTAGTGGACTCATTTCTTTTGGAATTTGAAAGGTCACTAAACTAAAGCTTTGTAAACAATGAAAGAATGTACACTCTCTCGGGTGAATTGAACGACACAATTTTTTATAGGGTCGATGCGCATACAAAATAGCATCATTTTTTGGTGATCAAACTGAATATCACTACTTTATCTAATTTTACTTTTTCTTCTGACAAATGAACGTGACTAGATTAAAAGAAAAGTTATAACACGTTCATTCCATTCTGATTTGGTCTGTCGGTCATTCAGCCTAAAATGATATGATATAATGTCGCAAACATGGAGGAATTGCTTTGCAGTAGTAACGGATGAGATATGGATTCATGGATCTATGGAGTAATGGATATGCGAGACTATGGAGTCATAGATCTATGTAGTATGGATATAGAGACTATGGAGACAATGTAGTAATGGATATGCGAGACTATGGAGTAATGGATCTATCGAGTGATGGATCTGCGAGACTATGGACTCATGGATCTATGGAGTAATGGATATGAGAGACTATGGATTCATGGATCTATGGAGTAATGGATCTGCAAGACTATGGAGTAATGGATATTTAGAGTAATGGATCTGCGAGACTATGGAGTAATGGATCTATGGAGTAATGGATCTGCAAGACTATGGACTCATGGATCTATGGAGTAATGGATCCGCGAGACTATGGACAAATGGATCTATGGAGTAATGGATCTGCGAGACCATAGGGTAATGGATCTATAGAATAATGGATCTGTGAGACTATGGTCTCATGGATCTATGGATTGATGGATCTGTGGAGTAATGGATCTGCGAGACTATGGATTAATGGATCTATGGAGTAATGGATCCGCGAGACTATGGACTAATGGATCTATGGGTAATGGATCTGCAAGACTATGGAGTCATGGATCTCTGGAGTAATCTATGGACAATGGAATGGATCTGGCGAGACCATGGGGTAATGGATCTATAGAATAATGGATGAGACTATGGTCTCATGGATATGGAGTCATGGATCTATGGAGTAATGGATCTGCGAGACTATGGAGTAATGGATCTATGGAGTAATGATCGCGAGACTATGGACAAATGGATCTATGGAGTAATGGATCTGCGAGACCATGGGGTAATGGATCTATAGAATAATGGATCTGTGAGACTATGGAGTAATGGATCTATGGAGTAATGCATCCGCGAGACTATGGACTAATGGATCTATGGAGTAATGGATCTGCGAGACCATGGAGTAATGGATCTATAGAATAATGGATCTGTGAGACTATGGAGCCATGGTTTTATGGAGTAATGGATCTACAAAACAATGGCGTCATGGTTTTATGAAGTAATGGATCTGCGAGACTACACTTTTATAGTCACATATCTCGTTTTAATATATAAATATAGGTACAGCACTTCTCTCTCCAAATATGTGTGGGACACCAAAAATAAATACGGTACAGACCCCATTATAAAATGGGAAATTATTTTTAAAAATCCCTATCATATAACCCAGGTGATAAATTATGCCACCTATGTTCCGAAGTAAAATTAATAATTACATGCTATACCAACACCAGAGAATCTCTGTTCCCCCCAAAGATACGTGGTTCAAAATTATATTATCTGAAAAAATGTAAAAGTTTTTAAATATAATAACTAGTGCATTATATCTTTTATTTATTAATATATCAACATTGAAAATTTCATTAAATTCGGTTAATTCCCTGATTTTTTTTTCTTTCGGTGGGGTGACATACTATGGGGAATTTCGGTCCGTTAGGTTCTTGGGCCATGTACCCACTCAATATCGGATATATAGAGAGAGAGAGAGAGAGAGAGAGAGAGAGAGAGAGAGAGAGAGAGAGAGTGGTCTTTGATGTTAAATCTGTCGCTTCCAGTCTGTTGCTAATTCGGCCGCCATTTTCTTCAGTCTTAATTTTCGGTGGCCAGATTCTGTGGATTACTTTTACTTCTTGTTGGTTATTTCTTCATTCTTGTTGGGCTGGTCATTTTTTGTTTAATAACTCAACAAGGCTTGGTTGGTTTCTTAAGTCCTTATTTAAAACAACATATCCCATATGGATTCCGCGCGGATCGAGGGTGACTCAAAGAGCGAGAGACTTTCGAGTCCACTCGCTCTGAATATCTGGTCGCATCTGACAAAAACTATCTCACGCATGTATTCGCGTGTTTCCGGTAGGTGAAATCGAATGTTACTAGTTGCCAATCGTCGTCCCTGGTAACTTTCCACAAAACCACCGTTGTTTTAATCTAACGAATCTTATTCAAAAATATTCTTACTACACGTACGTACACAATTCATTGACTATCCATGAATTATGTAACACTTATATTCTTTAATTTATTCAGTCTTTCAAATATTTTCCATTGTTTTAATTATTTTTATGAAAGGAAATCTGTTTTTGTTCTGATATTTTCCTTTCTTTCTTATATTTTACTTTTCTCTGTTTTTCTTTCTTTCGTCCATTCATTATTTCTTTCTTTTTCGTACCTTTCTCTTTTTCTTCTTTTAAAGCCTCACCTCTTCGTTTCTTATACGGGAGTGAGTCAAAAAATAATGCCATTTTCTTTATTTCATGTTTTTTTTTTCAATAAAACCAAGACCTACATTGAGACCCTAACGAGGCTCAGAGCAAGAATCCACCTAGTAAGACCCAACTTGTCAATCGACAATGTCCTCAAAAATAGGAAAAAAATAGGACCCGTCTTTATTTTGTTCGGTGTGTGGGTGTTGAGGGGCGACCAGTGTTCACAATGAAAAAGCCAGGTGGCTGGCGAAAAGCGGAGTGTTCACAATGAACTTTCGAGTGGTTGACAGGAGAAGAGGTTATTTTCTCGGCTGCTGCTGGAGACTGAAAATTACAACCATCATCCACTAGCCTTTTTATACAAAAAAATATGCCTACGCATTTATCGTTTGATCTGATAACGGAGATTTGTTAATATATTTCTTTATCTTTCTCTCTGTCTTTTCACCGGAAGAGGTGTCTTCCGTTTCTCCTTTTTTCTTTTATCTATTTCTTCATCTTCTCCCTGCTTCTTGACCGGAAAACCTCTTTTCCGTTTTCCCTTTTTTTTAATATATATTTTTATCTTTCTCTTTGTCTTTTGACCGGAAGAGGAATCTTCCGTTGCAAGATATGCAACAGCATCAAGACAAGGGAGAAAATCGGCATTGAATTTTGACTCACCCTCGTATGTCAGTTGTTTTTTTCTTTCTGAAAGTTTTTTTTAAATTTATTTATTGTTTATTATTTTAGTTATTCTTTCATTCTTTCTTTCCTTTTTTATTTCTGATATATTGCTCTCTTTCTATCTTTCTCTTTCTTTTTTATATTTTCCTTCTTTCTTACGTGATTTCATGTCTGCGCTTCTTTCGGTTTTTATTATTTGAAATATTTCTTGATTTTATTCTTTCTTTTTCCTTTTTTTTTCTTTTTTCTTTCATCCATTCATTCTTTCTTCTTTTCTACCCCTTTCCTTCTTTTTTTCTTTTTCGTTTTTTTTTCTTTTTTCTTTGTTTCCTTCTTTTAAATAACTTTCTTTCTTATTTCTTTCTTTCATCCTTTCATTTGTTTTTTTTCTTCACTATATATTTCTTTCTGTCCTTTTTTTCTTTTTTTCTTTTTCCACGTCCATTAATTAATTATTCATTTTCTACCCGTCGCTTTCTTTCTTTCTTTTAACCTTGTGTTCTTTTCATTTATTCTCTCAAGTAATGCCATTTTGTTTAGGACAGGTATAATTACCAACACAGGAACATGTATATATACATCAAAATGAAGCCGGTCCTCTGTGGATCACATCCCTACTTCCCCGCATAGTCATCGTTTCTCTCAATAGCAGTGTTCCACCTTCGTATGAGAGCATGTATACTTGCCCCGTAAAATTCAGTTGACTGTTCTCTGGGCCATTTCCTCACTACAGATTTCACTTCCTCGTCTTTGGAATAATGTTTGCCTATCAAACATTCTTTAATGGGACCGAAGAGATGAAATCTGAAGGCGTTAAATCTGGTGAGTATGGAGGATGCGATAAAGTTGTCCACCCGAATGAGGCGATTTTCTCCATTGTCTTGATGCTTGTGTATGTTTGAGCATTGTCATGCAGAAGGAGGACGTTTTCGATTGGTAAGTTGGGTCTTACTCGTCAGATTCTTGCTCTGGGCCTCGTTAGGGTCTCAATGTAGGCTTTAGTTTTATAAAAAAAACTTCACGAGAAATAAAGAAAATGGCATTACTTTTTTAATCACCCCCGTAATTTCATATTCATATTGAATATACATATTTGCAGAAATATACATCCATGCAGAGTTTTGGTATTTTGTCAATGATCTTTTTACCAATATTAATTTTACCAATATTAATTTTACCAATTACTAATTTTCGAATTTTTATCAAGCGTTTCTCTTTTACCATTTCTTTTTACCATTTTTATTTTACCATTTTATTACCACTTCTCATTTTACGTTTTACCCTTTTCCAATTGTCTTTCTGTCACAACTCTTTCACTAATGGTATTTTTAACATTCACCTTTTTATAAATTGTATTTTTAACATTTCTTTTTGACTATGGTCTTTTTATAATTTGTCTTTCTCTTATTTAACATTTCTCTTTTAAAAAATTGTCTTTTTACTACTTCCCTTTTACTTTGGCTGTTGTATGTTGTATTCTTGCCATTTAAAAAGAAATGAGATTTTTATATTTTTTCTTCTTCCAGTTGTTTTTTACCATTTTAGTTTACTAGTTGTTTTTTTTTTTTTTTTTTCACCATTTATTGTTTTACCATTTCTCTATCAATACAAGTTGTATTTTTACCATTTCTTTTTTAAAATTAGATTTTTACAATTTTTTTTGTTCCAGTTGATGTTTTTTACTATTTCTCTTTCTCAATTGTCTTTTTACCACTTTCTTTTTTTTTAAATTGTCTTTCTTTTCTTTTGTTCAATTGACTTTTACTATTTCCCTTTTTTCAATTGTCTTTTTACCATTTCTTTCTTTTTCAATCGTCTTTTACCATTTCTTTCTTTTTTCAATTGTCTTTTACCATTTCTTTTTTTCAATTGTCTTTTAACCATTTCTCTTTTCATTTCTTTTTTTTCAATTGCGTTTTTACAATTTCTTTCTTTTTTCAATTGTTTTTAGCATTTCTTTCTTTTTTCAATTGTCTTTTTACCATTTTCTTTTTTTCTCTTTTTTCAATTGCTTTTTTTACAATTTCTTTCTTTTTTCAATTGTCTTTTTACCATTTCTCTTTTTTTAATTGCGTTTTTACAATTTCTTTTTTTTTCAATTGTTTTTTTTTTTTTTTTTTTCAATTGTCTTTTTACCATTTTTCTTTACCATTTCTCTTTTTTCAATTCGTTTTTACGATTTCTTTCTTTTTCAATTGTCTTTTTACGATTTCTTTTCAATTTGTTTTTTACCATTTCTCTTTTACCATTTCTCTCTTTTCAATTGTCTTTTACATTTCTTTTTTCATTTGGCTTTTTACAATTTCCCTTTTACCATTTCTCTTTTTTCAATTGTCTTTTTACCATTTCTTTCTTTTTATAATTGTCTTTTTACCATTTCTCTTTTACCATTTCTCTCTTTTCAATTGTCTTATTACCATTTCTGTCTTTTTTCAATTATCTTTTTACCATTTCGGTTTTGTTTTGTTTTTTTTTCAATTGTCTTTTTACCATTTCTCTTGTACTATTTCTCTTTTTTCAATTGTCTTTTTACCATTTCTCTTTTATGAACGGTATTTTTACCATTTCACTTTTACAATAGCATCTTTGCAATTTCTGTTTCGATTTGTCTCATAAGAATTCTTTTTTCAAATGGTGATTCTTAGCATTTCTTCCCCAATGTCTTCTTCACATTTCCCTTCTTCGTAAAAAGCTGTTCTTCATTTTAGCTTGCCTTCTTGTCTTTTTTAACATGTTTCTTAAAGAAAAATAAGAGCTCAATTATAACAAAACTGAACTTTAGCTAAAAAAAAAAAAAATCTCATGTGTTCTTTCGAGATTCACATCCATATTTATTTCTTTGTTTATTGCGAGCTCATTCCTTTTTTTTTCAATTTCCTATAAAAGGTGTTCCATTTTTATTGATGTTATTTCTGTATGGCTTTATTTTCTTCTTGTATTTACTTTCTCGAGGCTGACGGTCTTATCTTAATAAGATACATGACACAATGAACACCGGTGATGATACTAAGAAAAGAAAAAGGAATAAAGAAAAAAAACGGTGCTCTTCTTTACAAAAGAATGAAAAATCGAATGCTATGAAATAAAAACAAACAAAGAGGCCAGAAGGTCGATGGCAACAGAAGGTTCGTCTTCATTTTTGGAGGTTTTTTGTTTTTGTTTACTTCTTTTTTTATATCTTTTTTTGATCACGTCATATGTTTAATAATTTCGACATGTTCCCCAAGATTCTTTTCATTCATTCGCCCCATTTAATTTTGTCTTTTTTGTAGCTTTCTTATTTATTTAACTTATAATAGCCAGTATTTACGCCGTCGGCAATGATACCACACTTTCTCAATCGCAGCTTTTTTCTATACTACAGTACTGTCTATAGCACATACACACACACACACACACATACACACACACACACAGAGTCACACAAACACCCCACACAGTCACATATTATATATATTATATACATATATATATATATAATATATAAAGAGAAAAAGTGGACAGAAGTCATATCATAGTACAATACAAGAAACCTTTACAATAGGTAATTTTTTCACGACTCATTTTTTTAAATAGATATTTATTTTATATGATGTTGTCATTGACAGGCGTACCATTTAGTCTCTCTCTCTCTCTCTCTCTCTCTCTCTCTCTCTCTCTCTCTCTCTCTCTCTCTCTCTCTCTCTATTATATATTTATATATATATATATATAGATATATAGATATATGATAAATTATTGAGTTGATGCACACACATATAGATATATGTATATACAGAGAGAGAGAGAGAGGGGGGCATACAGTAATAAGAGATATGTAGAGTAGAGAGTTAGAGAACAGTATTGAGTCGATACACATACATGTATATCTATATATCTGCTTCTCCCCCCTCCTCTCTCTCTCCCTCTCTCTCTCTCTCTCTGTCTCTCTCTCTGTCTCTCTCTCTCTCTCTCTCTAATATATATTATATATATATATATATATATAATATTATATCATTATTTATATTGGAATGTGTAAATCGTGCTGATGACGTCAGAAGCCATTTACCATAATACATTATAACTTTACGGAAGAGTTAATTTTTTACTATCTTTTTTTAATAAATGTTTACTTTTTATTACGTTCTTATTGATTGGCTTGCCTTTTATGCTCACCCAACACACACACACACACACACACACGTATCCGTTTCAATTTGGAATTTTTAACACAATACAGAAATAAACTAGTGAAAAAGTATTCGTTTATATCTTGAAAATAGTAACTAAAAAGCAACACAATTGCTATGAAAAAAATCACAGAGTAGTCGAGACTCATAGAAAACGGGAAATTATCTGGTGAGTAAATTTAGTTTCAGTCATAGAACACAAATACTCGGGATTGTAAAAAAAATGTTCAGAATGTCTATCCCTTGAATACTCGGGATTATCAGGGAAGAGGTTAACAAGCCGTAAAACCAACCAACCAACCGACCAACCCATCTTTTATGGTAAAGGCAATTTAACTGAAACCCGAGACTTCGTAATCTCCAGTTCAATACTCTCTAATTGGGGTAGCGTGTAGTATGGGGTCATTGGGATCTTTTTTAAGACAAATAAAACCAGTACAGCCAGTATGGGGGAGAAGATAATTATTTCAAATTAGGGATTAATTGGTTGTTTGGTTTTACATGTACACACACACACTTCACTTACAGAATGGGAAGGGGATTTTAACTGTTTTAATACACACATCGCTTTGGGTGTAAAGGCCGTCACAAAGGGCTCCATTCCTTATATAGAAGAGCGTTGCGTTTACGCTTGAGTTGGCGGCCGACAGTGAGATCCCCGCCTCCAGAGTGCTCAACCCTAGGGGATGGGGAGCATATACTACTATTGTTCGTTTGAACCCACTACCAATTCCTAGTACTTCCCACTACCAAATCCTACGCTACTGCTTGTTTTAAAAACGAGACACCTGAAACATTCATCAGTTTCACACTGAAGATGGCAGATAGACATGACGAAAGTGCTCGGGAAGAAACCTTTGGGGGATTGCTAAACCAGTTCCACCCTGACATTAAAAAGATGGTCAGACAGTTAGAAAGGATCGAACAAAAAATCGTCAGTAGAGTTCAATACAACATGTTTAAAGAAACAATGCTGCCTAAATACACGTATATATATGTATATATATATATATATATATATATGTGTGTGTGTGTGTGTGTGTGTGTGTGTGTGTGTGTGTGTACATGTCGTAAAACAAACCAACCAACTAATCATGATAAGTTTTATTTCGTAAGGCAAATATAATATGATAGTTCATATACCCATCGGCAGCACGTATTTTTATTTCGCAGTTACCATTGTATTCCTTTTATCCTGTTCCTTACAATTCTGCTATATACTTCGTCAACATCTATCTTGGTTGTTCATAGGATATATATATATATATGGGGGGGGGGGTTTGAAAAATGATTTGAAGAAAAATATATATAATTTGGTTAGGATGAAATTCATTGCTGTTATTTAGTCAATAAGTGTTTCGATCAGGTTTTGTTAGCATGTGCGGAACATTGTATTTTAAAATTATTTTATGTATAAAACAAATAAAAACAAAATATTAACTTCTTCAGGACATAGTGTTGTCGTTTTTTAAACGAATAATACAAAAAAACAAAAACAATTCGAAATGAATTACGTCACAAACGATTTTTTTTTTTAATAACAAAAGGTTTCTGGTTTGAAAAATATGGAAATTTTTACAGTTTCTGATTCAGATTTGTTAAACATTTAATAATTTTAATTAATCTTTTTTTAATTTTTAATAATTTTTGATATATTTGATTTGTAATAGTTTTTAATATTTTGTAATAATTTTTTTGAATATTTTATTTCATTTTTTAATATCAGAAATCGAGTTTTTAGTATCAAAGCGTTTCCTGGTTTAAAAATATGGAAATTTTTTATAGTTTATCTTTCAGGTTGCCGTACCATGTATAAAGCCACCAGTCTGCTCTAATATTTTCTTGGGGTTAAAACCAAACATCTTTTTTCAGAGTCTGAACATCTAAGACGATAACCATTACACCACTGGCCTCCATAAAATGCAGATACACTAAAACACAAACACACACACACACACAACACACGCAAACACACACACACACACACACACACATACACATATATATAATATATATATATATATATATATATATATATATAAGATGTGTCAAAAA
>CM042156.1:17369034-17396534 GCA_023376005.1 Doryteuthis pealeii
AACAGATCCCCACCCACGACCAACAGGGGCACCATTGAGGGAATTTTATTACTCTGCAGAAGTGAACTCTGTGTATTCTACTGCCGATGGGACAGTCTGCTTACGGGAGGATTATTTCAAGCAGACCTCTGGTTCATCGATAACACCCTAACAGGTACTGCTACTCTGAGTCAGGGTGGACATGGGAGTAATCTAACCCGGCAGCACCTGCATCCTCGCCTGAAAACTGGGTTTATTCCTGGTGTCGTAGGCCGCCCCAAAAGGGGATTGCCAATGGATTTTTATTCATTTTAAACCGACTTGCAGCTCATGTCACATTAAACTAGCTTGTCACATTCGGCTTGATGGATAGTCAAATATTCAGTCGAAGATCCTTTACAATTGAATACCGAGTTTGATCATTGTTGGATGCTCTATACTTGGTACACATTCTACTATTGGTTAACAGTTTGGGTAAATACTAAATCTGCCTTCAGTAACCGTAAGCCAATTTAGACATATACAATATCATTACATCCGCTATGTATGAATATAACACATGTCATGGGTAAATTCTCAATATAATCCTTTTTAGAAAATTTCCTGTTTTGTAATGGTGTAAAATTGTAAAATAATTCTTAGGTTTTTTGGGGGTTTTTGAGAAGTAAGAAATATCAAGAATAAATAAGGATTTATCATTGAACGTGTCCAGTTGAATATAATTCGCCGTACGCCGCCTTCAGTTTCAAATATTTTGACATTAACATTAAAATGTATTATTTGAGCCTGGATCGAGAAGCCGCAAAAGTTGTTCGCTTGATTTCAGGGGCCCGGCAGCACCTGCACCCTCGCCTGAAAACTGGGTTTATTCCCGGTGCCTTTGTCCGCCCCAATGGAATTCTATTCGTTTTTAGACCCGACTACCATCTCATCCACATTAAATTAGCTTGTCACATTTGGCTTGATGGATAGTCAAATATTCAGTCGAAGATCCTTTACAATTGAATATCGAGTTTGATCATTGTTGGATACTCTATACTTGGTACACATTCTACCAGTGGTTAACAGTATCTCACTACTCAGTAGTAATGAATTTGTTAACAATTACATTGCTGGGACAGTTTTAATCTTTACACAAACTGCTGGCCACGCGCAGGATGTGACACACGATCACAAAATGTAGAATCCAGCAAGGATCAAATTCATTATTCAGTAGTAATTGATCGGTGAGTCTATCTTTCTCATCATTAAACCTCGATATGATGCTCTTTTCAAACCTGTTCATTATGTGTAGGATGTGACACAAGGTCTCGAGTAAGGGACATACAGCTAAATCAGAAAATCAAAAAATAACCATTACACTACATTGGACACCATCATTGTTTACCCAACACGTTCACCATGGGTAGGATCTTACCGTGCAATGGGATGTATTCCTTACCATCTCTCACCATAGGTAGGATGTGACAAAAGTTCGCAAGTGTAGGGCATCCAGCGAGACTCCAACTTGCTACTTAGCAGTAATGGATCTTATCTCATAAATCAACTTCAGAAATTTTCATTGTGAAATAAATTCTCAAATATAATTTAAGATGTTTATGAGGAAAAGTATAAATTTATTTTTTAGATTTTTACTGATGAAATGATATAATTTGATAATTAAAATTAATCGATGTGTGGGACTTGCCACAGTTCGTCATAACTAAAAAAAAAAAAAAAAGAGTTAAGACACACGATGTTTAAATATTCCAATTTCCCATTCAAATATGAGAAGATTTTCGTTTAATTCAGTATTAATTGTAAGAAAAAAGGTTAATTCATTAGTAACAAAAAAATCATGGAAATCTTTGAGGCCAATAGGTACCTTTTATTTGAAGTACTATTCTAAATGTCCCCCCCCACCAATAAAAAGAAAATGAAAGATGAAAAAATGTCTATTTTTAATTCTTTTGTATTGTTAAATTTTTCTGGGGTAAAAAAGAAAATAAATTAAACTAACACATTTTCTAATATTGTAAATCACAAAGAAAAAGAAAATTGGTTCAAACCACTTATGATTTTAAGGTGAATGTTTTTTTTTATATTATAAATGTAGGTATTTACTTAACCCGTTCGCTACAGGTAGGATGTGACACAGTCACCAGTATAAGGCATCCATCGAGGATAGTAATAATGCACCTGCGGGACTAACTTGTTAGCAATTGAACTATGATTGGACGCCCTTATTCATTACACAAACTGCTCGCCACGCGGAGGATGTCTTCAAACCTGTTCATCATGTGTAGGATGGGACACAGATTAGCAAACTAATAACATCTTTTGTTTTTTCTAAAAATGTTAAATTCATACTGTCGGATTAACTTCCATTTACTTCATATTGTCTATTTAAAAAACAAAATATCTGAGGCTAATATGATCTACAACACTACGGATTTGTTAACAACTACAAATTCTTGAAACTTTCCATCTTTCTTCAATTGTGCTTACTTTTTGTAGCTGGAATACATCATGAACATTTTTGATACCTTTTATACACTTTTGATATATTTTTACATCAAACTCTTTTGAGTTTTTAATATGGATTATAATGCTTCTGATTTTTAAAAATAAAATTCATTTTATTTTTAACACAGAATACGCATTTTTTTTAAAATTCCAGCATCGAACACTAGCGTTCGTTTGTACCTCCTTCTAACGCTTATTTATTCCGTCTTTCATTCATATGTTGCTCTTGATGAAGACCGCTCTATTAAATGGTCGAAACAGATTCTGTCAGCAAACTATCAACATCATTTGTTTTTTCTAAAAATGTTAAATTCATACTGTCGGATTAACTTCCATTTACTTCATATATATACATATATATATATATATATATATATATATATATATATATATATGTGTGTGTGTGTGTGTGTGTGTGTGTGTGTGTGCGCGTGTGTGTTTATAATGCAAGTTCAATCACGAAAAAAAAGAGAGAAATGAAATCTATAATCACTGACTGTTGCATTGAACAGTAATAAAAAATCTTGTGGGCGACATTGTAAATGCTACTTTCTGGAGACCATTATCCGAAGTGTGGTTCCTGAACCACGCCCAATACGTTTATAAGACCATACACTATCTTTAATACACCTATTTCTAGCCTATTTTCTAGTGCTTTTTTTTTCTTCCGTTGTTTCAGTAATTACTACTTAGATATCAGGGAGACAGTACATTACTCTTTTTAATACATTGTTCAGGGCGCGCTTAATTAGGAATACCGGTAGGGAGTTTTCTTTACTAAACAGTCGTCACTATTTGTATCAGGCTGTTTTCTTTGTTTGTTTTTTTATTGGTTAGTTGTTTTTTTTATGGCATGCCAACTACACACGGCTTATTCTATGATGTAGACAGTTTGACAATTATGGTCTCTTTTACGACCTCGGTAAAATCATCTTCTTTGCATAACGCCACCATAATATTGTAAAACTTATGACTTTCCCTACTACCCATAAATTTGGTATGAGCTCTCTAATTGGTAATTTTAATTAACTCTCACTACTAAGCATATAAGCAATCATTGTTTCCCCGGAAATTTGATCACGCAGTGACCGTAAAATACATAAACAAACATATGTACTTAATAATTTAAAAACACCAGTCCCAGCTACAGCTGTCAATGGACGAGGGGATAAGATATCGGGCTACCATACGGTCAGTCTGAGTTCGACCCTAGCCAAAGTTAGCTGAGTCTAGCCACACTGAAGAGGCGTGAAACGCCGAAACACGTGTCTGTGGATGACTTATTATATATATATATATATATATATATATATATATATATATATATATATATATATATATATATATATATATTAAAAAAGTATATACATATATATATGTGTGTGTGTGTGTGTATGTATTTTGTATTGGAAAAAGGAAAATAAAGAAGAAATATGTGTTCTTTAACAAAAACTGCTTAAATAATACCTTGCTGTCAATAATACACAATATATATATATATATATATATATATATATATATATATATATATATATATGGTGGGTATGATAGGATGGTAGCCAATCAAAGAGAGCCAAGTTTTATCTATGTTGCTAATTATTTTTTTTAATATGTTTTTTTGAAAATGATTGTGCTGTTTGTAATGATTTGTAGAGAGATTATTTCATAGGTATTACGATCATTGAGGATTTCAAGCATTTTGTCTTTGTAATGTTTTGAACACATAATGAACACTGCTCCTCCTTTGTCAGAGGAGGTGATGTGTATGTTGTTATTTAGTGATACATTTTTTAAAGCTGTTATGTATCTCCTGGGTAGGGTGGAAGCATTTTTTTGGTTGGTGGTAGTGGCTGTGATAATTCCTTGAATGAATCCTTTATGGAAGTCATTTTGTTTGTAATTCTTTTGATGGTGTTTATTGTGTTTAGTTTGTTGATGCTTGTGGTGAATTTAAGGCCAAATTGGCGGGTTTCCAATTCGACTGTGGTTAAAGCTATATCCGAAATGTTTTGAATGGTGTCAATGTTGCTGATATTCCTCGATCTGCTATTGTCGCAAAGTATTTTAAGCTGATCTTTTAATTTGGAGATGTGTGTGTGGTTGGTGTCTGTAATTTCTTTTCGGTTTCGTTCGGCCGTGTAGCGGGACATGAGATTGTTTCTGCGTAAGATACGTTGCCAAATTTAAGCGCTTTGTCAAAGGTGAAATTTTCCGACAATGATAGGCCTTCCATAGAAGACTCCAAAAAATCCTTTATGTAACCCGGAAAAAATGTAGCGGGACGGCTTGAAAACAGTGGACATAAGTGGAATATAACCTACTTCTAAACAAACGAAAAATCTGGGAAAGGCCAGCTGGTGTAATGGTTAGAGTCCCCGCCTGTCAGCTTGACAGTGTTGGTTCGAATCACACACAAAGCGGTCTCCCTGTCTATAGCTCTGTTGATGAAACCTAATAGGCCGAGATGTACATACAGAGATTGATTTTCTCGATTTGTTTAGCCTTACATTTGAATAGATATGCCCGCCTAATTCATTAATTATCAATTAATCAATTTTCAAAATTAGGTAAAACTTCAATTAAGCACATATTCTCCCGAATATATATATATATATATATATATATATATATTGTGTGTGTGTGTGTGTGTGTGTGTGTGTGTGTGTGCGTGTGAGTGAAAGCCGCATAAATATATTTGGGAATAAGTACACATTCAATATATATATATATATATATATATATATACATTTTGTTGGGAATATTTTTAATTCGATTTTCTTCGTATTTTGTAAACACCATCTGATGAAACTCGATTCATAATGAGTCTCTGGTGGAAATTGATGTATCGGAGTAAAATGACGGTTTGTTCGTTGTTGTCTTTTTTTGAATGTTAAATATTGCTCTGTATATAATTAATATAAGAGTTATATATTAAGGTCTCTTAGGGATTGATTAAAAAATCTTGTATGTATCTATGAGTTTGAACCGACATGAGCATACAGTATCAATATACAGTGAGA
This sequence comes from Doryteuthis pealeii, assembly GCA_023376005.1. Lineage (NCBI taxonomy): Eukaryota > Metazoa > Mollusca > Cephalopoda > Myopsida > Loliginidae > Doryteuthis > Doryteuthis pealeii. The sequence continues at coordinate 17,374,539 of CM042156.1, forward strand.
TATTGATGAGCCCGAATAGAATCATCTCTTACTTGTCAGGGAATTGGAATTTTTTACACTTATATATATATATATATATAAGGATATCTACTGAGTCAGACGAACCTACTATTAGTTTCGCATAAAGCTCTTCAGGGCTAAAATCTGACTGAAGAAGAAAAAGGAGCAAGACCAATAAATACTACTAACCACATTAATCATTTAAATTATCAAATCATATATATATATAAGGTGTGTCAAAAAAAGCAAAGAGATTTTTTTATACTTCATGACACACCTATTCTGAAAAACTTAACGTTCCATTCATTGTTCCTTTCTATCTTGTAAGTACAGCTTCAATCTCGCTACTTTTTATATATATATATATATATATATATATATATATATATATATATATATATGTTGTGATGTTAGTCCAACAGTAAAAAAGAAGTCAAGTCGAGATAGGGTAAAATAAGACAAGTGTATTTACAATAATGGTACAGGAACGACTAGCTTGTCGTTAACGGTAATAGTACAACCTTTCACTCGGTGTCTCACTATTTATAGTGAGAACCGGTGTATATTCTCCACTGTAGGAACGGCCGGTACTACAATATATATACTAAACTGAATAAGTATTTATATCAATTTTGTTAATATATTATATTAATCCATTAACCTGTGGCAATACATTAAAAAAAAAATAGAAAAAATAAATGATAATCAAAAAGGCTTTACTTTTGTTCCACTTAAACAAAGGGCGTTACTTATGTATATATATATATATATATATATATATATATATATATATATCGTCAATAATATTTATGGCCTTCTCTTAAAGTATCAAAGGTATTTTTTTCGTAGTTGTCTACTATTTAACTTAGATCAGTCTCAAATGCGTGGATTATCTATAATTGTATCTGACCTTACGGATTAAACGGGTTACGTTTGTTTTTAATGGATAGTGATTTGAACCTTGAAATAAAACCCGGCTATTTTAGAAATATGTGTGGGTACTGATTACCTTAGCACATTTCACATACTGTCACACACCCAAACACAAACACACACACACACACATAAACACATACACACACACACACACACACATATACATACACACACAGAAAAGCACGCTCACGCGCTGACAGATGTTGAATATGGCAATAATCCAAATTCTTCACAGACAAATGCCGTATTCTCTCCAAATGTCTTTGATGGTTTAAAGCAATCTCTGAAGTGAAATTATTGCTGATTCATTTCTTCGTGTATTCTTGTTTCCCCATTCATTGTTTCAGGAACTCAGGAAACTCAGGTCTTTTCGGACTCGGAATCTTTTCAGGAACCTTCTTGCCGTAATCGGGAACCATCACGGAACTTTAAACCCAACCCTTTATTCAATCCACGGAGGTATCCTGTTCTCATTCAGCTAACTATAGCTGGGGTACAGGTGTTAAGCTGTGTTAATTATTATTCTATGTTACTGTTGCCATTGACCAAGATTGAACCTGCAGCCTAGAGATAACTGTCACTTAGAACTGTATTTTCCCAACGCCTTTATCTACTATGCTACGTGTCCAATTGTTCTTATGTCTTTTTTAATGTATTATTCCCTTGAACTTGTATTAAACCCCAAGAAGACGCTTCAAAATACTTATATTAGCAGGACGACTGCCTCAGGAAAATATAAGTTGTTATTTAAGACCGATATAGTCTTGACTTTGGTGGAGATGTCTAATTGAGAGATGACACTGTAAATATGTATGTTTATACTTGAAAAGAATTTCGAATCCTAATCCTTCGATAATATATACATATATAAACCAGTTGGTATTTATGTATGTATGAAATAAATATTTTAGAAAAAACAAACACATGATGTTAAAATTCGCTGACAGAAATCTGTTTCGACCCGTTATTGAAGTGATCTTCATCAAGAGCGAGGTGTGTATGATAGAGAGACGGTATCATACACACCTCGCTGTTGATGAAGACCACTTCAATAAAGGGTCGAAACAGATTTCTGTCAGTGAATTTTAACATCATGTATTTGTTTTTTCTAAAATATTTATTTCATACTGTCGGATTCACTTCCATTCATTTTTCGTATGTATATATATATGAAGATAGGAGGGTTGGAGTAAAATCCGACAGTATGAGGTAAGGTAAAAGGAAAAGTGGACAAAAAATAATGACTCAAACAAGTAGAAATAGGAGAGAAATATTTCGTTCCTATTTATGCGAGGAACTTCATCAGTCTAACTTTATTCAAAACAAAGTACGTACATTTGTATTTATAGAAGAGAAGGTGAGTAGGTGATGAAAATGAGGGGAAGAGAAGTTAGTGAAGATTTGGTTGAACAGAGAATAACTATCATGTAAAGTGGAGGGGGAAAGTTCAGAGGATAGTAGTTTGTACGGGAAGATAAGATGAGGAGGTTGCTAGGTGTTTGTTAGGAAAGGGGATGGTAGGGAGAAGTGGGTTAAATTATTGGTTAGGAGAGATGTGTGTATGTATGTCCAAATGAAATTACAAAAATAAAACAATAAATGATAAAGTCATTATATATCACCGGTTCTTGCTTTTTGTGTAAAAATTATGAAGATTTAATCAATATTTGAAGATATTTAAAAATTAAAGTATACGTTGAAATAGCATTGAAATTCTACTTTAAAATGTCCAGCATTTGGAAATCTTAAAAGTAAACAAATCAATACACTAGTGTCTTTTCTTGACCATTCTACCCAAGCGATGCTGGGTAGCCGTTTCTAATTAATGTATAAAGATTGTCAACCCATGTTGGCACAAAATTTATTCGCGTGGTATGTCAAGAGTTATGTATATATGTATATTTACATATCTTATTATAATGGAGATTGTGTGCTTTTCTGTCTGTAACCGAAACTAAATCACTAAACAAGTCACAATTCCCTTTGTTTATGACGTCACATTGACCATGAATATATTTTTATTTAAACCTCAATTATTGATAAAATTGTTTTACATTATTAATACTGTTAACCATACTAACAACATACAATTATGTTTATATATACAACAATATAGCGGTTTAAGTGTGAAGGGGAAGGCTAATTTGCATATTGATATAAAAAAATCGAATTTAATAAATATGTGCTTAGTATTATTGATTTCTAACTGTTTGGTTTTATTTTAATGAATATAAGCAAAAATCTCTTCTAAGAATCTTAAATGAAATCCATTAACAAGAAAAAATAACTGTCATTTTATTCTTTACTTCCTCTTTTAACTAAATACTTAAATTAGAAAAAATAACAATGAAAGACGAGAGTGATGGAAGAGTAAGTTTTAGTTGTTCTATTTTTCGATTATACCCCCCTCTGTTTCAAATATTTTTATCTGCATTCTTATTTAGTTTCATTAGCCTTTCTAATTTAATACAATATCTTATTACATTAAAACTTATATACTTGCACCCGCAGGGTGCATATATTTGCTAGTATACATAATATTGCAGTTTTAGCCTTGATTATTAACAGATCGAAAGAAACAACCGGATAAACAAGATCTCTGAATATATATATATATATATATGTGTGTGTGTGTGTGTGTGTGTGTGTGTGTTTATTTTCCGTTGCTCTAAGTTTCACGCAGTTGAAAAACAAAACAATATTAAATGCGTATTAGTTTTATAGAATTATCTAGAAATATGATTTTGAAATAGGTAAATCTATTCCAAAATATTTTTTAACCATATGACAATCGTGTGAATCTCGAAGCAACGGATAAGAATTTAACATTGTTGGGTCTAATCTTTTAAACACACACACACACACACACATACACACACACATATATATATATATATATATATATATATGTGTGTGTGTGTGTGTGTGTGTGTGTATGTGTGTGTAAGGTGTGTCAAAAAAGTATCACGATTTTTTGTACTTTTTAACACACCTTGTATTCTGAAAAAAAAATGTTCCACTCATTGTTCATTTCCATCTTGGTAAATACAGCATTAAACTTGGTACTTTTTTCAAACACCTTGTATTCTGAAAAAAATAATGAATGGAACGTTATTTTCTTCAGAATAGAAGGTGTGCCAAAAAGAACAAAAACTCTTGATACTTTATTTGATACACCTTATATATATATATATATATATATATATATATATATATATATATATATATGCTCTGTATATATATATATATATATATATATATATATATGTGTGTGTGTGTGTGTGTGTGTGTGTGTGTGTGTGTGAAGAAAGGAAGTGAATCCGACGGTATGTAGTATATTAAGAAAAATGAAAAAACACAGGTTTAAATGGGTTAAGTGGTGAGTTTATTAGCCGACAATGCCAAAATGGGTTAAGTGGTGAGTTTATTGGCCGACAATGCCCTGAAGATGATCTAATTAATAGATCGAAACACTGCAGCGTCGGCCAGTAAACTCACCACTTAACCCATTTAAACCTATGATCTTTCATTTTTCTTAATATACTACACACACACACACATATATATATATATATATATATATATATATATATATATATATATATATATATATACATAAAAGTTGAACACTAGTATGGATCGAAACCGTCATTCCTGGAAACATTAACCCCCACGCAATGGCAAAACCGATATTTTTCTTGTATTTAAATCACACGCACTTTCTTATTCTTCTCTGGTAATCTCCCCTTGTTCATTAGCATATTATAACGCAGCCCGGCGAAATATCACCGAATCTGATTCAAATAGATCTAATCTGACCAAGTGATTTCCCCTGGAGTCAGCCACTTAAAAAGATGAACGCCAATAAACGATTAACGTACAGTCGCTGTTCCGAGACGGCTAAGCGCGCGCTTAAATCTGGCGAGCGAAGGAAAAAAGAAGAAGAAATAAAAGGACAAAAAGAAAAAGTAATAAACACGAAGTGAGCCGAGGACGAATATGAACGAAACATAAGGTCGACATTGGCTTTGATTCAAATCATCACCGACTGAACTCTCCAATAAAATTCATTGCCAACCACTCCTGGTCCTCCTTTTCACTGTCCTCTTCTTCTGCTGGCCGTTTAGATCTTTAATTAAATCGTGGGAATCAAGATATTACAATTTCGAACCTGGCTGTCAACATGGATTGCAGTGATTCTCAGAGAACAAACCAGGTTATATATCCAGCTACTTTGAACTACCCGATGGAATATCCAATATTCGATTCATTACTTACTTGTTACTTACATATATGACGCCAAAGAGGCGCTTGGTGTAACGGTTAGAGTAGTAGGAAATGGACTCGTCAATCCGAGTTCAAATCCTGGACGAAGTTGTTTTAATTTCACATAGCACTAATACCCTTGTGAAAGGTATGAATCCAACAATTCTCCCTCCAGCCATGGATGTTTTTATAGATGACAGGAGATGAAAATCTTTATAAAATCTTTTTTGTTGTGTAACTGTATTTGTTCAGCGTTATATTTTTGAAAGACGAGTCGCGATCCACGCACGCGGTGATGTCATGACGCGTGACGCCACTCGAAGAAATGCAATCAACAAAAGACAAGAAAAAGTATTAATGGACTGATTTTATGAGAACAACGGGAACAAAGTGGGAATGATAACTAAATAATTAAATGAAGCCTGGTATTTTGTAGTTATTTAAAACTATTTTAGCTAGAAACGGTGATATATTAAAAATCCATGTCGATTATTATTTGTTTTTTTCAAATTTCTTTATATATATATATATATATATATATATATATATATATATATATATAAAGTGTTGTTCTGGTTCCAACGGGAGAAAATTCAATATTTTATAAAAAAGGAAGGTCCGCAAAATGTATTTTGTTCTCAGAAAAAAAATTTTTATTCTTTTTGTTTTACAAAAACAAAAACAAAACAAAAAGAATAAAAATTTTTTTCTGAGAACAAAATACATTTTGCGGACCTTCCTTTTTTATATATATATATATATTATATATATTATATATTTTAAAAACTTCCCAGCCAACTACATAAATATTGACCACCTACCCAGTTTCACCTCATTTCTTCCCCTCCACTCACAAAGAATCAAAATTCCCATCCTAACCCACCATAAAACGGACGGCCTATTCTAATGACACCCAACACCATCTACCTCCACATTATCCCCATGCAATAAATCAAAAATCTCCCCTAACCATGAATTTTACCCACTTCTCCCAACCACCCCCTCTCCCAACAAGTACCTAGCAACCTCCTCTTCTCATCTTACCAGCATCCTCTAAACTCTCCCTCCACTTTATATGATGTTATTCTCATTTCAATCAAATCCTCCTTAACCTCCCTACCCCTCAATTCCACCACTGATTCACTTTCTCTTCTATAAACACAAATGTACGTATTTTGATTGGAATAAAGTCAGACTGAGGATATTCTTCGCGCCAGAAAGACGAAATATTTCTCACCTACTTGGACTTGTTTGAGTCATTATTTTTGTTCACTTTTCCTTTTACCTCACCTTATATATATATATATATATATATATATATATATATATATATATATATATGTGTGTGTGTGTGTGTGTGTGTGTGTGTGTGTGTAAAGTGAAAATGGAAGCGAATCCGACGGTATGTTGAAATGAAAAATAAACGAAAGAAAATGTTAAATAGATAAAATTACGTAATAATACCTCATAAGGAACCGTTTATCGCGAAAGACACACACGTGTACTCGACTGCAATTAATCAATATCTTGATTAATCCAGTTGATTTAACCCCAAAGATCCTTATGGTGAAACTTGAGTAGGTTACCACTTGTACCTGTATTCCAATAAATTTGCTCTACTAACGTATTGAGCACTTTTTATTTGTTATATCGCTGTCTTACCTTTCTGAATTTTGCATCAACTAACTATTGTGACCATATTCACCGGTAAGTCACCTTTTCCATAATACACACGCATATATATATATATATATATATATATATATATATATATATTTAATTTGTTGAGTTTTTTTTTTAATAAATGCTTATTATAGACAGCTACCCAGGTTGTCTTGCTAAGTCGCAATCACCAGGCTGTCAAATTAGATCTTATGGTGTTTATTTGAAGATATTTTCTTAATGTTAATGATAACATGGGTAGCTGTCTATAATAAGCATTTATTTTTAAAAACAACTTAACAAATTAAATAAATATTAGCTCTCACAATTTGTGATTGAGCACTGTATTTTCTTTGTTTCATCACAAAAAAAAATGTTTTTATATATACCTATATATATATATATAAATTGACCTTGTGTCGTATCCTGCTCGTGCGGAGGAGTTGTAAAATATATATATATATATATATATATATAATATATATATATATATATATATGGTGTGTGTGTGTGTGTGTGTGTGTGTGTGTGTGTGTTTGTGTGTGTGTGTGTGTGTGTGTGGGTGTGTGTATAAGTATTGTTAAATGTTTAAAAATTGGTTGGTTGATATGGCAAGGTTTCAAATGCTTGAGATATGTTGTCTTCCTACTAAATGGCTTTGACAGTTTCCAACTTTATGTCCACAAATAATCCCTTCTTTATGCTATTACGCACATTGGAACACAGCCACCTTCGTATGTCGTCTCGAAATAATAATAATTACGTGGTCAGTATACATTCACAATAAACCGATCTCGCACTGACCAGCCATACGCTCTAAAGCTATTAAAATTAATCCAAGAGTCCTAATCATGTTAGGACACTCCTCCAACCTATCAGGGCGCCATCAGCCTCGACCCAGCAACAAAAGCATGCCAGGTTTGTTCGCATTTAAATGCACTTGAAGTCGAAAGTTTGGATATCCAGTTATTGGCTTTTGGGTTTTATTTTCTGGAACGTTGCGCATGACCGGAAGTACATTATTCGCCATAATGGGCTTAATTTGGTTGTTTATGAAAATCGTGAATGAACAATCAGGAACAGAAGTTTTCATTTCTTTTCTTTTTTGTCTTTTTTATTTTGTTTGTTTGTTTGTTTGTTTGGGTTGTTATTTGGCTTTTTGTTTTTGTTTTTACTAAAAAATGAGGCAGATGAATGTGTTATTTTCCCCCTTCCTCGATCTGCTCTGCGTAATTCATCGATTAGCTAACCCACTGATCGATAAAACTGAGTACAAATGAATGTTTGAAATCGATTTCTACCTAAGTGTTTCGTTTACACACAGCAACCGCCCTGTCGGCGAGGCTTAGAATACACCGGCGCGTGAAGGCGCGTAGTGTAATGGTTAGAGTCGTAGGAAATGGACTCGTCAACCCGTGTTCAAATCCTGGACGTAGCTACAGTTCACATAGCGCTGATACCCTTGGTAAAGGTATGAATCCAACTATTCTCCCTCCAGCTATGGGAAAATAATAGAGCAGACTGTGCTTTTTAACCTTGAATACGTGATCAGTCTAGGAGAAGGAAAACTCTGAATTCAATCCCGTTAAACTCCGCTTAAGAAATTGACCTTGTGTCACATCCTTCTCGTGCGGAGGAGTTGGTATATATATATATATATATATATATATATATATATATATATATATATATAGCGCTAATACCCTTGGGAAAGGTATGAATCAACTACTCTCCCTCCAGCTAGGGGCAATAGTAGGGCAGACTGGGCTCTTTAACTTTGCTTAGGTACCCATTCTAGGAAAAGGAACATTCTGAATTCAAACCTGTTAAACTCCACTTGGAGTGGTCACTACTAGAATAGCCTCAGTCCTAATTAGTGATCTATTTCACTAAAACTTCATATCCTCTATAGAAAGTTTGCTTAGTGGGTTGTTTTGTTTTACGGCATATCAACCCTTTTCGGGTCATTTAATTTCGAATCAAATCATTTTGATAAACAGAGGACTCAGAAGTCTTGCAGTACCTTCTCTTGCATAAACGGTCACCCAATTAAGTAATGAACAGATTAATCGTTGCTTAACTTTGGTGATCTAACGGGAACCGGTGCTCTCAGCGTGACTTCGTCGTAATGTCTTAAAATATACTTAATTATAAAAATGAATGGTATCTAAGAAATAGGGGGATCAGTTTATGACATGATTATTATACCGAAATGATACCTCATTTTATGACCAAAAATACTAAACTAAGGTTATTTTGTTTTACGGCATATCAACCCTTTTCAGGTCATTTAATGCCGAATCAAATCGTTTTTATAAACAAAGGACTCAAGATGTTTACAATACCTGCTCTTGCTTAAGTTACCATCCAATTAAGTATTGAACAGGTTAATCGTTGCTTAACTTTATTAATCTAACGAGAACCGGTGCTTTTATCTACAAAAGCGTTAAAACAACACACAAAAGTGGTTTGTTTTCGGTTTCTTTGCTTAATCGCAAATCAACCTTCGTTGATTGTTTAATGCTAGACCCAACCTTGTAGAAGAACAGTAGTGGTAATATACTTGCGAAATAAACCTATTATTTCGAAATAGCGTGTGGTAATCACTATCGTCGATACAACCGCAATTGCAAACTAGTCTCTAGTTCCATGCAAATGGTTTCATTGTCACGGCCCGTCTCTGTTCTCTTTACGAAGATGAAAAACAAACTGACCCGTGGTGTAGGAATTTGCCCACAGAGTCACTTGCGCAGATTCAGATACTTAATTATTTTTTGTACACTATGCTATCGTCTTTAGTGGATGGAAAGATGCCAGCAACATACATATAAACATACAACTGCCCTTTATATATAGATTAAGGATACAGTGGTACCTTGACTTACTTCCCAACTGTGCTTTGTTTTTCTTTTCTTTTTGTATATTCGTTTATATTTCCATTATTTTTATCTACAAAATCAGTTGATTAAAGATAAAAATGGCAAAATGTTCATCGCAACTGTCAGTTTCACGTATCTCGATCATCATGCGATAATGAAAGCGCTTCTATTTGGAACTCATTTTGAATGATATCTACTCACACGCTTCATAAATAAATTTCCCTATATCATTCTAAGAAAAGCACGAACAGACAAGATGAGTTCAAAACCAAAAAAAAAAAAAAAAAAGAATTCTACATCGTGAAAAACGTGTAATTGACAGTTTTGATTAATATTTTATTGTCGGACAGACACACATATATAAACGCATATAAACACACATGAACACAAACACACAGACTCACACATACACACACGCAGAGAATTTGGAAGATATAAGACACAAAATTAAATGGACTATATCTAGCAGCACCTCCAGAGCTTCAGAAATCTTTTGATGAGGAGATCTTTATCTCGAAATATTAAGAATAAACAAAGGTTAACAAACAACATAATAGTTGCCTTATTTTTCTTTACACTTGCATTGTGATAGTGTTCAAAACCAACCATCAAACCAAAATAAACACAATGCTTCAAGCAAATTATAAAAGTCTGATTTTCCGACTCGGGTTCGTGATGTTACATAACCCATAGGTAGCTTATGAATTATGTCCAAACTGTAGTCAGAGATTTTGAATCGGGCTAGACGGGCGGTCGGAGAGGCGCCCTCCGATCAATCGGCTGGTCACGTCAAGACCTAGCACCTATATGATTTTCCCAACCCTATTGCCCTTATGGAAAGCCCCAACCCCTGTTTATCATATGGGTGCTAGAAGGCGGTGGCTGCGGGTCTACATGTCCTGCGAATGACGTTAAACTCTATCTGATGGTGAGGTTCGAGATTTGGAGGTTTGGGGAATGTGGAGCACCCATTCATCATCATTGCTCCCTGGTCCACTCTGACCCGGAGTGGTAGTACCTGTTAGGGTCCCATCTATGGGTTAAATAGAAAAATGTATTTATAAAAAATTTGTATTATCCATTAAGAATTGATTTATTTCAAAACTTTATCGGCATTAAATGACCCACTGAGGTTGATATGCTGTAAAACAAAACAAATTAAAAACCAAACCAAGATTTTGAATCAGGGTCCGTTAGATTCAAAATAACGGGGGTTCCGTTGAAAATTATCTCGACGTTTACTGATGGGTAATGAACCCGACCTAACTTTTCTGAACACGCGTGATTGGAAGCGTGAGACATTTTTTAAAGTTTTAGTTTAGTTGCGAGCAAGCACCGGGGGAGAGAGGATGTGCCTCAGAGTTGCATCTCACCGCTGCAGTTTTGTTTTTGTGGGCTGGGTTGCTTTAAATAAATGACTTAAAGAAAAACAACAATCCTTGCTTTAATTGATTAATTAAAACAAGAGATAACCAGCCCAACAAGAAAGATTTGGTTTGTTTCACAGCATATCATCCTCAGTGGGTTATCTAATGCCGATAAAGTTTTGAAATAAAGTCATTCTTAACGGATACTTAATTTTTGTATAAACACATTTTTCTATTTAAACCATAAATGGGACCGTAATAGGTACTATAACTCTGGATCAGAGTGGACTTTGGAGCAATGGTGATGAAGCAGTGCTCGACATTCCCCAAACCTACAGAACTGGAACCTCACCATCAGTAAGTTTAACGTCATTCCCAGGACATCGAACAAGAAAGAAGAAATAACCCCACAGAATCAATCACGAGAAGAATATGGCGACCGACAAATTAGCAGCAGAAATAAGCAGAAAAGTTAACAGAACTCTCTCTCTCTCTCTCTCTCTCTCTCTCTCTCTCTTCTCTGTTTTTCTCTCTTTCTCTCTCTCACTCTTTTCTTCTCTCTCTCTATCTATCTATCTATCTCCCCCACACACAATTAAATACCCAAGATGAACGAGGTGTTAGAAGGGTATACAACACGTAGTAGAAAACGACGTTTAGTTCATTAGTAATTTTTTTTTAAATAATACAAATAAAGTATTTACGATGTACCCCACGTGTACGGGTTAGGCACAAGACCCTATTAATGTGGGACCACCCACGAACCGAAGCTCATGAGTAGTGGGTGAAAAAATGCGTTGGTCTCGTCGGCCCTCACCCTCAAGGGGCACTGGGCAATTAAACCAGCCCCTCATTTTTCTTCCTCGGTACATATTAATTAATTTTTTGAATAACAAAAAAAAAAAACATCCACAGAAAGGAATGTTAATACACGCATAGGTAAGGCAGTGCCTGTTAGAAACAGATAATTAGTCATTTGGAAATTCAATCTCCCTGACAAGTTAAAACGACAATTCTTCAAATCCATAGTCGTATCAGTGGTACTATATGGCTGCACCACTTGGACCCTAACAAAGCGCTTAGAGAATAAGCTAGATCTTAAACAAATTACAACACCCTACAAGAAATCGGCTGAACGAACTCATAAGTGACATTCTCCCGTGGAAACTGGCACATGGTAACGCCAGTGCGAGTGATCCTGCACAGAACTATATTGATCAGCTGTGTGGATACTGGATGCTGAACAGACAACCTCCCCATGGCAATGAATGATAGTGATGGCTCGCGAGAGATTGTCGTAGATATCCGTGCTATTGGCGTGACATGTAGATAATGATATATATATATATATATATATATACTATGCATAATCTAGGCGATAAGTCAGGGACACCCTGTGAGAATCGAACTCACTAACAATGGTCTGCGAATCTAGCTTGTTAACCATTACACCATATATACATTTGTACATGTATGGAGGATAAAGATGGTCCTAAAAGAAAACATTCACACCGCCAACGCATCTCGTCTATTGGATATATATATATATATATATATATATATATATATATATTATGTGTGTGTGTGTGTGTGTGTGTGTGTGTGTAGCTGTAATCAATCTAATCAAATCATTGAACGATTGAGAAGTGTTTCAAATAAGTGGCGTCTGCTGATAAGAAGTTCTCGAAAAGGAAGTTAAATCCGCTTTAATATATATATAATATATATATATATATATATATATATATATATATAATTAATTTTCTGAAAGAGTATTAGAATGTATTAAAACAGAATTGGATAGTTAAATTTATTAATAAGATTTTCAAAACACTTAAAATTACGAAACTAACATTAATAATATTAACATAGCTGAAATAGAAAAATCTAAAAAAGAATATCGGAAAATGATATTAGCTTAATTCCAATTGATATTATCAATGCGTAAATTCGTGCACGCCATTTAATCGATACCATTTTATTTTTTCTTAAACTGTAAATCTTTAAAAATATTTCATCTTTCAGATGATAATTTTAAGAAGATTATCACAGAGACCGATTAAAACCAGCTATATCCATCCAACTCTCTGCCCATCTCTCTCTCTCTCTCTCTCTCTCTCTCTCTCTCTCTCTCTCTCTCTCTCTCTCTGACCAGCGATCGCAAACATTCCGTTTCATATAGGTTTCCTTAATCTCCCATAGACATCCAACTCGAAGATTGCATCGCTCTGACGTAATCTTTCAAAAAAAAAAAATATCTGCATCGACATCTTATCAATAAATTCCAGACTCAAGGCGCAATTCATACGGATTCGGTCTGGCAAACTGATTCTTCATTTTTATGAGAAAAAAAATCTGTTTGTATATTTTATTTCTGAGTGAGCATTTTTAATTGTGGAATATATATATATATATATATATATATATATATATATATATATATATATATACTAGCAAATATATGCACCCTCCGGGTGCAAGCATTTAAGTTTTAATATAATAAAATATCAGGCTAATGAAACTGAATAAGAATGCAGATAATAAAAAATTGGAACAGAGGGTACGATTGAAAAATCTTTGTCCATCACTCCCGTCTTTCATTGGTAATTTTGCTATTTAACTATTTAGTTAAAATAGGAAGTAGTTATTTCTTTTGTTAATGGATTTCTTTTAAGATTTATCACCGATATTGTTGCTCATATCAATAAGATAAAACCAAACAATTAGAAATATATACTAAGCATATATTTATTAAAATCAAATTTTTTAAGATCAATATGCAAATTAGTCTTTCCATTCACATTGTATCCGCTATTTTGTTGTATATATAAATACAATTATGTTATAGTATGTAGATATGGTCAACAGTCTTAATGAGTAAAACAATTTTATTAATAATTGAGGTTAAAATAAGGAAAACCAGAGAATGTGATGTAAATAACTAAGGGAATTGTGACTTGTATAGTAATATAGTTTCGGTTACAGACAGATAAACTCACAATCTCCATTATAATAAGATATAGATGAGGGTCAACAGTGAATGATTTGTTTCCTCCCACGTTGTACATACTATCAAGAAGACATTTTGTGTTTTCTTGAGTGTGATAACAGCTAGGCCTTGCTACGAAGCCACACTGACAGAGGAAATTTTCTTAAGTGGGAGTCAGATGATTTTGATTTCAAGTTAGATTGAGCTGACCACGATGTTGCAGTCTATTCTCTTCAAAGCTCGTTAATTTACCGAAACATGTCTTCCGCCATTCTTTCCAATTTGAGGCTAAATTTTCCCAGGCACTCAATTTTGAGGCGTTTCAAATCGTCTTTCAATTTGTTTTTATAGCGTAAGAGCGGACGTCCAATAAATCGCTTAATATTTGGTAACTGTCCATAGTATGATATCTTCTTTCATTGTGACAACGTGACCAGCCCACCTAAACTGAGCCTTTGCTAGTAAGGTTTCAATGCCTGCAATATATATATATATATAATATATATATATATATATATATATGGGGGGGGGAGATTATGTGCTTAATCAAAGTCATACCTAATTTATTAATTAATTAATCATAATTAAATGAATTAGGCGTGCATATCGGTTTAAATGTAAAGCGCAAAGAAATCGAGAAAAAGTCGATCTCTGTATGTATATTTCAGCCTATTAGGCCTCATCTCCCACAAATTGTCGGCCTTCGCCATTTCAAACACATTGTTTGACCAGTTCATATATATATATATATATATATATATATATATATATATATATATATATATATATATATATATATAGAAAGGGCGGGAAGGAATCTGTTAATGAGGAGGGCCTCGAATATAGCCAGTTGCACCTAGCTATACTTGAGGCCCTCCTCATCAACAGATTCCGTCCTGCTCTTTGCATACAAAAACAATTTTAATCTTTACTCCTTTTCTGACATACCGTTCTTGATCCCACCAACAGGATCCCACCAACACCATATGATAATTATTTAGTTATCATTCCCACTTTGTTCCCTTTGTTTCTCATAAAATCAGTCCATTAATACTTTTTCTTGTCTTTTGTTGAATGCATTTCTTCGAGTTGCGTTACGCGTCATGACATCTTCGCGTGCGTGGATCGCGACTTGTCTTTCAAAAATATAACGCTGAACAAATACAGTTACACAACCAAAAAGTTTTTATAAAGATTTTCATCTCCTGTCATTTTTAAAACATCCATCAATTTCTTCACCCAAAGAAACATACTGATGAAGGTTTAAAGAAACCGAAATGTTTAAACATTGATAAATAAATTCATCCTATTTTCGGAACACTTCCTTTTTCAAATTTCTTAATATTGTCGGATTTATTTTCCATATTTACTCCCATATATATATATCTTATTATAATGGAGATTGTGTGTTTTTCTGTCTGTAACCGAAACTATATTCCTACTCAAGTCACAATTCTCTTAGTTTATGACATCACATTCTCCATGATTTTATTTTTATCTAAACCTCAATTATTAATAAAATTTTCTTACATTATTAATATTGTTAACTATGTCTACATACTGATAACATGCAATTATATTTATATATACAACAAAATAGCGGTTTACAATGTGAACGGGAAGGCTAATTTGCATATTAATATTAAAAAATCGAATTTAATAAATATGTGCTTAGTATTATTGATTTCTAATTGTTTGGTTTTATTTTAATGAATATAAGCAAAAATCTCTTCAATAAATCTTAAATGAAATCCATTAATAAGATAAAATAACTGTCATTTTATTTTTTACTTCCTCTTATAACTAAATACTTAAATTAGAAAAAATAACAATGAAAGACGAGAGTGATGGAAGAGTAAGTTTTAGTTGTTCCATTTTTTATTATACTCCCTCTGTTTCAAATCTTTTATTATACTCCCTCTGTTTCAAATCTTTTTATCTGTATTCTTATTTAGTTTCATTAGCCTTTCTAATTTAATACAATATTTTATTACATTAAAACTTAAATACTTGCACTCGGAGGGTGCATATATTTGCTAGTATATATATATATATATATATATATATATATATATATATATTATGCAATTGCCCTTTCGGTTTTTTTTTTTTTTTCTTTTTAACTCCAGACTCCGGGTTCGACTAAATGCAGGTTGCACATCTAATCGTCAGACAAACGTAGCCAACTGATAGAAATCCCAAACGATTTATAAAAGTTTGTCTCGAATTAACACTACTGGATTCACCCCAAGTCTGCGCCTGCGTAGAAACAACACGTGACGCAGAGGGACCAATGAAACTTTTACAGATGTTATGGATCAATTCACATGCGCAACCAAGTGGGGGTTTCTGGAGCTGGTCCGTTATAACGTGAATAATTGGAGCAGTCGTTTCGGCCATATTTTTTCCTGCTAACGTAAACAGGTGAGAGGGGGCGTTTCTCTTAGCCAAAATATATGGATGTTATGAATCTACATTCGTATACGATTACTCGGGCAGAAACATTTAGGCAGCCATGATTAATCACAACTCACAAACAATTCACAGTAGAATGAAATAAAATGAATATAAGTATTTACAGCTGAAGTATTTATCAGAGAAATGTCTCGTTATTCTGACACTGTTGTTGCCGAACGGGGTGGGGGTGAACTCATCGTTCTTATGATTTTCTATGCATACATGGAATAAGAAAATAAATGGTACTGGATTTACCCGCCTGGGTATGAACTAGGCATATATATATATATATATATATATATATATATATATATATATATATAGATAAATCTAATGAGTCAGACGAACCGACTATTAGTTTCGCTTAATGCTCTTCAGGGCTAAGATCTGATCTTAGCCCTGAAGAGCATTAAGCGAAACTAATAGTAGGTTCGCCTGACTCATTAGATTTATCTTTATTATTTGCTCTACTTAGGTATTGAGCACTTTTTACTTATTAGCTTTCTCCTAGCGGTTATATGAATATATATATATATTATATATATATATATATATATATATATATATATATATATTTATATATATATATATGTGTGTGTGTGTGTGTGTGTGTGTGTGTATACATATAAATTGTTTTTCTTTTGGCCAAATACTGTACCAATGGATTATTTTTTGTTGGTACGGCTATCTTGGTCTTTTCGTTTTTAAAAAAAAAATTTCTCCCCGGTTGATGTTTGGTAGTATATTTTTACAATCAAACTATTTGCTGGGTTTTTTCTCACCGCGAGGATTTACCAACACGCTTGGTATATCATAAATATATATAATATATATATATATATATATATATATATATATATATAATGATTACACTGGGGAACACGATTTTTGTTGAATTAGATCTGACCCTTGTTTTTGACTATTTTATGACCACTGAATCCAAAAAATGACCCCAGTTTTTCTATATCACGTCAACTTTTTGAGCTATGGGAAACCCTCGAGTTTTCTCAAAAACCGTGAAAATACACCATCTACCAAAGTTTTGTGAAACAAAGATGTGAACCGTGGGGTCACCAATTTAGCTCGGGTTAGATTATAGAAAAAATCACAATAATGTAATTTATTTTTAATACATTTTAAACTATTCTTTCGGTCAATTTTGCTCAAATTTATCGTAAACATGGCCTTAACACTGTCTATGATGATGTAAAAACTGTAAGTTACAAAATGAATTTAACCCCCCACCTCAATTTTTTTTAAATACCAAAAATCAGGAAATTACCCAATTTTAATGAAATTCTCAGCGTTGATTTATCAATAAATTAATTTTATAATGGATCAGTTGTTTTATTTCAAAACTTTCTGATTTAGTTGGGTATTATTCTATGATAAATTAATATATACAATTCAGTTAAAATATGAAACGCCTAAATCTAAGTTTCAAATCTCATATTTTTAGATTCTAAAAACAAATATTCATTTGATAACTACTTTAGTTTATTAATATTATTTAATAATTTTTGTAGAAAAGATCTATTGAAAATTTAGGTCACCCTCTTTTTAAACAGAACAAATATCGATGTATATTTTTCTTTTATAAAAATAGCCAATTAAATCGAAAAGAGTAAAAAAAAAGATCTTTTTAGTTTTAATTCTACATTTTATTTTCCGTTTTTCGGTACTTATTTTCAACCTGGATAGCTCACTTAATTTTTTTTCTTCTATTTACACCTTAGGTATTTTGTCTTTTTATTTATACTGTAATTAGTTTCAACTTTAAATAACCCCACTGATGTTTTGCAAAAAAAAAAAACGTCGGGTCAAAGCTAAGTGACCTGAAAAATATCAGAAAGTTTTGAAATGAAATAACTGATACGTTATAACATTCTTTCATTGGTAAATCAACACTGAAAATTTCATTAAAATCGGATAATTCCCTGATATTTGGTAATTCTTTTTTTCAATTTGGGGGTGGAGGTAAATTTATTTTGTAAAATATGGATTTTACGGCAACTTTGCCAGTGCCTAATATTTTCAAATTAGAAGAATGAGTATGTATTCTAAATATATAGAGACGGGAAGAAAGAAACAGACAGGTAGTAAAGAGAGGGAATGGTGGATTTTTTTTACTTAATTGAACAGCACGACTAATTAAAACCAAATTAAATGGAATTTCTTTCAAACATAATTTAATCCTAAATGTAATTAATATTTTGGGATGTGTTTTTTGTCATTAAACTAAATAGGAAAAAAGCCTTTAGGTGCCAAAAGTTGATTCGATCAGCTTTAGTACAATAATAATAGATAGATTGATAGATATTAGTAAAAGTAACGTCGATGGAATGACCTATTGTCAGTATCAACCGAACACCGAAGTGGACTATTACCTTTTCACTACTAGAGCAGGATGAGTGAGATGGTTTTTGCATCTGAGGTGGAGCGCCGCACATATCATCTGCACTCCACATTAAAAAATACGACCGTTATCATCTTGCAACATCCTCTGGTTAAAAATGAGACCGTCCAAATCGTCCAAGATGAAAAGTAAAAATGTAAATCCTGATTATCTAGTGTTTCATACCCTCCGAATTCTTACTTCTCAGAAGTGTCGTCACTTCAGCTAAATAATGGAGCATTCCGTTTTTATCATAGAAAAAGAAATGAAAGAAAAAACATGCTACACAGAAAAATATAATAAGTAAGAAAGAGAGTAGGGGAAATAGAGAGAGGGGGTGCACGCGGAAGTGATAATGCTAATCTGTTTCAATCAAACATAATGAAAATATGAAAAGAAGGAAAGATGTAAAAACAGAGTGTGAGAGGGTTAAATCAATGTTATTAGACTATTTACATATGGAAATATCTAGCAATAGCTCTCAAGTAAACATATCAAACGCAATAATCAAATTTGTTATATACCCGCGAGGGGTTTTTACTTCTCTTTCTACTTATTCCTGCTGCTAATTCGTCGGCAATTTCATTAGGGCTGTTTCTGTGGGCAGTTTCTCCGGGTTGATTCTACTTTCCTGTTGGGCTGGTCAACTCTTGTTTTAACAAATTAAGAAGACTTTGTTCTTTTTCTTTTTTTTTTTTTTAACACACCCAGCCCAGGTTTCAACCGCGCGGTGAGGAGCGATTTCTCGGTGAGACAGAATATGGGGTCCGCTCTCTCTGAATATCTGGCCGCAACTAACTAAAACTTAATATTGTTACACGCCGTTCCGGAAAGGTTAAGTTGAGGTTATTACCCTTTAATAACCCTTTAATAAACATCGAGGTAAATTTCCACTCGACCCCCATTATTTCGAATCTAACGAACTCTGATTCAAAAATGTATCTAACTACAGTACGTACGGTTTAGCTCAATCGGTATATATATATAGTGTCCGGTTAAAGTCATGAGGAAATGGACTCGTCGCCCCGAGTTCAAATCCTGGATGTAGTAATTGCATTTCACTTTGCACTAATACCCTTGGGAAAGGTATGAATCCTACCCTCCCTCCAGCTATGGATAAATAGTAGGGCAGACTGGGCTGTTTAACTTTGGTTAGACAACCGGTCTAGGAGAAGGAAAACTCTGAATTCAAACCTCTTGAACTCCGCTTAAGAAATTGGCCTTGTGTCACATCCTGCTCGTGTGGGGGGGGGGGTAAATATATATAAAGTATCCGGCTAGGAATCTCAAGGTTCCTGGTTTGATATCGACCCACGCCAACTCAGCGTATGAGTACCTCAGGGATCTGTGCGGTAAAGTAAGGAGCAGATGGCAGGTGTGGCATTCCACCTTAGACGCCAAAACAATCTTCTTGGTCTAGCGCTATTGAAAAGGAGATAATCCCCTCGCTGTTTAGCTGATACCGACTTAGGCCGCCCCTTCGACATTACTTTTACTTACATAATTATCAACTACACAATCTTAAGTGATGCACCCAAAATGCTCAAATATCCATACCTACTCCCCGTCTTGTCTGTCTGACAGCTAATTTATAAGACAGACGCAACCATTCTTTCAGGGTGTAGAGAGGGGTAGCTAATCCTACACAATAACTCCCTCTAAGATAAATGCCTTTCTTGAAAAAGGTATTTTCTTTACAGTACGTATATAATTCATAATCTACCTATGAATTATGTAACAAATTATTATAATGTGTTATATCCACAGATCCTGCTAATTCAAATACTATTTATATTTTCAAGAAGCATGAAGAATTTCTTTTCTTCT
This sequence comes from Doryteuthis pealeii, assembly GCA_023376005.1. NCBI lineage: Eukaryota > Metazoa > Mollusca > Cephalopoda > Myopsida > Loliginidae > Doryteuthis > Doryteuthis pealeii. The sequence goes on from CM042156.1 coordinate 17,395,317, forward strand.
TTTCACCACCCACAGAAAAGCACACGTCATTCTCCTGAAGAGATAATGAAGAATGTGAACTGTCTTTGACAAGTTCAGAAAATGGTGCCTGGCAGCTGAATCCAAGAATTGTCAAGAGGTAAATTACCTCTTGTTATTAAATACGTGTTTGCCTTTTCAAGATGGAGATATCATCAAGTTTAATCACTTATTTGATCATACGTGATTCGAAAATACAAATATATATCATACAAGTATAAATTATTACATCATTAAAAGATTGTGTATTTTTATTCAATATTTTCAAGCATACACATCTATTATGTACATGAACTTTATTTTTAATCGTTTAAGGATATATCTGTTTTTATATCTATCTATCTAATTATGTTCCTATCTATCTCATTCTGTTACATTCTATGTATCTATCTGCATCAATATGTTCTTATCTATCTTATCTATCTATCTATTTCTGTCTGTCTGTCTGTCTGTCTGTCTGTCTCTCTCTATATATATATATATATATATATATATATATATATATATATATATGAAGATAGGAGGGTTGGAGTAAAATCCGACAGTATGAGGTAAGGTAAAAGGAGAAGTGAACAAAAAATAAATGACTCAAACAAGTAGAGGTAAGAGAGAAATATTTCGTCCTTCTTTAGGCGAAGCAGATTTTAAAAAATGAATGTTCAGTATTTACCGACTGAGATAGCTAGATAAATAGATTTCATATATATATATATATATATATATATATATATATATATATATGTATATATTTGTAAAGATGTAAATTGCCTCTTGTTATTAAATACGATATAAGATCTCTATTCTCTCTCTCTCTCTCTCTCTCTATATATATATATATATATATATATATATATATATATATATATATATGTGTGTGTGTGAAGATAGGAGGGTTGGAGTAAAATCCGACAGCATGAGTTAAGGTAAAAGGAAAAGTGAACAAAAATAATGACTCAAACAAGTAGAAGTAGGAGAGAAATATTTCGTCCTTCTTTACGCAAAGAACATCATCAGTCTGACTTTATTCAAAGTAAAATACGTACATTTGTGTTTATTGAAGAGAAAGTGAGTTTGTTGTGAGATTGAGGGGTAAGGAGGTTAGAGAGGATTTGATTGAAATGAGAATAACATCATATAAAGTGGAGGGGAGTTCAGAGGATGGTGGTTTGTATGGAAAGATGAGATGAAGAGGTTGCTAGG
>CM042156.1:17401534-17441534 GCA_023376005.1 Doryteuthis pealeii
TCTCTCTCTCTCTCTAAATAAATAAATATATATATATATATATATATATATATATATATATATATATATATATATATATACAAATATAGGAGGGTTGGAGTCAAATCCGATAGTATGAAGTAAGGTAAAAGGAAAAGTGAACAAAAAATAATGACTCAAACAAGTAGAGGTAGGAGAGAAATATTTCGTCCTTCTCACGCGAAGAACATCATCAGTCAGACTTTATTCAAAGCAAAATACGTACATGTTTATGTATATATTTTTTATGAAGAAAAAGTGAGTTTGTGATGAGATTGAGGGGTAGGGAGGTTAGAGAGGATTTGATTGAACAGAGAATAACATTATATAGATGGAGGGGCTAGTTCAGAGGATGGTGTTTCGTGTGGGAAGAGGAGATGAGGAGGCTGCTAGGTGCTTGTTGTGAAAGGGGGAGGTTGGGAGAAGTGGATTAAAAATTCTTTAGTAGAGAGTTTTTGATTTATTGCATGGGGGTGATATGGGGACAAGCACCTAGCAAAATCATCTCATCTTCCCACACAAACCACCATCCTCTGAACTACCCCTCCACTTTATATGATGTTATGTCTGATCTCTCTCTCTCTCTCTCTCTCTCTCTCTCTCTCTCTCTCTCTCTCTCTCTCTCTCTCTCTCTCTCCACTTGTCCGTATCGGTTGTCGCTCCTAGCAAGTCCTCCGCCCCTCACCTAATTGTCTCTACCGGGTTTTGGGAGCATCTAATAAGTCATCACAGACACCGTTTTCGACGTTTCCTGTTCTTCAGTATGGTTAGACACAGCTACGACCCCCACACACACACACACACATATATATATATATATATATGTGTGTGTGTGTGTTGTGTGTGTGTCTTGTGTTGTGTGTGTGTAATATAGTGAAAAATTGGAAAAATTGATATTAATTCAGCCAACACTGCAGTGTTTCAATCTGTTTAGTAGATCTTCTTCAGAGCTTTTGTTGATATAAGGGAAAGAAAAATTTATCACAGAATAATGAGGAGACGGTGATAGATTATATTACATACGGCGGATTCACTTCCATTTTTCTCTTCACACACACCACGCACGCGCGCACACACACACACACACACACACACACACACACACACATAACAAATATATATATAAACGCCTCCGATCACAGGTCAATTTTCTTAAGCAGGGTTTAACAGGTTTGAATTCAGAGTTTTCCTTCTCCTGTCACCTAGCCAAGATTAAAGAACCCAGCCTATCCTGCTATTTACCCATAGCTAAAGGGAGAGTAGTTGAATCCATACCTTTCCCAGGGTATTAGCGCTATGTGAAATGCAAACAGCCTCGTCCAGGAATTGAACTCGGATCGACGAGTCCATTTCCTACGACTCTAACCATTAACACACGCGCCTCCATAATCAACAATATATATATATATGTATGTATTGTGGTGTGTGTTGTGTGTGTGTGTCTGTCTGCTGTCTGTGTGTGTCTGTCTGTGTGTGTCTGTGTGTGTGTGTGTGTGTGTGTACATTTTTAACTCCTTGTAATCAATACGTAAATCACTAAAGGCCCACGCATATTTGATTCTCGATCTGCTTGGCGAATAACTAATGGAATATACTCGTCTAATTATTGAAGATATTGATTGTCACTGGAGAATATTCTAACAAAATAGAAGATGCCGTGAGATATGTTTTTGAAATGTTGAAGATTATTTTGTTTCTTGGCCAAATCTTGCAATAACTTTAATCCAAAGTGTCCCCTCTCATAGCCTATAACTAAACAAAGGCTATTAGTTAAGATTATCAAATTATTACTTAACTTTAATTATTATATTACCAATGCTATGTGTATCAGTGGTGGGGTTTTAATTAGTTTCGAATATCCAAGTAAACACAGTAGGCTACATCAAGGTCTAGTATTGCATTTATTTTTATTGTATTTCAGTAGTTTTGAAAATATAAATAAGTTTCAATGTTTTTATTTCATTGGATGGGCGTACAGGGTTTTTATCAGGTTTTAGGTTCTATTTTTAGTCTTAAGATGAGGGCATTTTTTTTTCAAACGGTTCTTTGTAATTTTATGATGAATCTATTTTCAAATAAGTAAGATTTAGTCTATCTTATCAGGTTGCAAAATGTATAGTCGTCTAAAAGCAAGTAGAAACGGGAGATATGGAAGAGAGACGTCATGGAAAAAATGACTGAAAGTTTACTTGTTTGGAAGAAAATTTTTGAAAAATGTGTGGTTCATACAGTGTCCAACCCTAAAAATAATTGGGTAGAATCAATGCGCACTAACATTCGATGCTAAAATATATTAGTCACGTGACAACACTTGCAAGTGAACCCCTCGGTTGGCCATGTGTAAGCCCTAAAACCTGAATGATTGTCCCAACCCTATTGCCCTTATGACGAGCCCCAACCCTTTTATTTATATGTGCTAGAAGGCGGTGTCTGAGGGTTCTCATATTCCTGAGAATGACGTTAAACTCTGAATCTGATGGTGAGTTCCAGTTCTGGAGGTCTGGGGAATGTATAGACCCCTTCAACAGCATTGCTCCAGGTCCACTCTGACGCGGAGTGGTAGTACCTGTTAGGGCCCCATCTATGGGTTAATAGAAAAATATGTTTATAAAAAAAATTGAGTATCCATTAAGAAAGAATTTAATTCAAAACTTTGTCTGCATTAAATGACCCACTGAGTTTGATATGCCGTAAAACAAAACAAACCAAATCAGACTTGCCAGTGAAACGAACGGAACAGTCTTACCCCTCTGCAGGGGTGCATTCGGTGTATTATACAGCCACAGCTGACAGGACGGCCTTACCCCCTCTGCAGGGGTGTATTCAGCGTATTATACAGCCACAGTATAGGGATTAGCCCCTATATTTTCTACGGCATGTGGATATGATTAAATTAAAATAATTAAGTTTTCTTAAAACAACTAGTTTTACAATGGTATGTCATGAGTTTAGAATTAGGTAAACAAAGAGAATCGAAATAATATTAGTTTTGAGATATATTTTTACAACAATAAAACAATGGTTTAAATTCCATGGGAAATATGTACGCCATCGGAATGTACCAAAATCATTCGATATTGCATCATTGCAAATCACCTGATATTTGATGAATATTTTAGCTTAATGATCACAATAGACAATGACGAAAAGAAAATTATAAAAAGGTCCATAGAGCTGGAAAAACAACAGAGGGAGACATGGAGCTTACGCTCTTCCCGACTCGACAGAGTTGGAGCTGATGCTCCCAACTCGACACAATAGGGAGAATACGCTGACCGAAAACATAAAATACGACTCAACAGGTCCGTCTATTTTTTCGTTTTTTATTCTCTCTTCTCTCCTCTCTCTCTCTCTCTCTCTCTCTCTCCTCTCTCTCTCTCTCTCTCTCTCTCTCTCTCTCAACAACAACAAATTTCAATCACAAGTTTCAATCACAGACAAAAACTGCTACAATGTACAGACAAATATAAACAATACATGTCACACTTCTCACAACTATGTACAGACACATACAGTCGGCACATCGCTGAAAGAATAATTGAATATACCAATTGTAAATTAATGTATTATAAAGTTTGTTTCCTTTATCAATTTTGTCTTCTTCTTTTGTTACCTATGGAAACTATATTTCCGTAGTCTTATACATATAAATTGTGGGGACCCATAACTCGGATCTTCTTCAACTCCTCAACTAAACTCTCACCAAACAACCAACGGTCCCTACAACAGCCGATAGAAACGGTCTTACCAGTCTGCAGGGGTGTATTTGGCGTATTCTACTGGCCGAGCCGCCAGGACGGGCTAATTTGTGATGAACTAGCTCTAATCATAAGTATATGTGAACGCACGTACTGTCGAGGACATCCATTTTAGATAAACCCAAACGTCGTCCACAGAATTACATGAATACATTTCCATCTATTAAAACTTTTCCTTGCTTACTCGAACGGTCAATATGCGTAAGCAATTTCGCGCCGAATTGTGAGTTGTGTTAATGCTGTCGCCTTAATGTAGTTATAAGAAAAATATATGCATTAAATATTCAACTAAGTGGGAGAGTTTATATATATATATATATATATATATATATATATATATATATTAATTTGTTTTCTCACATTGATTTCATTTTAATTTTTCTACACATTAATAGTTGTCAAATAATACCTTGATAAACGGTGTGAACGTCACCCGAAATATTGGAAGAAATAAAGCAAACCAGGGATAAAATAACAGTTAAGTATTGGAACTCTATTTGTTGTTCACTTATACATTTCCCATGTTTTCCCATATTACAAAATAAAAACGTTCACAAGAACAGAATTGAGACACAAATGAATTCATATATATATATATATATATATATATATATATATATATTAATATATATATATACATATATATATATATATATATATATATATATTATTATATTATCCTAATCCCTCTGCATGAACAGGATAGGACACAATGCCAATTTCTTAAGCGCAGTTTAACAGTTTTGAATCTAGAGTATTCTTTTTCCTAAAATTGTTACCTAGCCAAGATTAAAGAGCCCACTCTGCCCTACTATTTACTTCTAGTTGGTGGGGTAACAGTTGGATGCATACCTTTCCCGAAGGTATTAGCACTATGTGAAATGCAAACAGGATTTGAACCTCGAGTCGACGAGTCCATTTGTTATAATTGTAACCAATAAACCCCGCGACTTTAGTTCTGCTTCAGTTGCTGGATCGCGATCGGAGGGAAACTTTATTACTGTCGCTATTTAAGTTCCTTACTTGTCCTCTACCGGTCGTTATCTGATTTTCTTACCCTTTTAGAAATGACTGTTTCTCGCACTTACAGCGAGAGTTCTCGTGGTTAACCCTTCAATTATCGGTCACCAGGTCCATCGGTTGTGAGAATACATGCTGCAATGGGTGACAAGTTTAATTTAAAGTGGAGTAAAGCTGGTTTAGATTCAGAGCTTTCCTTCTCCTAGACTGGTTGCCTACCCAAGGCATTCAAGGTTATTCAAACCCAGTCTGCCTTACTATTTACCCATTCCTAGGAAGAAAGTAGATATTTTCATTTCCATCTCCTAGACTGGCTGTTTACCCAAGGCTAAATAACCCAGTCTGCCTTATTATTTACCCATATCTAGGAGACAAAGAGATGTATACTTGCTTTCCCAACGGCATTAGTGCCAGGTGAAACGAAAACGACCTCGTCCAGGATTTGCACTTGGATCACCGATTCCAATTTCTGCAATAATAAGTGCTACCATCCGTGCCTATCTTGTATATATTTGCGCAACCCCTCCACCATGAGCAGAAAGCAAGACGAACATTTTTAAGTAGAGTACAATCGGTTAGAATTAACAGTTTTTTGCTCTCCTAGACTAGTTGCCTAACCAACGCTAAATTTTGAAGATGCATAATTATGTTACATAATTCATAGGCAGCTTATGAATTATGTATGTACCTGATATAAGAATATTTGAATCAGGGTCCGTTAGATTAAGAATAACGGGGGTTCAGTGGAAAGTTATCATGGCCGCTGATTGACAACTGGTGACATTCCGCTTGACCTTCCGGCAGCGGGCGTTTACACGCGTGAGAATTAGTTTAGTCAGATGGGATGAAAAATTCAGAGTGGGCGGCTGCATAAGCCCGCTTGATATGAGAATCGCTCTCGATTCCCGGCAGCGGTTGACGATGGGCTTGTTGAGTTAATGTCAGAGAGTGTGTACCATAAGTAAGTAAAATCATCAAACGTATTAAAAGAGTAAAAAAAATATAACAATTTGAAATGGAAACTTAGTTCTGATAACTGATAAATATATATTAAAATAAAACAAACTATTTATGAATATAAACTCCGCGTATGAGTAGCACAGGGATCTGTGCGGTAAAGTGAGGAGCTTATGGTAGGTGTGGCGCTCCACTTCAGATGCTAAAATAATCTCCTTGATCTAGCGCTTGTGAAAATGAGATAGACTCCCTCGCTGTCTGGCTGATACCGACATTAGGCCGTCCCGACGACGACTTACTTACTTTTATTTATGAATATACAATACCGGGCATCCATTTGGATCATCTAAGGTTGCCTGTTCAAATTTTGAGTGTACTTATTTAATGTTATGACGATTTTGTGTGATGTGGCGTAAGCAGTGACGTAGTTTTTGTTACAGACGAATAGAGACCTAATCTCCATTATTAATAGAGTTACGTCCCTTATATGGAACGTGAGTAAAAAAACTATTAAGACATTATTTGTCTTTTCTCTTTTTAAATTTCAAATTTAGATAAATTTTTAAAATGTTAAACAAAATAGCCGAGTCAATCCTGTTTGACATAACAAATTGTCTTCGACATTAGGGTAGGTCGATTTTCAACTTTTGATATCAAAATGACTCAACGACAAAAAGTTGGGTTAGGTATGATAAATGCTGACACCAAAAAGAGGTTTCTAACTTGCACCAATTTTTGAGCATTTAGTTTTAAAGATCGTCTAATATGAAACCCCTCTGAAATCCTTGTTTGTGATACATTTACATATGAGATTGCTTAAAAAATCTTATAATTTCAATCCAGATGAATTTGTCAATTTATCTTATTCAAATAAAAACGAATAAAATATATCAAATGTATTAAAGTAAAATTATAACCCCCACACCACCCTAACAGCTAACACAAGTTGCATTTTAGCTCATTAATTGAGATACGTCAGTAATAACATTACCAGATATTGTTATAGCGTTATTTTTTCTGTTATCAATGAATCAAAAACAAACAAAAAATGAACTCAGCTAGGAACAAATGTAGGGATGATGATTTTAATATAAGCTATCATTATAATTTGAACACTCCTCTAAATATCTACTGGTTACTAATTGTGAGTCTTTTAAGTTTCTATTTTATATAATAATTGTTAGACATAAAGTGATAAAATATATCAAATGTATTAAAGTAAAATTATAACACCCATCCCACCCTAACAGTTCAGACAAGCTGCATTTTACCTCATTAATTGAGATACGTCAGTAATAACATTGCAAGATACTGTTGTTATCAATGGAACAAAAAGCAAACACGCATGAACTCGGCTAAGAACAAATGAAGGGCTGAGGATTTTGATATAAGCTACCATTGTAATTTGAACACTCCTCTAAATATTAACTGGTTACTAATAGTGCGTCTTTTTAAGTTTCTATTTTATATAATAATTGTTAGACATAAAGTGATAAAAGACATGACAAAAATACATGAATATTGTGGGAATAATAGCAACTTTTATCATACCATCATATTAAACCTCTCAAAGTAGAAAGACCTCATTTCATGTCAAGAAAAACTTTTGTAATGATATTCCTATGCCCTGCTTCAATTCCATAGACCGATTGGGAAGTTTCAGTTGTTAAGTTTACTGCCCCTTCGACACTTTGTGAGTGTGAAGGCAAATCAAGCAACTCTAATATTATCCCAGACTCCAGAAGTTCATAATCTGAAATTTCTTGTGAATCCAGGCTCACAAATTCCATTTTGAGATAGGTCGATCAGTTAAGACCAATGTGTGGCATCGAAATTTATTTTTGATATTCTTTTAGCTTATTTTTGTTGGATCTCCAGAAAAAAATAAAGAATCAATCTATTGAATTAAATTAAAAATTTAACCTTACTTGTTTTAATTTTAAATTCTTATTATGAAATTAGGATATTACTCTAAAATGAAAATATAAATAGATGAAATCATTTTAATCAATTTTATGTAAATTAATTACATAATGGCTACAGTTCTTTTCACTGCCTCGTCCCAACACTTCCAGTCCATCTGATTTAAACATTGAAAACAACATACTTTCTGGTAGGAGACCAAAGGCATTATGCTGAATATTTGTTAACTCAATGTGAACTTCAGGTGGTACCTCTCTGATTCTTTGTAGCATATGGAAAATATACAGTTGCTGGTTATGAAATTTATGGTCTCCTTTAATTTCAAACCAGATAACTGCATACACTTCAATAATAAACTATATTAGGTTGTGTAGTTTTGACAGGTTTTCAGGGTAAATTACTCGATTCCACAAATACATTACTCTGGTGGCTAACGTCAACCATCTTGCCCAATTTCCCATGCAGCATATCTAGGGTTGACTCTCCGTTGTGAAATCCCTTCTGAATATTCTAGAATAAGTATCTGATCATACTCAGATCATCTGTCTGTATATTGGCTCTCTAGAGGATTACCCTAAAATCTGTTTTTCTGGACAACACCCATACAAATACTGGCTGTGGAGCAGAGCTTATTTCGGGTCTGGACAAACAAAGAAAAATCAAATTACACACCATTGTTTGCTCTCTACATCAAAATGAGCTTCCGTTCAGAACAGTTTTAAGCACATTGATGGCAGCACAAGAATTCCAACATTTATTGGCCCACTTAAGTGATTCTCTCCAAATGACTATCATAATTTGCCCCTGGCCAAATTTGTACAAATAGTTAGTCGTGCATATTCTTGCGAATCCAATTGAGAATTTATGGTGGACAGTTTGTTTTAAATCATTCATAAAATGTAAGACAGAAAGAAAGAAACAAACAAACAAACAAACAAACAAAGACGTGTAATGTAAAAACAAAAAGAAAAGTAACTAAGGATATTGATATAAAAAGTGAAAAAGAAAAAAGAAAAAATGGAGGATACTGATTTGTTAAATAAGAAAGAAAGAAAGATAGATAGAAAGAAAGAAAGTTCGGTGAAACGTATTTTAGCCCAACAAGAAATACCTGAAGAAGGCCGGACGTCATATCGATCGAAGCGTTGAGTAGGTAACAAGAAAGATGAGGACATTAGTCTGAATAATCCAAATAATGCAAATTAATCTAGTATGGTTAATATACGAGGGTGTGTCAAAAAGTAATGCCATTTTGTTTAGGACAGGTATAATTACCAGCACAGGAAAATATGTTATACATCGAAATGAAGCTAGTCCTCTGTGGATCGCATCCCTACTTCTCCACATAGTCACCGTTTCTCTCAATAGCAATGTCCCACCTTCAAATGAGAGCATGTGTCCTTGCCGCGTAAAATTCTGTTTGAATGTTCTTTGAGCCACTTGTTCGCTACAGATTTCACTTCCTCGTCACTGGAATGATATTTGCTTCTCAAATCTTCTTTCATGGGACTGAAGAGAGACATACAAAGAACATTGCTATTGAGAGAAAGGGTGACTTTGTGGAGAAGTGGGGATGTGATCCACAGAGGAGCAGCTTCATTTTTTAGCTGAGGTGACGACACTCATAAGAAATAAAAATTTGGCGAAATAGCGACACCAGATAATCAGTATTGACATTTTTTGTATTTCATCTTGGATAGTTTGGACTGTCTCATTTTTAACTAGGGTTGCAAGATAATAACGGTTGGTACATTAAGTAACACCTGTATTGATATAGAGAGGATTTTCTGCAATATAGAAACATGGTTACTACGCAACGCTCCAGTCGGTAAGGCAAACTTTGAATTACACATTTAAATGGAGGAGGGGTTTTTGTTGTTTATTTCTGGACGTGGAAGCCGCCTGGAGATATTACAGCATGACAACACCGGTCCGCATATTGCAAATGCGATCAAGTAAGCCATCGAAATGGAAATGTCTTTTTATATGCGACATACAATGGGAAAATAAGTATTTCACCCCCTGCCGAGGAGGGAAACGTTGACTTGGATTCCAAGGACACCATTCTAACCATTAAGCATGGCGGTGAAAACATTATGCTTTCGTTTGGTCCTCCGCCCTGTCGGCTGGGGCGTTAGAATGCACCAACTGCACCTCTGCAGAGGGGTAAGACTCCCCCAATGGGGCCACCTGTTGGCCGTGGGTGGCGACCCGTGATGCTTAAGGATAGAGCCCAGGTGGATGAGCAGTTCATGACATGCAATACTCCACTTTGGCCCTATCTTGGGCTAGACGGGCGGTCGGAGAGGCCCCTCCGATCAATCGGCTAGTCACGTCAAGCCGTAGCACCTATATGATTTTCCCAACCCTATTGCCCTTATGGCAAACCCCAACACTTTTAATCATATGGGTGCTAAAAGGCGGTGGCTGAGGGTCTACATGTCATGGGAATGACGTTAAACTCTATCTGATGGTGAGGTTCCAGTTTTGGAGGTTTGGGGAATGTGGAGCACCCCTTCATCACCATTGCTCCCTGGTCCACTCCGACCCGGAGTGGTAGTACCTGTTAGGGTCCCATCTATGGGTTAAATAGAAAAATGTACTTATAAAAAAATTGTATTATCCATTAAGAATTGATTTATTTCAAAACTTTATTGGCATTAAATGACCCACTGAGGTTGATATGCCGTAAAACAAAACAAAACAAACAAAAAAAAACATCGTTTGGTTCTTTGCTAAGGGGATAGCACAACTACATCGAGAAAAAGATGGATGGAGCTAAGTACATGTTAATCTTGAGTGAAAACCTCAAGACAATGAAGATGGGTCGTGGTTGGGTATTCCAGCATGACAATGACCCAAAGAATAGGCCAAGGCAACAAAGGAGTGGCTCAAGAAGAAGCCCTTTAAGCTAATGGAGTGGCCTAGTCAGTCTCCGGACCTTAATCCTTTGGAGAATCCATGGAAGGAGCTGAAGCTTCCAGTTTCCGAACAACAACCTACAAACCTTAAGTATATAGAGAGTATCTGCAAAGACGAGTGGGCCAAAATCCCCTCTGTAAAAACTTGGTAACCAGCTACAGGAAACGTTTGGTTTCGGTGCTTGTCAACAAAAGTTTCTTTACCAAGTACTGAGTTATATTTTTCTATGTGTGGACATGATTATTTTTTCAATAAAATACAAATAAATGTTCAAAAATTGATATAATGTGATTTTCTAATTTTTTTTTTCACTTTCAAGACGAACCTACCCTGAAATTATACACCATTCCTATTTTCATAAAATGGCAAACTCAGAAAATCAGTAGGGAGTGAAATACTTATATTCTTCAGACTTGTCATACTTGTCATCATTCCTCGCACACCCTGATGGCTAGGGCAGTAAAATACACCGACTGTACCTCTACAGAGAGGCCACCTGTTAGCCATATGTTACGATTTTTGTAGCCATTTTTAGGCTGCAAGTGAGAGCACATTACAGTGGAGATAATTGGTGTTCCTTATTGTTGGGTAGAATCCTTTGGTTGTTCCTCAGTGTTCCTTAGTATTCGGTTGAATCCTTTGGTTGGTCCTCGGTGTTCCTTATTGTTGGGTAAAATCCTTTGATTTTTCCTCGGTGTCCCTTAGTGTTGGGTAGAATCCTTTGGTTGTTCCTCAGTGTTCCTTAGTATTCGGTAGACTCTCCAAGTCCAATTAGATAGTGCTAAACATGAATATATTCGGTTCTAAGAAATAAGTCTTCATAAAAGCAGAGTAAGTATTTTTAACCCGTTCGCCACGGCTAAGACGTATGTTGTTGAATAGCTGTTCAGTGGGATTAATGGCGGAGCATGGCTCCAGTAAATGGGGGAGGGTCAGCGATTATACCAATAATTATTTTTAGTAGCTGAAGCGTTCCACAAATCGTTCGATTTTTAATCTGACTAAATTGTGACAAAGTCGTTTAACGTGCAGGAGCCGCAAGTCGGGTCTAGAACTTTCATAGAATTCCATTGGCATTCCCGTTTCGGGGCGACTTAAGGCAGCGGGCAAAAAATCCAGTCCTGTCCTTTTTAGGCCAGGGTACTGGTACTGCCGGGGAGATAGACAACTGGAATCAAGATAAATTTTTTCGGCTTCTAGATCCAGGCGTAGATACTACATTGGCATCCGCCCATTCAAAAACGGAAACTGAAGGCAGAGTACGGCGAACTATATTCCCCTGGAATCATTCAATTAAAGGGTGGGTGGGTTAAACTACAGTGAGTCTTTCTGTACTTACTTATAAAGAATTATGAAGAGTTCCACAAATCATTAGTTTAATTAATTAATTATCTCGCTTAATTAGCAAAAATCAATAATCACATTTTTTTGTGTTTCTTAGTTAGACGGTTATTAAAGTATATGCAAGATTTCAAATCTAAATGACTTATATTATCGGAGTTTTAGGTTGACACGCACATACCATGGTATTCCTTGCGACTCTTTTATATATATATAGATATATATATAAATCTGTGTTTATATTTATGTATGTAAATAGGACTTGTAAAAGTAAAGCCATTTACGTGCTTACAATCGAGCCGCTTTGTAGAAGTTGCCCTCTGTTAATAAATGGCATTTGCCCAATATGTATGCATGTGTCTATCTATGTCAGCCTATTCATGTCAGTATTTAATACATGGCTATCTACCTAGCTTGGTCGCTTAGTTGTATCTATCCATCCAGCGGTAATTTATGAGGAAGTGCGTCCCGATCTCCTGCCTTAGAAATTGCTACCCGGTGACTATTAAAATAACGTCCCCAGCTATGTCGTCTCGGCGGTGTTACTTAAAAGAAAACAACCAACTTAGGGCGTTAAATGTATTTTAGAGGGGGGGGCTTCTCTTTTGTAGTAATTCTTATTTATCGTAATTTGTCGAAATTCTTGTTCATTTTAGAAATTTGTCGTAATTCTTGTTTATTTATAGAAATGTATCGTAATTCTTGTTTATTTATCGTAATTTGTTGTAATTCTTGTTTAGATATGAAGATGAATATATAGTTTGGAATAGACTGAGATAGATAGATAGATAATTACGACAAAAAATACATTTAACGCCCTAAGCTGGTTGTTTTCTTTCAAGTAACACCGCCGAGATGACATAGCCGGGGACGTTATTTTAATAGTCACCGGGTAGCAATTTCTGAGGCAGGATACCGGTATGCACTTCCTCATAAATTACCCATCCAGCTATGCTAGTCTGTTCTTAACTATTTATGTATTCATGTATTTATCTATGTTCTTATCTATGTTCATATAAGTATATGTATACACACACACACACACACACACACACACATATATATATATATACCAGTTTATGTCAGTTTGTGATAACGTGTTAGTTTAGTCTATTGATCTAATGTGATGTTTTGCGTTATCAACTACAGTGCCTGATAAACAGGGTTTGACCCCGAGTTCAAACAGATGGGGAAATGGTAAAATGCTTTGAGCCAGTGTGCGAAAAGAATAGTATAGGAACTTGATTTGAATTTGCTCCTATATTGGTTTTAATGCGTGATAGAGTGATTGCAAAACAACAAGCCAAACATCTAAAAAAAAAAATCTGCGGATATTTTTTGTATTTTGAATGTAGCAGCTGCCTCACGTAAATAGACAGATGTGTCCTAAGGGTCTTGACGTTTACAGACCCCGTTTTAAGGACTTCAGCAAAAATAAACATGCAAAAATCTATTTCTAGGAAATAACGCTTGGAAACACAGAAAATGTTGGTTGGTTGGGTTTTACGGTATTTCAAAACTCGTTGGGTTATTTTCATGCCGAAGAAGTTTTGTTTTATTCTTTTTTGTTGGGTATTCATTTTTTGTCAAATTCAATTTTTTAAACACAATTTTTAAAAACTTATTTGATCTCTTTAACCCATAAATGGAACTGTTGTTACGAGTTTTGTGGCCATTTTTAGGCTTCAAGTGAGAGCACTTTACAGGGGAGATCCCTTGTGTTAAACAGAGCGCGATCTTTAGTGAAAAAATCTTTGAATCCCCTTACGATCCTTTGGTTGTTCCTTAATGTCCCTTAGTGTTGGGTATGATCCTTTGATTGTTCCTTAGTGTCTTAGTGTTGGGTTATCCTTGGTTGTTCCTTAATGTCCTTAGTGTTGGGTATGATCCTCCTTAGTGTTGGGTATGATCCTTTGTTGTTCCTTAGTGTCCCTTAGTGTTGGTATGATCCTTTGGTTGTTCCTTAGTGTCCCTTAGTGTTGGGTATGATCCTTTGGTTGTTCCTTAGTGTCCCTTAGTGTTGGGTATGATCCTTGGTTGTTCCTTAGTGTCCCTTAGTGTTGGGTATGATCCTTTGGTTGTTCCTTAGTGTCCCTTAGTGTTGGTATGATCCTTTGGTTGTTCCTTAGTGTCCCTTAGTGTTGGGTATGATCCTTTGGTTGTTCCTTAGTGTCCCTTAGTGTTGGGTATGATCCTTTGGTTGTTCCTTAGTGTCCCTTAGTGTTGGGTATGATCATTTGGTTGTTCCTTAGTGTCCCTTAGTTTGGGTATGATCCTTTGGTTGTTCCTTAGTGTCCCTTAGTGTTGGTATATCATTTGGTTGTTCCTTGTGTCCCTTAGTGTTGGGTATGATCATTTGGTTGTTCCTTTGTCCCTTAGTGTTGGGTATGATCCTTTGGTTGTTCCTTTGTGTCCCTTAGTGTTGGGTATGATCATTTGGTTGTTCCTTAGTGTCCCTTAGTCTTGGGTATGATCCTTTGGTTGTTCCTTAGTGTCCCTTAGTGTTGGGTATGATCCTTTGATTGTTCCTTAGTGTCCCTTAGTCTTGGGTATGATTCTTCGGTTGTTCCTTAGTCTCCCTTAGTGTTGGGTATGATCCTTTGGTTGTTCCTTAGTGTCCCTTAGTGTTGGATATGATTCTTCGGTTGTTCCTTAGTGTCCCTTAGACTTGGGTATGATTCTTCGGTTGTTCCTTAGTCTCCCTTAGTGTTGGGTATGATCCTTTGGTTGTTCCTTAGTGTCTTTTAGTGTTGGGTATGATCCTTTGGTTGTTCCTTGGTTTCCCTTAGTGTTGGGTATGATCCTTTGGTTGTTTCTTGGTGTCCCTTAGTGTTGGGTATGATCCTTTGGTTGTTCATTAGTCTCCCTTCATGTTGGGTATGATCCTTTGGTTGTTCCTTAGTGTCCCTTAGTGTTGGGTATGATCCTTCGGTTGTTCCTTAGTGTCCCTTAGTTTTGGTTATGATCATTCAGTTGTTCTTTAGTGTCCTTTAGTGTTGGGTATGATTCTTCGTTTGTTCCTTAGTCTCCCTTAGTGTTGGGTATGATCCTTTGGTTGTTCCTTAGTTTCCCTTAGTGTTTGGTATGATCCTTTGGTTGTTCCTTAGTGTCTTTTAGTGTTGGGTATGATCCTTTGGTTGTTCCTTAGTGCCCCTTAGTGTTGGATATGATTCTTTGATTGTCCCTTAGTGTCCTTTAGTGTTGGGTATGATCCTTTGGTTGTCCCTTAGTGTCCCTTAGTGTTGGGTATGATCCTTTGGTTGTCCCTTAGTGTCCTTTAGTGTTGGGTATGATTCTTCGTTTGTTCCTTAGTCTCCCTTAGTGTTGGGTATGATCCTTTGGTTGTTCCTTAGTTTCCCTTAGTGTTGGGTATGATCCTTTGGTTGTTCCTTAGTGTCCCTTAGTGTTGGATATGATTCTTTGATTGTCCCTTAGTGTCCCTTAGTGTTGGGTATGATCCTTTTGTTGTTCATTAGTATCCCTTCATGTTGGGTATGATCCTTTGGTTGTTCCTTGGTTTCCCTTAGTATTGGGTATGATACTTTTATTGTTCTTTAATGTCTTTTAGTGTTGGGTATGATCCTTTGGTTGTTCCTTAGTGTCCCTTAGTGTTGGGTATGATCCTTTTGTTGTTCCTTATTGTCTTTTAATGTTGGGCATGATCCTTTGGTTGTCCCTTAGTGTTGGGTAAAATCTTTGGCGGCCATATATGTTCAAATGTAAGGCTAAACAAATCGATAAAATCTCAATCCCTGAATGTACATTTCGACCTATTAGGTCTCATGGAGACTGCTCCGTGTGTGACTCGAAACCTCGACTGCCAAGCTGACAGGTCGAGATTCTAACCACTTCACCAGCTGGCCATTCCCAGATTCTTCGTCTGTTTTGAACTTATTCATATTCCACCTTTTATTGACTTGCTACACGATAGTATGAGAGTACGTATTGACATTTTCTCAATTTGTTTAGACTTACATTTGAACATATATACCCGCCTAAATTCATTAATTATTAACTAATTAATTTTCAAAATTAGGTATGACTTCAATCAAGCTCATATCCTACAATATATATATATATATATATATCATCAGCATCATAATCATGTCGCGCAATCAGCACGGATATCTATAACAAACTCTCGCCAACCCTCCCTATCATTCATTGACCCAGAAAGGTCCTCCACGCAGCATTCAGCATCCTCGCAGAGTTGGTCAATGTAGGTCCTTGGTGGGCGGTCCACACTAGCATGCCCATGTGTTGGCTTCCACAGGAGAACGTCGCTTATGAGCTCGTCCTTGCTTCTCCAGCAGTGTCCAGCATGGCTTGTCCGTCTCACTCGGATGGTTTGTGAGATGGGAGGCAGGTGGCCATACAGCTGTTTCATTGTGGGGTGCTGTTTCCATGATTTGTTCAAGACAGCACGCAACATTCTTATGCAGCTCCCATCTAGCTTATTCTCAAGGCGCCTTGTTAGGGTCCAAGTAGTGCAGCCGTACAGCAGCACTGATGCAGCCACAACCTGGAAGCTAACTCTCAGTGAGATCGGATTTCCATATGACTGATAATTTGTTTGTGGCCGACCATGCCTTTCCTATTCGTGTATTAACATCGTTTTCTGTGGATGAGATATTACTGCCTAGGTATGTGAATTGTTCTACTGACTTTAGTGGCTTACCGTTAAGTGTAGAGATGCCTCCTTTCTTTTTGAAACATATGAACTCAGTTTTATCATAGAGGCCGATATTCTTTGCTGCCTTCTCCAGGCTATGCAGTTGTGCCTCGGTCTGTGCCGGTGTATCTACAAGAAGTACAAGGTCATCAGCGTAGCCTGCATCTGTGATAGTCAGTGCGGGATATCGCCTGCTTCTTGCCTTTTTTAGTGTGAAACCTTTTTCTTTTATGGTATCTAGTGATGTTCGGAGTACATATTCTAGGCATATTATAAATATATATGGTGCTAATGTATCTCCTTGTAGGACTCCCGCGGTGATGTCAAAGAAATCTGTGTCGCCATCAGGTGAGCGTACCATTGCTTTAGTGTCTTGTGGAGCATCATTATAGCGGCTACTGTTTCTTTGGGGAGACCGTATGCTAGTAGTTTTTGTTCCATTTTCCCTCTGTGTATGGAATCAAATGCCTTGGAAAAATCTACGAGTAGCAGCGTTGCTTCTAGGTTATTTGCTCGAACCCCTTCTATGATTCGTCGAATAGTCAGGATCTGAGAGGTTGTTGATCTATTTCTGCGGAATCCGTTTTGGTTTTTCCTAAGGACTTTCTCTATTTCGGGTCGGATGCGATTAAGAAGAAGGGCATTATATATCTTAGCTGCAATAGCAGTAAGAGTTATGCCTCTGTAGTTTTTAGCAATTCCTAGGTCTCCTTTTTTGGGGAATGGAAGGATGCATCATTTTGTCCATTTATCTATTCTATTTTGTTTATATACTGCATTGCATAGCCTAAGCAGTATGTAATTGAAACGTCGGGGTGGCTTAAAATAATCTAGTAACAGCCACACAACGAGAGAGTCTAGCACCTTTTAACGAGCGCTAGACTTGTTTTTAGCGTCTGAGGTGCAGCGCCACACCTACCATCAACACTACACTTTACCGCACAAATCTCTGTGCTAACCATACGCTGAGTTGGCGAGGGCCGGTATCGAACCAGGAAGCTTGTGGTTCTCAGGTGGACGCTCTACCGACTGAGCTACAGGCTGACGCACACGCATACAAACACTCACATACAAAACACACACACACACACACACACACACACACACACACACATATATATATATATATATATATATATATATATATATATGAATAGTGCCATCATGAAAATATGTATTATATATAAATAAGAATAATATTGACGGATGGACACTCGAAAATAATTGGACACGCCATTTTTTTTAATTTTCCTTTTTTTCTTTTTTTTTTAGTTTTTTCTTTCAACTTTGAATCTTCTGATAATTGACTGACAGTTTGGTAATGGGAAAAATCATTTTGGATAACTCTTCTTTATCCACTTTTCACTGCATCTTCTGATTTTTTTTTTTATTTACACAAATCTCTTCTCCCATACTGTTTTTTTATTTCCTTTTGTTTGTGCATCTTTCATATCCTCCTTCCCTTGTTACCTCCCTTGTTTTCCAATTTACATAGCAGACCTGATTGGTCGTCAGTCAAGTGTTAGTATTTGACTCCATTTTGGAGAGGCCTCTACTTCTCTGTGTTTTCAAGTGCTAAGTACTTATTTGGTTTGGTATAGAAAAAAACTAAGTGTCAGGACTAAGATTCTGATAAGATGAGAGGCTAAAATAATTAAAATGCAACTTCAATACACATTTATTTAAAATTTTCGATTTTGTGTGACATGCCCCACCTCACACCAAAATGTTCCTTGTTTTATATACAAAGGCCATAAAGAAACGAAAAAAAACTGTATTACTTCTAAAACTTTAGTAAAACAGTTTTTTTTATAGAAATATCGGCAAATGAAAAATATCTCTTCTAAATAATCTTGTAGTGGCGCGTGGTGTAATGTTCATTACTAAGGGAAATTCCCGAGAATAAAGAGGTTAAAAGTTTTATTGTGGTTTCATTTTTGTTTTTTCAACGACCAACCTGAATCGTAACCCAGATATAATTAATCACCTATAAGGTTCCTAGTTCGATACTGGCCCTCGCCAACTCAGCGTATGAGTAGCACAGTGATATGTGCGGTAAAGTAAGGAGCTAATGGTAGGTGTGGCGCTCCATCTCAGACACAAAAACAATCCTCTTTGGTCTAGCGCTAGTGAAAAGGGGATAGACTCCATCGCTTAATGGCTGATACCGACTTTATGCCACCTTGATGACTTTACTTACTTATAACTATCTTTGAAGATGTGTAGTGTAATGGTTAGAGTCGGAGGAAATGGACTCGTCGACTCAAGTTCAAATCCTGGACGAGGATGTTTGTATTCCACATAACGCTAATACCCTTGGGAACAGTATGAATGCAATTATTCTCCGTACATCTATGGGTAAATAGTAGGACAGACTGGGCTCGTTAACCTCGGTTGAGGCAACCAGTCTTACAGGTAGAAAAAGTCTGAATTTAACCCTGTTAAACTCCGCTTAAAATTGATCTTGTGTCACATCCTTTTCGTATGGAGTGGTTGGTAAATATCTTATTATAATGGAGATTGTGTGTTTTTCTCTCTGTAACCGAAACTATATTACTATTCAAGTAACAATTCCCTTAGTTATTTACGTCACCTTCTACAGGATTTCATTTTTATTTAAACCTCAATTATTAATAAAATTGTTTTACATTATTAATACTGTTGGTAATATCAACATGCTAATAACATGCAATTGTATTTATATATACAACAAAATAGCAGATTACAGTGTGAATGGGAAGGCTAATTTGCATATTGATATTAAAATCTGATTTTAATAAATATGTGCTTAGTATTACTGATTTCTAATTGTTTGGTTTTATCTTAATGAATATTATCTAAAATCTCAGGGATAAATCTTAAAAGAAATCCATTAACAAGAAAAAATAACTGTAATTTTATTCTTTACTTCCTATTTTAACTAAATAGTTAAATTAGGAAAATTTAGCAATGAAAGACGGGAGTGATGGAAGAGTGAGTTTTAGGTGGTCTGTTTCTTTATTATACCCTCCTCTGTTTCAAATATTTTTATCTGCTTTCTTATTTAGTTTCATTAGCATTTCTAATTTGATACAATATTTTATTACATTAAAACTTAAATACTTGCACCCGGAGGGTGCATATATTTGCTAGTATATATAAAAATTGTGTGATAGACCTTTTTTTACCTTATGGTTAAAAGTGCATTCCAGTCATTAAATGTATTGCCGAATGTGTCAACTCAAAAGGGTTAAAGTTTTTTTTATATCTTTTTTAACTATTTTGATTTACTGCATTGAGCATTTTCAATTAGGAAAAGTTTGAAAATAAGTTATACCTGGTATTCAGGCGACAGTGGGTAGATAATGCACTTATGACTGGTTAAGAGCTGTGCACAGTAGAGAAGGTCGATTTTAGAACTGTGCTAGTGCACTCATAGTGATAGTTGGGGTTTGACATGATAAATAACGACACATTTTTTTCCCAAATCGTTATCGTTTTTTGAGGAAATTAGTTTAAAGGTTGAAAATTAGAGCAATGGAATGTCGGAGATAAATTAGAGAGGTGGAATGACGGATATAAGTGAAAGATTTATCGTGTCAAAAGATTCCGTTATGTTGGGGAAAGAAAAATGTGTAGTGAAATTGAAAGGCAGAACCCATACACTGCTGCCTTTGATAAGCTAACTACGGCTCGTCGTTCAAAGAGACAACAAGTGGCGTGCTGCGTGCTGCGTGTGTGGCGAGATGAGATTTGTAACATATGCAAATTTCGGTCAGCCAGAACTGGTATAAAAGGAGTAATCTCAGCGGACGGGGGAGGGGGAGATAGTCAGACTGAGCGGTCGAGTATATTGTCGCGGAGACTGAAAAAGACAGGACCAGTTGTTAGTTCATCAGAATTCATTTCCTCCACATTTACAAAATGTTTAAATGTATTTTAATAATTCTTTTTTTCAATTGAAACATCTTAATTGATCTCAATAATTCAAGAAAAAATAAATAAGGATTATAGATAATAAAAATATTCTAAAAATTTCTAAAATATTCTAAAAATATACTAAATAAAAAATATTCACTTTTAGAGATGAAATGAAGATTGAATATATTGTTGTTTTGGTAGACAGCGATAAGAAAATCGCCTCCTTTTATTTTTCTCTCATATGAAATCCAGGATTTGTTATTTTTCAGCGAAAAAGATAGACTAATTCTAATTATCAATAAAATACCATAAAACCGAGAAATTTCTTCATTTTAATGATAAAATAAAATAAATATGGTTTGTTTATGAATATTGTTCCCGGAATCTTCTTTGAGGAATATTATTCCAGTTAACACCGCTTTAAAATGCTGCTTTATTTACGGTATAACATCCGTTTATAATTGCAATAACAATTAGTAATTTGGTATTTTTATACAAGAGGCTTAATTATTTTAACTACATCATTTTGAATTTTAACTAACTGGCAAACGACAAAACAAAACGGATTTTTTTTCTTTTGTGAAATTACTGCTTCTTTCTTATTATTTATTTTGTTTCAAATTAAATTTTATTTTTGAAATTATTAAAAATACGGTCAGTTTTGTATTAGAAATATAGCTGTTACTATTTTATATTTAAAATCGTTAAGCTGAGTATTCTTACGTACACTTCTCATGATGAAAAAAAAAACATATTCCTATAAAATTTTAGCCCTAACCCAAACCCAATATAGCTAAAACTGTCACCATAATTTCCAGCAATTTTTATATGAAATTGATAGATAGCCTAAAAAAATATTTTTTGGTTATTCATTCATTTTTAAAAATTTATTTTCAGATAAATATATCTGTAAAATAATGTTCAGTTTTAACCTGCAGTAACAGTTCCAAAAGATTTTCTTTGGATAAAATGCAACCCCCAACTTAATGACAAGTTAGCCATTTCAATTATTTACTTGGAAATACCTATCCCCACTTGAAAAATGTTGAGATTTCCAAATTGATTAAAAAGGAAATAATCAGTATTTGGCAAGCTGTGAACCCACAATTGCCTTTGTTAAGGGAATATTATATAGGGAAGAAGGTGGATATTTTTTCTTTCGAATTTTGAAATTTCAGGTTCCCATTGAAAAATTTAAAATACCAGAGAGAGGAAACAGAACCAAAATACTGTTTTCAACTGGAATCTAGAGACAAAGATGCTGTCAAACAAAAAAAAAAAATCAGCAGAAGCAGAGAGGTCAGACAGACAGCAACAAGATACTTCATGTGTTGCTTCCTTGATATCCGATATTTTGCCACAGAATCTCCCAGTGTACAAACAGCGGATGACAGTTTTGAGCCAGAGAAAAAAGGTTAAAGGAACTTACAGTCTTTTAAAAGTCTCTAGATATTTTATGGAATTTATTAGGGGTCATGTATCTTCAATCTTCAGTACAATGTCTTTCTATTGGATCTGCAGGATACTGGTTTTCCTGATCCAAACATTCACTTAAAAGACATTATTCAAGACAAAACTTAAAATATGGAAAAACAAGAATAAAAGTAAACCAGTCATCAGAAGCATCTCTAGGACTATGAGAATCTCATCTGCATTGGGTTGATTGTAGAGTGGATAAGGACACTTTGCAATATACGGCAGTTACAGAGGAAATGGTAACAAAAAGATTTTAAAAAGCAAGGTACCAGGGCGCCACTTAACATTCACAGGAGAAATGGGCACTTCAAGTGAAAATCTTAGCCACCGACTCACACCCAACATGGATGCAACTGGTGTTTTTCTTGTAGAGGATGATGTAGCTGTTATAGAAGAGTACAACAGTGTAAATACCTTCAAGGCAGATTAGGTGGACAATTCTAGTATAAACTGGTTGTGAAGCATGGATGGTGACAGCTCTAGAGACAAAACTAAAAAGGAAGGTACACATCATTGGCTGCTCACTTCATCAAAATGAACGTCCATTTAGTGGCATCTTTAAAACAATTAATGGAACTACACTTCACCCTACTACTTTCATTGATCCCTGAGGGAAATTTTGTGGAAGTAATTACAATGATTTGCCCCAGGTAACATTTGAACTTATCAGTGGTCCTCTGGATAATTATATTTATCTGCACAAGCAATGGATGATCTAAGTGGTGATCAACGATTACTTCTTGAATATTGTAGACATTTCCCGATGGAAAGTGAACCCTAGATTTGTTTCTTAGAAGATTGGACAACGGAGTCAAGCAAGATTGCTAACTTTAATCATCAGGTTAATGTGCTTATGGGTCAGAAGTGCGTTTCCACCAAAACTCTCTGATAAATTATGCGACATTGTCCAATTTGTCATTCAAGTGTATGCATTTAGTTGGTTAAGAATAAAAAAGGGTAATAATTTCTATAACCAACAACTGTATATCGTTAATATGATCTAGTGAGTAAAGAAACAGTCAACTGAAACCCAGAATGCTTTTGTTTTGCTTCCAGAAAACATTTATTGTCAGTGTTGAAGTCCGATGAATTGTACGTGAGGGAAGAGGCCATAAGAATATTTTGTTCATTAGGTAAATAAATATTTATTCATATTTAATTACTTATGTCAATTTACAAGAATAATTATTAGTTTTTAAAATTGCATCGCAAAAATATAATCAAGTACGGGTAACTTTTCCAATATTGGTTTCAGAAGTAGCAAACCACCAATGAAAAGATTCAAATAATTTACTTCAATCAATTTTATAGCCACACATTGGTCAACTTTGATTGCCCTCTCGCAAAGTGGGGTTTGTGAACCTGCACTTTCAGAAAGTTTTTCAATGAATAAATGAACTGGAATGTCTACTGAATGAAACAGAATTGAAATTTCGAAATTTACCCGCCCACTCACAAAGTGTGGAGAAAGCTGTTAAATTAACAATAGAAACTTCACAGATTGTGTATGGACGGGAAGTGAGGCATAAGCACATTATAACCAAATCATTTTGCCAACAAATAAAACTTAGAAATTCGTCAAAAGAAAAATACACAGAACAATATAATTCTTTTGTTACATAATATTTTATAGTGCAATAAGTTTTAGTGCAATATTCAATGAACAATGCAAATTTAAAACACAAAATATATTTTCCATTCATTGTATATAATGAAAAATATCAGTTTTATCTGGATTTATTCTTGTGAAATTTTGAAAAGTCAGTTTTGTCAGCAAAATCCTGCGGAAATGAGGTATTTCTCTGTATTTTTGCTAACGATCTTTAAAATGAGTTTGAAAGTTAGGAATGTAATTTAACATTTTTGAAAAAACAAATGATATTATATAATTGCTGACATAAATCTGTTTCGACCACTTCAATAGATCGGTCATCATCAAGAGCAACATATGAGAGAAAGACGGAAAAAATAAATAAAATAACCGTTAGAAGACAGGGTACAAACAAACGCTATATTCAACGCTGGAATTTTTTTTTAAATGCGTCTTCTGTGATAAAAATAAAATAAATTTTATTTTTAAAAATCAGAAGCATTATAGTTCATAATAAAACTCAAAAGAGTTTGATGTAAAATTATATAAAAAAGTGTATAATGAGTATCAAAATTGTTCATGATATATTCCAGCTATCAAAAAATTAATCTACAAGTCCACAGCGTAATTGAAGAAAGATGTAAAGTTTCAAATCACTTGTGGTGTTGATAAATCCGTAGTGTTGTAGATGAATGCCTTCAGAGGTGTAAAAATCCAGATATATTGTTTTTTCATTAGACAAAAAGTTAGGAATCTAATTTTTGATGTCATTTCTTATAATACCAAACCCCAGCTTTTGCCATGAAAGTTATACGGAATTTAAAAAAAAAGTGACAAATCAACCTGCCCTAGTACACAGTCTTTATTATTTTGGTATATGTAAAGAACTATCTACGAGGGTGAGGGAAAACGTAATGCCATTTTGTTTAAGACTGGTATAATTACCAACACAGGAACATGTGTCATACATCAAAATAAAGCTGGTCCTCTGTGGATCACATCCCTATTTTTCCTCATAGGTGATTCAAAAAGTAATGCCATTTTTTTACACAGTATAATTACCAAAACAGGAATATGTATCATACATCGAAATGAAGCTGGTCCTCTGTGGATCACATCCCTACTTCTCCACATAGGTGAGTCAAAAAATAATTCCATTTTGTTTAGGACAGGTATAATTACCAACACAGAAATATGTATCGTACATTACTATGAAACTAGTCCTCTGTGGATCACATCCCTACTTCTCCTCATAGGTGAGTCAAAAAGTAATGCCATTTTGTTTAGGACAGGTATAATTACCAACACAGAAATATGTATCGTAATTTACTATGAAACTAGTCCTCTGTGGATCACATCCCCACTTCTCCTCATAGGTGATTCAAAAAGTAATGCCATTTTGTTTAGGACAGGTATAATTACCAACACAGAAATATGTATCGTACATTACTATGAAACTAATCCTCTGTGGATCACATCACTACTTCTCCACATAGGTGATTTAAAAAGTAATGCCATTTTGTTTAGGACAGGTATACTTACCAACACAGGAATATGTATCATACATCAAAATGAAGCTGGTCCTCTGTGGATCGCACCCCTACTTCTCCACATAGGCTTTTTTTAGCCGATAATTTTGGGAGAAAAGCCATACCATAAACACATCGCTGTGTATTTACTTCTCATACTGTCGTGTAGAAGTCACTATAAAAGGAATAGAAACCTACTTCTAAACAAAACGAAAAATCTAAGAAAGTCCGGTTGGTGTAGGGGTTAAGATGCTCGCCTGTCAGCTTGACGGTCGGGTTTCGAATCACGCACAAGGCGGTCTTCCTATCTATAGCTCTGCTGATTAGGCCTAACATGCCGAAATGTACATACAGAGATTGATTTTTCTCGATTTGTTTAGCATTAAATTTAAATAGGTATGCCCGCCTAATTAATTAATTATTAATTAATCAACTTTCAAAATTAGGTACGACTTCAATTAAGCATATATATATATATATATATATATATATATATATATATTATAGAGAGAGAGAGAGAGAGAGAGAGAGATAGATATTAGCTTTTGTATATATATTTAATTACATGAATGTTTATCTGCGACATTAGGTTTCATGTACGTCTTTGCACGGCAATCTTCAAGGCAGAAAAAGAAAAATTTTGAGAAATCGAAAAATCGAAAAAAAGCACATGGTCAAAAATATTTTTACGTAGGTGTGTGGAAATTGCGTATCAGCATTCATGAGCCTTTGTTTTTTTTCATATATATATATATATATATATATATATATGGGGGGGGGGCATTGATATGACTTCTGAGGGCATATGTATGTACGCCAACGTTGATTTCACCATCAACAATATACTCATCTTCGAGTTTTCTTTCTATTTTTTCTTCATACGGTCGGGTTTAATTCCCTATTTTACTCCCATATGTGTGTGTGTTAGTGTGATGGATGATAATTATATATATATATAATATATATGAATAAAACGAATATATATATATATATATATAGTTGTTGGTATGTGGAAGGTGTGTTTATTAAATAGTCCTTGTTTATCGGTCTGTTTAAATTTAGTCTGAAAAAAGAACGTTATGAACGGTTTAAAATATGGATGGATACATGAAGCATGGAAATTAGCAAGTGAACAGAAATAAAAAATAAAAATAAAACAAAAAAACAGAGTTTTTCAATATGCAGTTGTTTTGTCCCTGGTTTGATTTATTCCGATATTTCGGATGGGCATGTTTAGCTCAGTCGGTAGAAGGTTCGGCTAGAAACCACAAGGTTCATAGTTCGATACCGGTCCTCGCCAACTCAGCGTATGATTAGCACAGGGATCTCCCCCCTCAGACGCCAAAACTATCTCCTTGATCTAGCGCTATTGAAAAGGGCTCCCTCACTGTCTGGCTGATACAGACATTAGGCTGCCCCGACGACTTTTCTTTACTTTATATATGACACGACAACGACCTGTAAGAATTGTCTCTTTAACTTGTCTGTGTGATTGGACGTGTCAGTACTGCTGTATGGCGGCACCAACTGGACCCTAACGAAGCGACAAGAGAATAGACTAGATGGGAGCTGCACAAGAATGCTGCGTGTGATCTGGAAGCAACACCCCACGAAAAACAGCTGTACTGCCACCTGTCACATATCACCCAAACCGAGTAAGACGGACAAGACACGCAGGACACTGCTGGAGAAACAAGGACGAACTCATAAGTGACGTCCTCCTGTGGAAGCCAGCACATGGTCACGCCAGTGTGAGCCGACCAAAAAAGACGTACATTGACCAGCACTGTGTGGATACAGGATGCTGCATAGAGGACCTCCCGAGAATGATGAGTGATAGGGACGGATGGAGAGAAATTGTCATGGATATCCTGAACAGAATGACATGATGATATATGATATATATATATATATATATATATATATATATATATATATATATATATATATATAGAGAGAGAGGGGGAGAGAGAGAGAAATAGATGGATTGTATGCTAATATCTATCTATCTATCTATCTGCATGTATGTCTATGAGTTTGTTAATCTGTGCATGGGATTATCGCTTGAGTTCAGTAAAAACTTTAGATATCGAAAGTTGTTCTACAGGAATTCCTAATCTACGCTTTTTTGCTTACGTCATCGCCTAAACGCCCCAGATCATTTCCCAATAGTCATTCATTTCCACCAATACAAAGAACGGTTTTCATTCAACCTACGGCGCTCTCGTAGAATCTTCTTTAGATGAAGAATAAAAGAAAGATGTCCATGCATCATTTCCGTGGAACGTTTTTGGCAGGTGCTGCAGGAGGTCGAGCCTCACCGAACCTTCTTAAAAGTACAAAACTTTCCTTGAAAGCATCATGATTCTTTACTTTGGTATCCTTCTGTCTTGGAGAGATTCCAGTTTATTCCAATTTCCTGTTCAAAGATCATAGCACCATTCCAAGACGCCAAAATAGCCAGGTGCCAATGGCAGAGAAAGAACATCAAATCTATTTAGAAAATATTTTTTTCTCATATCGATCTTTCTTATCTGATTGAATTTTCAATTGTTGCAGCATTGATGGGTATCTCTATTAATTATGCACTGGTAGTGTAGTATATTTATTTGAATTCAAAATAACGGTGAACAGAGATTTGTGGGTGACGCCCGTTAACCCTTGTTTGGAGGCCGTGGTGTAATGGTTATACTCGTATGAAATGGACTCGTCGACCCGAGTTCAAATCCTGGACGAAGCTACAGTTCACATAGCGCAAATACCTTTGGGAACGGTATGAATTCAACGACTATTCCCCCCCCAACTATTGGTAAATAGTAGAGCAGACTGGGCTCTTTAACCTTGGTTAGGCTTACCAGTCTAGGAGAAGGAACAGTCTGAATTCAAACCTATTAAACTCCGCTTGGAGTGGTTACAACTAGAATAGGTTCAGTCTTATTTAGTGATATTTTGGTAATCTGAATATTAGCTACATAAATAAGAGTAGGTTTCACTTTGAGGAAGCTGTCTGTTTTGGTCAGCCATTTTCATCTCACCGTAATCAATACAACTGCATGTTTTAACACGAAAATATCATAAAATGTGTTCTTAATAACAATTAAGTTCATTTCAAATAATGCCTAAGCACAATGAAGAACACATTTTAGGATATTTTCGTGTTAAAAGATTCAGTTGTATTGATTCGAACAAATTCGTATTTTCAGTGTAGATTTACGGTGAAATGGAAATGGCCGACGAAAAGAGACGGCTTCCTCAAAGTGAAAGAAACAAAGGGAGGTTACTCTCGTTTATGTAGCTAATGTTCGATGTATCGATCTCTTTCACTAATTTGTGAGTGTGAACCGTGAGAAGTGAGTTTTAGATAATCAGTTTCTGGTTGACTTTTGAAGTTTATAATAGAATTCTTTTTCCAACAAAGGACCGAGTATAATTGAAAACTATTGAGAGCATTGAAAATTATCAGAACCGATCAGAGACTTAAAGGAATGAGAGATAAAACAATGATATCATAGTCTCTGTTATTTGTAGTGCTAGGATACTCCTTAAAAAACTTGTACAATGTTTGAAAGAGAAAGCACTTAAAATCATTCAGTAACTGTTGTCTCGCGAGGTGGAAAGATACACAGAATAATGGTGTGCTTAATATATTTATCAAGCACCAGCCACCCGGTGCCAAACGGATACATACAATCATAGAACAAATAAGTACAAACAATTAACGAAAAAAAAATTAGTGTAGCGAGATGGGGAAGGTCCTGAGTTTTGCGAGGACTACTATTAGAAAAGGAGGAAGAAGAAATGAGACAAGTGGAGGCTTTGAAAAAGCGTGGGATGAACGAGGATTTGACCGGGGCATGAGCCCCGAATGGGGAAGTGAAAGCCAACCGGAAGTTTTGGGTGTTGACCGGAACCAGAAGTCAATTGGTGACGTAGAACGACGAAGAAAAATATCGGTCTCTTTTTGCTTTCCGATGCCTAGGGGAACGGACAGGCCTCTGGTCCCTAGTGTGGGATCACAGTAATTTAACAGTGTCCTCTCTCCCTTTCTTCTCTCTGCTTTTCCTCCTCCACGAAACAACCCACGAGACAAGCCTTGAAATAAAAGCTAAGCAGCTTGTGAAGATATATTTCTCGCGTTGTACCTTTTTATCGACAAGACGACCGTCGCGTAATGAATACCTTTTTAGTGCTGTGAATCTGGAGGACACGTTGACAAGATCCGCTATACAACATATATCGCTATTAGAACGTTACACTTAGACTAAATTGAGGAGGGCCAATTCGGTATAGCCAACACAACAAGTCAGTCTTAATATTATTCAGTTAGTTAATCCACTTTAATTGTAGGCGATTTTATGGCTGGTAGAGTACTGAAGTGTGTTAGCTATCTCTACAACAGTGATGTAATTGTTGAAATGGTCCGAGATAGCGAGAGGAGCTGTAGGTTATTGCCCAAAGTTGCTGTTCTTTGATCTCAAAGAAAAGCCGCCAGTTAATTAGCAAATGCAATTTGAAATAAATAACAATGTCCAATATCATTGCAACTGCAAATCTCAACACCAAGAGTGGCCATACAAAATAAATTCACTGGGAATATCTTATTCTGTTGATAAAAAAATTACCTTGTGATGTCGTAGTCTGAGTGGCCTAAAGTCGGTATCATCCAATCAGTGAAGGAATCTATCCAATTTTCACTAGCGCTAGACCAATGAAATTCTTTTTGCGTCTGAGGTGGAGCGCCACACTACCAAAGCTCCGTACTTTACCGCACAGATCCCTATGCTACTCATACGCTGAGTTGACGAGGACCAGTATCGAACTAAGAACCTTGTGGTGTCTAGCCGAACGCTCTACCGACTGAGCTAACCCGGCCCTTATTGAACTCATTACTTAATGAATTAAAATGAAAGAAAAATGAAACAACGTAGTCGGCTTCGGTGTCATTGTAGTAGTAGTAGTAGTAGTAGTAGTAGTAGTAGTAATAAAAATTGAAGAATTAAAATGAAAAAAACATTAGATTATGCGGTCATATTGGTAGTAAACAACCTTTTTAATCCAATATTATTTTTAGAATATTTAACATTATCAGATCCTCTGTAGGTGGAAGAAACCTGGCCTCTGTTTTATAATTTTTGAGTTCGCAATCACCGCTTATTCGCATAGACGGTGTAAACTTTTACTATGTATTGGTTTTAGTATTGTTGCGTGGTGGAAGTTGAAAGGGTGATCGAAGTTTGTTATGTGTATGATTAGGGCGTTTTAGGTGTCGTTTGTCTTTATCGATCTTTTGTGTTCATAGATTCGTTTGTCAAGGTTTCATTATGTTTCACCGATGATGGTCTGGTCACTAACAGCCGTCGCAAAAGTCATGACTCAAGAGAAAAAAATCAAAATAGACAAAGGATAAAATCAAAGAATCTCTAAAATACATAAATATGAAAAATTCTAATCCCCTAATTTCACAACTTATACAAACACCCAAGCAGCCACACACAAACTCCCTACCAGACTATCTATTACTATGATGACAAGGATATGAAAATACTAGGCCCTGTTGACAATTAAAACCCCTTCCTTTTTTACTTCCTTGTTCCTCACACCTTACCACGCATAGACCCTCCCATCTTTTCTCTTCCTTTTGCCTCACATCTTACCACACATCCGCACTCCCCTCGTCTTCTACCCTTCGCAATTACATTTTTCATCATAGAAGCAGACTGGGAATCTTAATTTTCTTCAAAATGAATTTGACAAAGCTTCGTTACACACCGAGGCGAAATATCATTTGAACTTAGTTGTTTTGTGTTTTATCCGCATTTTCCTCTGTTTATATATATATATATATATATATATATATATATATATATATAGATAGATAGATAGATAGATATATTGGGAGAATATGTGCTTAATTGAAGTCATATCTAATTTGAAAATTAATTAGTTGATAAATAATGAATTAGGTGAATATATCTGTTCAAATGTAAAGCGTAAACAAATTGAATAGATATATTCGCCTAATTCATTAATTATCAATTAATTAATTTAAAAATTAGGTATGGCTTCATTATTAAGCACATATTCTCCCAAAATTGTCGGCATAGCCATATCAAACAAACTGTTTGTACGTATATATATATATATATATATATATATATATATATGTATATATATATATATATATATTATATATATATAGAGAGAGAGAAAGAGAGAGAGAGAGGGTTAGAAAGAAAGACGTTCATACAGAGGGAGATAATGACGAGAGGCAAAGAATGGTGTGAGAGGGGAAGAATCAGACAGAAACAGAACAAAAGAGAAATAAGTCAAGAAGGAAAAAACCCAAAAGGAAGATAAATAAATACAGAGAGAGAGACAGACAGACAGAGAGAAACAGAGACAGAAAGAGGAGGGGGACGGCAGCACATACCCCCTTACCCCGATTTTATAACACGAGCAAAGTCAGAATTTAATTTCAGCGTCTGGAACGCCGTTTGCACGAATGTACCCACTCGATCTGGTTAGGATTGTTTGGGCGGGCAGGAGCGAGGAGCTGTGAGTTGAGAGAGAGAGAGAGAGAGAGAGGAGAGAGAGGAGGAGGAGAGAGAGAGAGAGAAATGAGTTGAAAGAGAGGGAGATAACGAAGAAAACGAAAGAGATAGTTCAAGAGGGACGAAAGACTAAAAAAAGAATGAAAAAGAGAGAAGTGGAGAAGAAGAGAGATGAAACTGAAGAGCGACAAATGAACAGAGAGAGAGAGAGAAAAATAGAGAGAGAAATAGAGAAAGAGAAAAAGAGAGGATTAGAGAGAGAGAGAAAGAGCATGAGATTGCAAGAGCAAGAAATTGCCACAGAAATAGATCGAGAGTGAGAGAAAAAGAGAAAGAGATTGAAATAGATAAAAGATTTTTAAAATGAGATAAGATAAAGAAAATATTTCTTAAAAATGAAAACCTCAATAAGAAAAAAATGGACTTAAAACGAAATGATTGAACATTATCGTTTAGATTAATATTAAAAAGAAAAAGAATAATACAACCGGGAAAATGTAATAAAAAAAGAACAATACATTAATATTTAATATATTTTTGAAAGAAAAGATGAATAGAAAATGATTTTAATAAAAAAAGAACGCGTAACAAAGAGAACGCAGAAAGAAAAGAAAAAAAAACAAGAAAAACAACGAAAAAGAAAATGGCGAATTTATCGTCTGCTTTTTTTCCCGCGTGACCATTTGGCGCCAAAATAAGAATTAACTCGGATGGAAACGGTTCTTGGTGATTGTTTTTAATCCAAGCGTCCAAAGGCCTGAAATAGATCCAAATTTGAATTCGTCGAGATTTTTCCATCCAGGATTAGTTGGCCTCGTACAGATATTTGCAATCCAGAATGACAGAAGAGATGGCGCCCATTGTGGTGAATGGCCGACAAATTCACGCCTCATTCTACTGACAACTATGGGTGTGTTTACGTATCATGCGTGCTCTCATATATATATATATATATATATATATATATATATATATAATATATTATATTATATATATAAGAAGAAGAAGAGGAGAGTTGAAAGGAAAAAAGGGATAAGTAAATACATTTAGGGGGAGGTGAAAAAAAGTATGGAAGGAGATCAATGTAGAAAGATCTGATCGTTAGTAAATAATATAGAACAGAACAAAGAGAAAAGTGGTTGGATGGAAATAGTATGTAAAGAAAAAAAAGAAAAAGAAAGAAAGAAAGAAAGAAAGAAAGAAAGAAAAGAAAGAAAGAAAAGGGGATGGAAGGAAGAAATGAATGCGAGATTAAGTCGAATGAAAGAAATGAATGGCAGAGTAAAATAAATGAATAGATAAGAAAGAAAGAAAGAAAGAAAGAAAGAAAGAAAGAAAGAAAGAAATGAATAGGAGATTAAAATAAGTAAATGTATATAAGAATGAAAGAAGAAAGGAAGGAAGGAAAGAAAGAAAGAAAAGAAGGAAGAAAGAAATGATGAGAGATTAATTCGAATGAAAGAAATGAATGAGAGAGTAAAATAAATAAATATAGATTAGAAAGAAAGAAAGAAAAAAAGAAGAAAGAAAGAAATGAATAGGAGATTAAAATAAATAAATGTATAAGAACGAAACAAGAAAGGAAGGAAGGAAGGACGGAAGGAAGGAAGGAAGGAAGGAAAAAGAAAAGAAGGAAGAAAGAAATGAATGAGAGATTAATTCGAATGAAAAAAATGAATGAGAGAGTAAAATAAATGAATAGATAAGAAAGAAAGAAAGAAAGAAAGAAAGAAATGAATAGGAGATTAAAATAAATAAATGTATAAGAACGAAAGAAGAAAAAAGAAAGAAAGAAAGAAAGAAAGAAAGAAGGAAGGAAGGAAGGAATAAAAGACAAAAAAATAGAAAATAAATCTATTTAGAAGAAAGTAATAATTGATTAAATAGATAATTAAACAAAGATTTTGAATAAAATAAATTGTGAACTAGGAAAAATGGACCATATGACCTTTAGGCATCTCGATTAAGAAAGGACATGTTTTTCATTTACGCCGTCAATATCCGGTTGTTTTAACAGACGACTTTTAGATTTAAAAAAAATTATAACCCTAGCCCTTAAACCCTAACTCCTAACCCTAACCCCAAACAAACAACTGGATATTGACGGTGTTAATGAAAAACATGTTCTTTCTTAATCGAGATCAAAAAGGGGTGCCTAAAGGTAATATGGCCCGGAAAAATAATATAGAAAAGAAGAAAGAAATATCTTGAAGAAAGATAGAAAGACAATTGATTAAAGAATGAAATGTAAGGAATAAAAATGATTTTGTGGAGTCGGAAAAATGGGAAAGAAAGAAGGAAAGAAAGGAATAAATGAATGACTCAATGAATGAGAGATTAGGACAGAAGAAAGATATAGAATAAATAAATAAGAAAAATGAATGAAATAATTAAAGAAAGATAAGGTTCCCGAGTCCGACAAAGAAATACCCGAAGAAGGCCGGAGGGCATATCGGCCGAAACGTTGTACAGATAACAATAGTCCGAATAATGCAGATAATACAAATCTTGAAGCCTCATCTAAAAAGTTAAGAGAAATATCACTGGGGAACAATTTTGGACATAATTTCTGTTGACGTTGATTTTTCATTTGATTTAGACTAATATTGACATGCTGATTTCAAAACTGCAATCAGTTTTCTTCTATCACGTCAAGTTTTTTCTCTACAGCTTGCTCGCAAAATAAGCACAATTGTATTGTTTGTCTGTAAGTAATGGAATTGGTCAATTGATTCAGTTTATTGTTTGTTTTATTGAAAATAAAGTGGAGTTATTCAGATCAGGAAAACCATTATAACTAAAGATTGAAAAATAAAAATAAAAAATAAAAAAACAGATTAGAAAGCAAAATCAAAATTAAAATCATAATGTTATAAAAAAATCTAAGAAACACTATCAGGAAAACTGAAAAAAAAAAGAAAATGTTTTCAAGGCAATTAGTGTAAATGTATAAATTGTTTAACATACATAAATTGATCTTCAGTCTATTCATCAATATTTATTAACTACTTTTATATCACTGACCAAAGAAATAAAAGAAAATTGCTTTATCTAAATTATTTTAAAAGTCACAAAAATATCAGCACATTTGTAAACCTAGTCTATTTTGCATATTCTAAATTAAAACTTGTCGATTAAGACAAGTATTGGGCCCCTCACGAGATGTGCAAGCAGGGTGTTAAGAGTTTACGGATGTGGACCAAGGGAACACGTGATAAGTTGGCATTTGGTATACCTATGATTTGGTGAGAGCCAAAATATCATTGCACAGAATGTTACTTTTGATTAATAAAAACTTCACCATATAACAAGAAAAGCAAATGTAAAATTGAATATTCTAGTCTACCTTCAGCTATACGTCCAGTGTCTTATTCAGCTGAAATCCCAGTGTGGGACAGTAGAGCTTGGGAGAAGCATTGGGTGGAGAGGAATTGGCCTCCAGGATCTGACCTCAAACCTGTTGACCCCAATATTCTACATGCGCCATTTGTTGACATAAATGAAATTATTTTCCCACCTTGCACAGGAAACTAGTTTTCTTGAAGAAAATCATTAAAGCATTGCCAATTGAAGGCAAGTGTTTCAAGTACCCTATTTTGGCATTTCCTGGCCTGTCAATTGAAAAAATCAAGGCAGGCGTGTTTGATGGTGCACAGATTCTGGAAGTTATCAAAGATGTACATTTTATCGAGATAATGTCAAAACTCGACAAAAATACTTGGTTCTTGACAAGTTCTTCACCTTGTCAAGAACTTTCTTCGAAATGCATGAGCAATGAATTACACCGAAATTGAGCAGTGAATTACATTGAAATTGGATAGCCACAAAATCCTTGATTGCAACATGAGCATCAACTTCCATTTTCTGCATAGCCATCTTGATAACTTCTTGGAAAACCTTGATGTGGTCAGCTATGAGCAAGATGAATGATTCCACCAAGATTTGAAATTCATAGAGGAATGGTATTAAAGTATATGGGATGTAAATATAATGGCTAACTATGGAGCATAAAGGGAAATTATTCACATATTGAACAGACTAGAAAAAACTATGTGTAAATTTTTACTTTAACTACTTGCACACAATTTGACTTACATATCCTTTGTAGGAACAAGATGAATTTGTACAAACATTACAGTCAAGCATTTTTTAAATTATTTTCCATTGCAATTTTTTTTTTTAATTCTATGAAATAAGCTCAAATATGTCACATGCAGTATTCTAATGGTTTTTGACACCAAGCAAGGGTATCCTGCTACTTAAAACGTTGATGTAATATAGAAAAAATGGGGTAATTTTTGGATTCAGAATCCAACAGTTTGCCAAAAACAAGTGTCAGTTTCAACTCAACGAAATTTGTGATGCCCAGTGTGATATTTCATTATTTCCCATTATATATACATTTTTAAAACCTTCCATAATATAAGCAAAAATTTCTTTGAAGCTGTATTTTAACGTTTTTTTTTTTTAGAAAAATCGAGGGTATCCTGTAGCTTAAAAAGTTGACGTGATATAGAAAACCTGCGGTC
This sequence comes from Doryteuthis pealeii, assembly GCA_023376005.1. NCBI lineage: Eukaryota > Metazoa > Mollusca > Cephalopoda > Myopsida > Loliginidae > Doryteuthis > Doryteuthis pealeii. The sequence goes on from CM042156.1 coordinate 17,437,722, forward strand.
ATTTTCTTATTCAGTGATCAAAAAATAGTCAAAAACAAGTGTCAGATCCAAATCAACAAAAATTGTGTTCCCCAGTGTAATTAAAGAAATGTTTTTAAAGAATGTGGCATAGGAAAGATAAGAAATAAATATAGACAAAAAAAAGAAAGAAAAAATTCGAGGAAAGAAAGAAAGAAAGAATTAATTAAACAATGAAATGTTTTAATTAAAAGTTTTGTTTTTTGTTTTTTGTTTTTTTTTTTTTTTGGGGGGGTAGTAGTTGGAAAAATGGAAAGAAATGATATATAAGAAAGAAAGTTGGAAAAAAAGAAAGAATGAATGCACATATTTACCAACCCCCCGCACGAGCAGGATGTGACACAAGGTCAATTTTTAAGCTGAGTTTATCAGGTTTGAATTCAGAATTTTCCTTCTCCTTGTCTAGTTGCCTAACAAAGGTTAAACAGCCCAGTCTATTCTGTTATTTACCCATATCTGGAGGGAGAGCAGGTGGATGCATACCTTCTTCAAGTGTATTAACTGTATGTGAAATGTAGACAACCTCGTCTAGGATTTGAACTCAGGTCGACGAATCCATTTCCTACGACTCTAGCCATTACACCACGCACGTCCACAAACCATAACACCAATGTAAGAATGAAAGATTTGCCAAAGAGAATGAGAGGTGATCTAATTAAAACTTTTAAAATAATAAAATGGAATTACTAATTATGATAGACACTTTTTTAATATTTCTCCTCGAAATTGGAAACTTACTGTCAAGGCAGATTTCAAAAACTAAGTCTAATATCCATTTTAATTTTTTGCTAATTATCAAAGTCAGTCAGTCTACTCTTGGTTTGAACAACATCAACTGGCTAAGCACAACTAAGCAGTGTCAAGACAGTTGGTATTTATGGGAATCAAGAATAGTCCATTCATGTATTTGGGTGATTCCATTTCTTAAGTTCTGATTGGCTTCTTGGTTTCTATGATGTTGTGGAGTTTTATAAATACCCTGTCATTCTGCAGTAGAGTGCAGCAAGATAGGTTCGTATTCAGTTACGACTACTTGTTGCCGTGTCTTACCAATTCAATGGTAATTGGATCTTCGCTTGATTATTCTACACTAATAAAGTAATATATTTTTGGAAAAGATTGCCTAATCAGATTTTTTAAAAAAACCAGCAACAGTATACAAAAATATTAGAGTTAATAGAAAGAATTCAGAAAAGATAGTAAGAAGAATTTAAATCTTTCTTCTTTTGAATGGACAAAAAACTGTCAAGATATTATTAACCTTTATGACAGTTTCATTGTGTTAAATATAGGGGGGGATTTCACAGGGCTAATTGGAGGTACCTAAACTTCATATAGTTCATTTATATGTTATATCGTTTATTGAAAGTACTAGTTAAACTAATTAGAAGTCGAGTGTATATAGCCAGTCATGCTATTTAGTCTTTGGTTTGGTGATTATATTAAGAAATATTGAAAAGGAAAGAGAAAAAAGGGGGTTTTCGGACCCTATGAAGGTACAAAAATCAACAGGGAACCGGAAATCAGGACACCGACCTTCAAAACAGAACGACCAAAAAACAAAGGAACGAAATTGACTTGCTCACTGTTGACGCATCGAAACTTAATTCCTTCGTGATTATTGAAGATATTATAGAAGACGGAAACTGATTGGGGTACTCTCGGGGGGAATTACTGAATAGAAATTGATGTGTGGATATACAGAAGTAAGTTGACTTACAAGTACTCCAGCTTACGGGTTTTTCCTGTTATGAGCTGACACTCGGTCGATTATTTGCTTTATGTTCACAGCTAAAATGTGAGGTACGAGCGAACTTCAGATACGCTTATGTTAATAAGTTGATTAAAACATTTGTGTTTTTGAATTCATTACGCCAATGAAAAATATCATTTACGAGGGTGAGTCAAAAAGTAATGCCATTTTCTTTATTTCATGTGAATTTTTAAAATAAAACTAAGGCCAACATTGAATCTTATGAGCTCAGAACAAGAATCCAACGAGGTTAGTCAAAAAGTAATGCCATTTTTCTTCATTTCATGTGATTTTTTTAAAAATAAAACTAAGCCTACATTGAGATCCTAATGAGGCTCAGAAACAAGAATCAACGAGGTTTAGTCAAAAAGTAATGCCATTTTCTTACATGTAATAAAAAAAAAATAAAACTAAGACCTACATTGATCCTAATGATACTCAGTACAAGATCCAACGAAGGTGAGTCAAAAGTAATGCCATTTTCTTTATTTCATGTGAATTAAAAAAAAAATAAAACTAAGACCTACATTGAGATCCTAATGATACTCAGTACAAGAATCCAACGAAGGTGAGTCAAAAAGTAATGCCATTTTCTTTATTCATGTGAATTAAAAAAAAATAAAACTAAGACCTACATTGAGATCCTAATGAGACTCAGTACAAGAATCCAACGAAGGTGAGTCAAAAAGTAATGCCATTTTCTTTATTTCATGTGAATTTAAAAAAAATAAAACTAAGACCTACATTGAAACCTAACGAGGCTCAGAACAAGAAACCTAGGAGTCAGACCCAACTTGCCAATCGACAATGTCCTCCTTCTGCATGACATTGCTCGACCACACAGAGGCAGGCAGAAAATTGCCTCATTCGAGTGGACAACTTTACCGCATCCTCCATACCCCACCAGATTTAGCACCTTCAACATCTTTTCGGCCCCATGAAAGAGGGTTTGAGAAGCAAACATTATTTCAGTGACAAAGAAGTGAAATCTGTTGTGAAAAATTGGCTCAAAGAACAGTCAACATTATTTTACGGAGCAGGGATACATGCTCTGATTCGAAGGTGGAACATTGCTATTGAGAGAAACGGTGACTATGTGGAGAAGTAGGGATGGGATCCACAGAGGACCAGCTTCATTTTTATGCATGATACATGTTCCTGTGTTGGTAATTATACCTGTCCTAAACAAAATGGCATTACTTTTTGACTCACCCTCGTATACGATTATTTACTAAGCTTTTCTTAAATTGTGTCACTTAATGAAACTTAAACAACCAAATAAAAATTAGTCTGAGCTTTATCTCATAGTATAAACTTTTAAAAAGGGCAAGTAAAGTCTGCTTTCTCTGTTTCGAGTATCTAAAAAAATCAATTACCCTACGAGTAGCTTTTGACACTAGTACACAGTAGGAACGGAACTGCGAGAGTAGCTAGCTAACAATTGCACCACGACGGGACACGCTTTATTCCACACGTTTGCCACGCCTAAGATGTGATACAAATCGCAAGTATGGCACGTCCAGCAAGGATCGAAGTCGGTTTTCAGTAGTAATGGATCTGCAAGACTAGCTTGCTAACCATTAAACCACAATAGGGTGCTTTTCTTACCCATCCCGTTCGTCATGGGTTGGATGGGACACAAGGACGCAAGTATTGTGCATGCAGCGAGGATCGAACTCACTATTCAGTTGTAATGGATCCACGAGACTAACTTTACACCACGATAGGACACTTACCCTTAGGAAAGGTATGCATCAAGCTATTCTCCCTCCAGGTATGAGTAAATAGTGGGGCAGCGTGGGCTCCTTAACCTTGGTTCGACAATCAGTTTAAGAAAAGGAAAACGCTGAATAGATATTGTTAAATTGCGCCAAAGAAATTGGCCTTGTGTCGCATCCTAATCGTGCGGTGGGGGTAAACATATATGTAGACAAATTTGAATTTAACGCTTACATCATCATGCCGTTTATACCTAAATGGATGTAAAAAGTAGTCTGGGCGACCTAAAGTCGGTATCAGCCAATCAGCGATGGGGTCTATCC
>CM042156.1:17444034-17446534 GCA_023376005.1 Doryteuthis pealeii
TTTTACGACATTTCAGGCCGAAGACGTTTTTTTTTTATTCATTCTTAATAAGTATTCATTTTTTTTTCAAGCACATTTGTTTCTTTTTAACCCATAGATGAATCTAGGAGATATATTTGACCCCTAACAGGCACTACTACTCTGGGTCAGAGTGAACCGGGGAACAATGGGGATGAAGGGGTGTTCCACATTACTCGAACCTCCAGAACTGGAACCTCACCATCTGTTGTGGATTAGCGTGGCTTACCTTTCGTAGAGAGTAAATGAGCTGGTCCAAGTCTATTTGTACACTGCAGTTTTAGAACATCGGGGTGATTGCGTGAGCCTGCTCCAGAGTACTTCGGCCTCTGGAGTGGCTAGGTAAAATTAACAGCGTTGATCCCAGGGTGCTAACCCCCGGGCAATACCGGCCCCCTTGATTTAAAGGGACAGGGTGGGGTTTATTGCCCAGTGTCGGGGGCGCCCTTCTTGAGGGGAATGCCGATGGGATCAACGCATTTTTGTGCCTACCAGCCATTAGCATCGTCTTGTGGGTGGGCCCACATAAAAATGTGCTTGTGTCACGCCCTCATAAGTGAGATGAGAGGCAAATACCCTGAGCCTGCTTCAGAGTGCTTCGGCCTCTGGAGCGGCTAAGTAAAATTAACAGAGTTGATCCCAGGGGGCTATCCCTGCAGGAAATACCTACCCCCTTGATTTAAAGGGGTAGGGCTGGGTTTATTTCCCAGTGCCTGAGGCGCCCCCTTGAGGGTAAATGCCGACGGGATCAACGCATTTTTGTACCTACCACCCATGAGCTTCGGCGTGTGGGTGGGCCTACATAAAAATGTCCTTGTGTCACACCCTCATAAGTGGGATGGGAGGCAAATAGCTGAGACTGTGAAGATTATGGAACCAGTACGCGAACCATCTACCTCGATGTTTTAGCACTCGGTTGCGAGTTACTCTCTGTCTGGCGCAAACTATATTTGGATGTACTAGTATAACTGAATATTGGATGATCCAGTATTTAGATGTACTAGTATAACTGAATATTGTATGATCCAGTTTTGGATGTACTAGTATAACTGAATTTGTATGATCCAGTATTTGATGTACTAGTATAACTGAATATTGTATGATCCAGTATTTGGATGTACTAGTATAACTGAATATTTGTATGATCCAGTATTGGATGTACTAGCATAACTGAATATTGTATGATCCAGTATTTGGATGTACTAGTATAACTGAATATTGGATGATCCAGTATTTGGATGTACTAGTATAACTGAATATTTATGATCCAGTATTTGGATGTACTAGTATAACTGAATATTGTATGATCCAGTATTTGGATGTAGTAGTATAACTGAATATTGGATGATCCAGTATTTGGATGTACTAGTATAACTGAATATTGTATGATCCAGTATTTGGATGTACTAGTATAACTGAATATTGTATGATCCAGTATACAACACCATCAAAGTTTAACATCATAACCAGTATATAAAGACACAGCCTTCTAGCACATACGATAAAAAGGGTTGGTGGTTGCTATAAGGACAATAGGTTTGGGACAATCCTATAGGTGCTAGGGCTTGTACGTACTACTTTTATTCAAAGTATTAAAGAATATTCGTTAAAACTTTATATATATATATATATATATATTATATATATATATATATATATATATATATATATATATATATACGTTCCGTAGCCTGTTGACAAAAAGAAGGTTTTAAATAAGATTGTAGGCTTCATCGTTTTACGTCACGGAATTTTCTATCATACAGATATTTATAGACACTTAAGTAATTTTTCACACCTTCCAAAACAAATTTTCCTTGTCGAAATTCAAGACTTATTTTACTGCATCATTACGGTGCTTTCAATTGCAGCAAAAAAGAATCCCACGCAGTGATATATTGTGTTTCCGAAAACTCATGTAATTTCACGTATACATTAATTCATAACATTCTAACGTTTGTTATTTGGAATCAAAATAATTGTATAGAAACACCCGAACAAACGTTCTTCACAGATCCTTCTAAATTATTTAGTTAAGAATTAATGGAAAAATTGAATGAATGAATGGAATAAAAAAATGAAAGAAATAAATGGAATAAATAAAAATCTTTTCCAAAGGAGCTCTCTTAAAAGAAAAAAAAATTCAAGAGAGGTCCTTAATACAAAATTCTTCTTCATTTTTACTGGACTCTTTTTCGAAGCATTAAATTAATATAATTATTATATAAAATATTAGAGAGGATAAGATAGGTGTCTTACCTTTGTGAGGTTCTGTTAAGAAAGGATTTTTTAAAATATTTTTTATTTAATGTTGTCTGTTTATTTCCGGTATAAATTGCAACAATGTATACTTTTGAATTTAAAATAAAAAAGTTAAATTGAAAATTTTGAATAAATTTTACAATTGTAAAAATAAATAATAAATAAATAAATAAAAAGGACTATATTCAATTATTCATTATAGAAACTAGCAAATATATGC
>CM042156.1:17451534-17461534 GCA_023376005.1 Doryteuthis pealeii
TAGGCTAATCTTCTCTAGGATGCTCACTAACCCAGCTTACGCTCAGTACTTTAACCTACCCTAAACCTCATGCATCCTTATGTTATTGCCGGTATTGTTATAATCAAGCACAGCTGGACTGTTTTCAACTATAAATACACTAAAAACTTTTTTTCCTGAATCTGACCTGTTGAAATTATATGCCCGTGCGTCTTATATGCCGTCAAATACGGTAATTCTTTATCTTAGATGTAAATTTATTTACTTACATATACATAATGTAATGTAAGTTATGGATTTTATATTTTGCAAAAAGTTAATATCATTCTGCACAAGTACTCTTTTCTACATTGATTTAAATAATAATAATACCCTTGGGAAAGGTATGAATCCAAATATTCTCCCTCTCACCTCTGCTATGCGTAAATAGTAGGACAGATTGACCTCTATAACCAGTCTAAGAGAAGGAAAATGTAAACTGTAAACTAGCAGGATCTGTGGATATACCACAGTATGATAATTTAATTATTATTATTAATTCGTGGGTGCCTACGAATTATGAGTGCGGTGTAGTAAAAATTAAATGGTGGTACTATGGATGGAAAGTTACCATAACCGTTTTAGAAGTTATTGTCAACAGTTAACCTTTCACTGACCAAGGCGTCGATTTCTCATTGGTTAAAGGAAAAGCGTGTGAAGAGAACTGAGTTTGTTAGATAGAGATTTTTGCTGTTAGTCGAAGGGAGCAGACGTAATGGTCGTCTGTTCCCCGGTAAGCTATCTTCTCACCAGGTGGTTAAATTCTTTTGGGCTCCGGTTTTAATAAAGACGTCTTTGAAAAATAAACAAAGTCTTGTGTTCATTATTAAAGGCAAAGAGGATGAACACAAACAACTAGATCCAACAGAAAAGAAGCCGTATCGACCAGAGGAAGAAATCACACCCCAAAAAGATGGCTATTCGACGAAATAGAACCCTCCTAAGAGCTATCACCTCCTCCCAATTATATACACTAGCAAATATATGCACCCTCCGGGTGCAAGTATTTTAGTTAAATTTTATAATAAAATATAATATTAAATTAGAAAGGCTAATGAAACTGAATAAGAATGTAGATAAAAAGATTTTGAACAGAGGGGGTATGATTGAAAAATAGAACAACTTTGAAACTAACTCTTCCATCATTTTCCGTTAGTCCCGTCTTTCATTGTTAAATTTTCCTAATTAAACTGTTTAGTTAAAATAGGAAGTAAAGAAGAATATTACAGTTATTTCTTCTTGTTAATGAATTTCTTTTAAGATTTATTGAAGAGATTTTTGCTCATATTCAATAAGATAAAACCAAACAATTAGAAATCAATAATACTAAGCATATATTTATTAAAATCAATTTTTTAAGATCAATATGCAAATTAGCCTTCCCATTCACACTGTAAACCTCTATTTTGTTGTATATATAAATACAATTGCATGTTATTAGTATGTAGATATTGTCAACAGTATTAATGATGTAAAACAATTTTATTAATAATTGAAGTTTAAATAAAAATAAAATCATGGAGAATATGATGTAAATAACGAAAGGAATTGTGACTTGTATAGTAATATAGTTTCGGTTACAGACAGACAAACCCACAATCTCCATTATAATAAGATGTACATGAAGTAGGTATGGAATAAACGTTTCATATGTTTACTTGAGAGCTATTGCAAATAGTTCAATATGTAAAAAGTATAATAATCTAAATTTAAGTCTCTCTCTCTCTCTCTCTCTCTCTCTCTCTCTCTCTCTCTTTCCTTTTTTCATCTGTTCATTGAGTTTGATAGAAACAGATTAGCTTTATCGCTTCAGCACACTCGTCCCCTCTCTCCATTCCCTCGTATTTTTTTTCATTCTATCTTATAATATTTTTCTGAGCAGCATATCGTTTTTCCTCGCTTTTTCTTTATAATATAAACGGAATGGTCCATTATTTAGCTGAGGTGACAACACTCATAAGAAATAAGAATTCGGTGGATAAGCAGCACTAGATAATCAGGATTTTCATTTTTTGCCTTTCATTTGGAAGATATTGATGGTCTCATTTTTAACCAGAAGCTGTAGTAAGATGATAACGGCCGTACAATTAAGGAACACGAGAATTAATTAATAAATTAGAAAGACTAACGAAATTAAATAAGGACGCATATAAAAAGTTCACACCCATTTTAATTGTATTTTAATTGGTTTCTATATAAAATCATTCATAGCATTGATTTTAATAGGTTGGAGAATAAAACAATATTAGAGATAATTAACATCAAGTAATTATTTATCAAACCCAGTTTTGTAAAAAACCAGTATGCAAATTAACCATACTATATATTATGTAAATGTATATTTCTTAGATGTATATAACACACCTTGCATAATTTTAAATGGACTAATAAAATAGGCTGTTTTAATGCAAATCCAATTCAGATTTTATAGAGACATCGTTGATAGATAAAATTCATTCTATGTATTAATGATTTGACTGTGAATTAAATACTCATTTATAAACTTACGCGATTCCTGGGGCTAAGCAGTGACGTAGTTTCGGTTACGGACAGACGTACCTCCATATATATATTTACCAACCCCTCCGCACGAGCAGGATGCAACACAAGGTCAATTATTTAAGCGGAGTTCAACAAGTTTGAATTCAGAGTTTTCCTTCTCCTAGACCAGTTGCCTAACCAAGGTTAAAGAGCCCAGTCTGTCCTACAATTTGCCCATAGCTGGAGGGAGAGTAGGATTCATACCTTTCCCAAGGGTATTAGCGCTAAGTGAAATGCGATAACCCCGTCCAGGATTTGAACTCGGAGCGACGACTCCATTTCCCATGACTTTAACTATTACACCACGCGTACCTCCATATAATGGGATTTGAGATGAGGGACGCACATACACTTTTACACATACGCACACACTTGCCCAGTCGGCTGGAACAAGAAAATACACCGACTGCACCTCTGCAGAGGTGTGAATTCCTCTGATTGCGACCGTGGTTTAGAACCTTCGCCACTGTTCAGGTACGGGGGAGATGGGTCATTCCATTATATCACTAATATAGACAGAGACAGAGAGAGAATGGTAAAATCCAGTAGGTTAGCATGGAAAATTCTTAAGGATGAATCAGCACAACGCGACAAGGCGCTTTCTCATTGGTTGATAGGACGTCACATGGCAAAGTGGAAGAAAGGAAGAGTGAGAGGTGAGAATGTGAGAAGTGTTTGGAACTTGGCGCTGACAGTGAGACGTGGCTCTTACTCAGCAGTAGTGGCTTGGGGGGATGGAGAAATAAAAAATCTCATGAAAAAAAAAGAAGTAGCCCTGTGTTATTAGTTAAAAAACTATAAATGGCAGAAAGCAAGCTATTTAGTATATATATTCACCAACCCCTCCGCACGAGCAGTATGTGACACAAGATCAATTTCTTAAGCGGAGTTTAACAGGTTTGAATTCAGAGTTTTCCTTCTCCCAGACTGATTACCTAGCCATGGTTAGTCCAGTCTGCCCTGCTATTTATCCATAGCTCGAGTGAGAATTGGATTCATACATTTCCCAAGGGTATTAGCGCCATGTGAAATGCCAACGGCTTCGTCCAAGAATTGAACTCGCGTTGACGAGTCCATTTCCTACGACTCTAACCATTAGACCACGCGCCTCCATAAAAGCTATTTAGTATAGCTTAATAGAGAAATATTCCAGTTTTTTAGTTTTAGTAAAATCGCCATAATTTAATTGTTTTTGTTCTCCCTATAGTGAGACTTTTCATGGATTAAACTTAGTTAAGCAGTGTCAACATCGGACACCTCCATTTTCTTCGATGTCGTCCTGTTCTGAGCAGATAATTTGATAAAAATTCCAAAGTCCTGAAAGAATAGTTTTATAGATATCACTGTGATCGAAAGATTATTAGATTTCGTTGAAACTCCAGATAACTTCACTACGAATTGATGAATTTTCCAACGGGAAATAAAAAAAAAAATTTACAAAACTTTTTAAAGAAGCTGCGTAAAATGAGAGACTTAAAAATAAGAATCAAAAAATAATTAATTTATTTGAGACGAGGAAACTCTTTCAATCATGTCGCTATCTTGGTTCGCGGCTGCGTGCTGACAACTTCCGGTATTCGCCTGATCTAACACTAGCGACCATAATGGCCGACACTCATGTCTAAAAGAAAATTTATCGTTAATCAATTGATTAAAATATTTAAGAAGAATTTTTTTTTAAAGAAAGAAAGAAAGAAAGAAGGTTGATGATGATGGAGAAGAACGTTAAAACAAGAATGAAAAATGTAATGGTGATTTTTGACGATGAAGAGAAAAAATCGAATTTAGATAAAAGAAAGGTGAAAAATTGTATAAAAGCAGACGTTTAGGGGATTCGCACATATTCCAAGATCTGGTTCGCTTTCTAATGCCTTAATTTTTACAGCTTTACTTTTATTGTTGAGTTTAAAATTTTAGACGAATTAAAAAAAAAACGAAAATGCGTTCACCGGATGGCTTAATAACGTAGGCCAAATTGATAACGTCGAATTTTAAAGATAATATCTCAGGAAATTGGAGAGCGTTTAAGAAGTTATGCGTCGAAGTATTAAATTCAAAAATCCCAGTTAACTAGTAACACGGAAGAGACACGTTATCTTTTCTTTTTCGTGGTTATTCAATGGAGCTGCGCATAGAATAACGGTTATCGCTAGTAATATCGTCATCGGCAACCCGAGTTCAAATCCAGATCGAGTGTGTTTCCGTCTTAATTAACGCTAATGTATTTGAGAAAGGAATGAATCAAACGTTTCCCAGGATACATTGTAAGGTACGACAATTTACTGAATTTGTTTTGTAAGGTATAACAAGTTAAAGATTTTTTGTAAAGTATAACAATTGACTGAAATGTTTTTGTAAGGTATGACAATTTACAGAACATGTTTGTAAGTATGACAATTTACAGAACATGTTTGTAAGGTATGACAATTTACAGAACATGTTTGTAAGTATGACAATTACAGAACATGTTTGTAAAGTATAACAATTTCCAGACTTTTTTGTAAGGTATAACAATTTAGTGAAACTTTTTGTAAGGTATGAAAATTTACTGAAATTTTTGGTAACGTATAACAATTTACTGAAATATTTTGTAATGTACAACAATTTACAGAAATGTTTTGTAATGTACAACAATTTACAGAAATGTTTTTGTAATGTATAACAATTTCCAAACTTTTATATAAGATATAACAATTTACAGATGTTTTTGTAAGCTATAAGAATTTAGTTTAATTTTTTGTAACGTATAACAATTTACTGAAATATTTTGTAATCTACAAAAATTTACAGAAATGTTTTTGTAATGTATAACAATTTCCAGACTTTTATATACGGTATAACAATTTACAGATTTTTTGTAAGGTATAAAAATTTAGTGAAATCTTTTGTAAGGTATGACAATTTACTGAAAACCACTCCTCCAAAACAAAACGGCCGAAAAAGTTCAAAAGTGCCGAATTCTTCTCTTAAAATAGATCTAAAATATCGGCGGCATCGAATTCCTGCATTCAAATTGAATATATTCGTAATTTTCTTTTTCGTGTGTCCGGAAATTTTGGCTCGATTCGTGGTGTTAAATGTCTTTCCGTTCGGAATAATTCCGTTTCCGTTTTTCGCACCATTCTCCAGACAGTTGATTTGCTAGTCTTGAAATTGGATTCGGTTGACACATCCCCGTCTTGAGATATTTTCATCCGTTCGATCTTATTCTCTTGCTGGCATCTGAGACGGGGGGGGGGCTTTAAAGCAATTGCTCCAATTGCTCCCAATTGGGCCCAGCAGTCATTGGGGCCAAAAGCTAGGTTGATCTACTCTACTATTCTTTCTCCATATATATATATATATATATATAATATATATATATTATATATTATTATAATGGAGATGTGTGTTTTTATGTCTGTAACCGAAACTATATTACTACTCAAGTCACAATTCCCTTCGTTATTTACATCACATTCTCCATGATTTTATTATATTTAAACCTCAATTATTAATAAAATTGCTTCACCTTTTTATTAGTGTGTCCATATCTACATGATATTTACCGCGTACCCCACTTGTACGGGTCAGCACAAAGTCCCTATTAACGTGGGACCACCCACAAACCGAAGCTCATGGAGTGGCAGGTGAAAAAATTGCGTCGATCCCGTCGGCATTCCCCCTCAAGGGGGGCGCCTCAGGCACTGGGCAATAAACCCAGCCCTGCCCCTTTAAATCAAGGGGGCAGGTGTTGCCTGGGGGGATGGCCCCCTGGGATCGACGCTATTAAATCGTAAAGATACAGGGCCGAAGCCACTGGACCCCGGCGTTGTCCATATCTACATATAAATAACATGCAATTGTATTTATATATACAAAAAATAGCGGTTTACAGTGTGAATGGGAAGGCTAATTTGCATATTGATATTACAAATGTGATTTTATTAAATATGTGCTTAGTATTATTGATTTCTAATTGTTTGGTTTTATTTTAATGAATATAAGCAAAAATCTCTTCAATGAATCTTAAATGAAATCCATTAACAAAAAAAATAACTGTCATTTTATTCTTTATTTCCTAATTTAACTAAATAGTTAAATAAGTAAAATTCAGCAATGAAAGACGGGAGTGATGGAAGAGTAAGTTTCATTTCTATTTTTCTATTATACCCCCACTCTGTTACATATCTTTTTATCTGCCTTCTTATTAGACTTTCTAATTTAATACGATATTTCATTACATTAAAACTTAAATACTTGCACCCGGAGGGTGCATAATTTGCTAGTATATATATATATATATATATATATATATATATATATATATATATATATATATATATATGAAAGTAAAATGGATATGAATCCGACAGTATGTGTAGAAATTTTGTAAAAAAAAAGCAAGATGTTAATAGTTTTGCTGAAAGAAATCTGTTTCGACCATATAAAGCGGTCTTTATCAAAGCAACTATGTATAATAGGAAAGACGAAATAGATAGATCGTTAATCACGAGGCACAAAACGCTTTTGTAGCTGGAACATATTCTTGAACATTTTGATATTTGTATACACTTTTTACTTCAAACCCTTTAGAGCTTTTTTAATGATAAAAATGCTTCTAATTTAAAAAAATAAAATTTATTTCATTTTTAACATAGAATACGCATTTCTAAAAAATTTTGAAAATTCTGGCCCTGATCGAGAGCGTTTTGTGCCTCGTGATTAACGATGTATTTATTTCATCTTTCCTATTATACATAGTTGCTTTGATAAATACTGCTTTATATGGTCGAAACAGATTTCTGTCAGCAAAACTATTAACGTCTTGTCTTTTTTCTACAAAATTTCTACACACACACACACACACATACACACACACACAAAATACATATATATAATATATATGTATGTGTGTGTGTGTGCGTGTGTGTGTGTGCGTGTGAACGTTTGAGTTCTCAATTTTGGTTGAATTCTATCAAAGTAACACCTGATATCATCCAATTTTAGGTAATTTTCACTTTTAGTTGGCTAAATTCCTAGCAAATAAGGCAATTAGAGTAACCTCCCTTGACTATCACTTTGAAACAAGCCGGTAGCTATTTTGAAAGTCTCCGTACGAAATAAACAAATCTTAGAAACTTTTTTAAAAACAATACAATTGCATGCTTTTACACAAAAATATCATAAAATGTGTTCTTAATAACAATTAAGTTCATTTCAGATAATTTTATGCTAGGAATTTAGCCAACTGATTTTCACGTTGAAACAAGCCGGTAGCCATTTTGAAAGTATCCGTGCGAAATACACAAATCTTAGAAACTTTTCGAAAACAATACAACTGCATGCTTTAACACAAAAATATCATAAAATGTGTTCTTAATAACAATTAAGTTCATTTCAGATAATGCGCACGCACAATTTTATGCTAGGAATTTAGCCAATTAAAGGTGAAAATTACCCACTTTTATATATATATATATATATATATATATATAAGCAACTAAGTGGATGAGTAACAGAGTAGGGATCTGACGGTAGGTGCGGCACTCCACCCCAGAAAAACAATCTTTCTGCTTCTGTGCTAGCGCTGTTTGGCTGATACCGATAATAGACCACTTCACCTACTGGATAAATAAATAAGTAAAGTAGATGAAGTGGTCTATTGTCGGTATCAGCCAGACAGCGAGGGAGTCTATCTCCTTATCATTAGCGCTAGCCCTGGGAGATTGAAGATAAAATCCAAGACTCAAAACTCATTACTCTCGGACTCTGTTAAATGGTATCACAAAGCAGCTAGCATAAGATTAAATCAAGATACAGGATTTAAAAAGAAAAAAAGATTTAGTAGAGAAGGAAAAATATGCCAGGGAAAAGAAAGAAAGAATAAAAGAGAGAGAGAAAAAGATGCAGTGGTATTGAAAAAAGAGAGTGACGCACCCCTAGTTTATATATACAGTGGTACCTTAACTTACGAGCTGTGTTACATAATTCATAGGCAGCTTATGAATCATGTACGTACTGTGAAAAAAAGTAAAGTCGTCGGGGTGACCTAAAGTCGGTATCGGCCAATCAACGAGGGAGTCTATCTAGATTTTCACTCACTAGCGCTACACCAAGGAGATTATTTTAGCGTCTGAGGTGAAGCGCCACACCTACCATCAGCTCCTTAATTTACCGCACAGATCCCTGTGCTACTCATACGCTGAGTTGGCGAGGGCTGGTATCGAACTAAGAACCTTGTGGTTTCTAGCCGAACACTCTACCGACTGAGCAAACTCGGCCCTATGTACTGTAGTCAGATATTTTGAATCGGAGTTCGTTAGATTCGGTATAATGGAGATCCGTTATAACAGCGGTCCCCAACCTTTTTTGCGCCACGGACCGGTTTCATCTAAGACAATATTTTCACGGACCGGCCTTCATATGCTCCGGCCTACATTTGCTCGATAATCATTAATGACGTAATCTAATAAAAAATCATCCACTGGTCTTATGTCAAATGCAAACATCAACAGACAATAAACAACATTTTGTTCATAAATTAATAATCAACAAAATCTCTGTAAACGAAAATATTTATTTTAGAACGAAAATCCTTTCTAATAAGAAATGATTATAATAAAAAAACTCGATTCAAGTGACAATACTGATCTTCTTTAGTTTAGGTTTATTTTGTTTGTTTATTTATCGATTTCTTTCTACCCTGGGTGATTTCGGTTGGATCGGAAGACAAAAGGGCCGAAGGGTAAATAAATTTCGTTAATGATGAACATTTTGAAGATACATTTTGTTTTTCTGGGGGGTTTTTTGCTTTTTTTTTTTGTTTGTTTGTTAGTTTGTTTGGGTTTTTTGGGGGGGGTAGTTTGCGCCGCCTCGGGAACAAACGAAAATATTCATTTTAGAACGAAAATCCTTTCTAATACGAAATAATTATAATACAAAACTCGATTCAAGTGACAATACTGATCATTTCTATATAAAAGAGTGAACAAGTCAATCAGACCTGTCAAGAGACACAAAATAAAACATCAACATTTAGACTGATAATCAATAAAAAAAGAAAAAGAAAAAATTCAAACGTTTTATGCGACCAGGTACCTAATGGGCCGCGGTCCGGTACCGGGTCGCGACCCCAGTGGTTGGGGACCTCTGCGTTATAACACTAGAGCTTATTTTCAGTGGATGTCTTACTCTTCATATATCGAAAAATGACATTACGAAGTAGAAAATTCAAAATTTCTAAATAAACAGAAATTAAAAAAACGATCTACATTATGTACCATTAACATGTTCTTTTATTCAAAAACTCATTAACCACAATTCATTCAAAAATAATCATATCATGATCCTCTGGAATATCATTGTTCTGCAAGTCACTGGAAATTGTAGGGCGGTCTAGCTACTGTTTTTCTGGCATGCTAATGAATAGCACAAGGAAAAATTCGTCGTACTAAATTCT
>CM042156.1:17466534-17486534 GCA_023376005.1 Doryteuthis pealeii
TCTATCTATCTATCTATCTTAGTCTAATCCTTATCTATCTATCTATCTATCTAAGTCTGATCCTTATGTAGGTGACTCACCTATGACACGAACATGACTTACCCAAAGGGTACATATGTAACAGAGTAAAGCTACGCAGTCGAGTAGTTCTAGAAACACCCGTCCTTCGGACGGGGTCAATGAACTGCTAAATTAATAGCGTCGATCCCAGATGCCTGCCTCATTGCACTTAAAGGGGCTGGGCTCGGATCGACGCAATTTTTCTCGTACCACCCCATGAGTCTCGGCTTGTGGGTGGTGCCCACATAAAACGGCCTTGTGCCATATCGTGTGAAAGTGGGACATGTAAATAGGAGTAGTTCTAGAAACAGTCTTCGTGTATACTGAACAAGGAAACCTTTCCATTGTATGTGATATTTATTGCTGAATACAATCTGTTCTCTACATTTTTATACCTGTGTTGAATTACTATTTATTGACCCTTTAACAGGTCATAACACTTATCTATCTATCTATCACAGTCTCATACTTATCTATCTATCTATCTATCTAAGTCTGATCCTTATCTATCTATCTATCTATCTTAGTCTGATCCTTATCTATCTATCTATCTATCTAAGTCTGATCCTTATCTATCTATCTATCTATCTATCTATCTTATCTATCTATCTATCTATCTTATCTATCTATCTATCTATCTATCTATCTATCTATCTATCTTAGTCTGATCTATCTTAGCTGATCTTATCTCTATCTATCTATCTATCTATCTTAGTCTGATCTTATCTATCTATCTATCTATCTATCTATCTATCTATCTATCTATCTATCTATCTTATCTATCTATCTATCTATCTCTATCTATCTATCTATCTATCTATCTATCTATCTTAGTCTGATCCTTATCTATCTATCTATCTTATCTTAGATCCTTATCTATCTATCTATCTTAGTCTGATCCTTATCTATCTCATCTATCTATCTATCTAGTCTATCCTATCTATTATCTATCTATCTGATCCTTATCTATCTATCTATCCTATCTATCTTATCTGATCTATCTATCTATCTATCTATCTCTATCTATCTGTCTATCTAGTCTGATCCTTATCTTCTATCTATCTATCTAGTCTGATCCTTATCTATCTATCTATCTATCTATCATCTTAGTCTGATCCTATCTATCTATCTATCTAGTCTGATCCTTATCTATCTATCTATCTAAGTCTGATCCTTATCTATCTATCTATCGCAGTATGATCATTATCCGTCTATCTATTTATCTATCTATCACAGTCTGATCATTATCTATTTATCTATCTATCTATCTATCATGGTCTTATCATTATCTATCTATTTATCGATCTATCTATATATATATAACTACCTATCTATGCGTGTATGTTTCCGCGTGTGTTTGTGTTTCTTTGTATTTATGTTTGTCTGTGTGTGTATGTTACAATTTATGGAGTTATAAATTGTGAGCAGTACTTGTAAGTAAAATTAAATTCGGGCCGTTAACTTTGAGATCGGGGGTGGGGGGCAGTGGAAATTTTCCACTGACTGTTAATAACCATTGACCCCTAGAGGCGCAAATCTCACGCGTCATGAGAAACACGTGATTTAGTTTAGAGATTAGATGCAACCGGACTTTGGAGCAGAGCTGGCGCGTTTGTCTCTCTTGCTGCGGTCATCTCTCCCGCGCGGTGATATGGGCTTGATAAAATAAAAAGCTTGATCTAGCTAACATAAATCTTGTTAGTTGTTTTAATTACAAGGACTAAAATTATTCCAGGAAAATGAAGTCCTAAGTCAGAAGAATTAAGAAGAAGAAGCAGTTAGAAGAATCAACACATAACCTGAGAAATGAAGATCACCATCATCATCTCTAAAGTAAGTCTCTTATCTGTCTGTCTGTCTGTCTGTCTGTCTCTCTCTCTCTCTTCATCTGAGAACTCTCACACTCTCTCTGTTGAATTATTTTAGATATAAGGCATGAGGCAAACGGTCACTCCTAAATATAGACCCGTTGACTACCACGTGACCACCGAAGGCATTTCTATTGTCCAATCACTGGCACTGCTGCTGCTGCTTCTGCTGTATTAATAGAGGCACCATTCTAAACTTATGTCATTGACACTTGGATTCTCTTGGACGTAGGACTTACAAACACCGGATTCTTATTGGCTTGCTTACTTACTTATTACATCTGGAACTAAGGATGCCGACCAGATACTTAACACTCTCATCTATATACTCGACGTGAGTGTGCACACTTACATGAATCATATACAGACACATGAGTAGCTTATATTTATAATGTATATACGGATACACATTATCTATTTATACAGTACACCCCTAATACTTGTTTTTAATTAAAAAAATTTACTTTTCTTATAACCCAAACATACTTTGAATTTACTCGAGCTGTTAAGATAGCTTTAATTCCTTTGTCCAAGGATTTCACTTTTCTTTTAGAAAAAGCTTTTCTACCAAGATTTTATGATTTATATTGGACATTATACAAAAAAAACAGATATTATTAGATATTATTTATTATCAAACTCTACAATATTGAAACTGCAACAAAGTAAAATTGCCAAAAATCTACTAACTAAATTAAAATTGCATATATGTAAAAAGTCATTGTTGGAGTAGTCTAAAGTCAGTATCAGCCAGACAGCGAGAAGTATGTTCCCTTTTCACAAGCTTCAGACCAAGGAGATTGTTTTTAGCTTCTGCAGTGAGCGCCACACCTACCATCAGCTTCTCACTTACTGCACATATCCCTGTGCTACTTATACACTGAGTTGGCGAGGCCGCCTATCGAGCCAGGAAGCTTGTGGGGTACCAGGCAAACGCTCTAGACTTGTAAACCCCCATCGAAAAATTATCATACATACTTACATTCAGGTGTCATCATTCTGTAACGTTCTAAGTTGGCGAGGGTTGTATCGATCCAAGGAACCTTGTGGGTCCCAGGCGAACGCTCTAGACTTGTAAAACCCCATCGAAATATTTGTCATACATACTTACGTTCAAGTGTCATCATTACACTGTAACTTCTAAGTTGGCGAGGGTTGGTATCGATCCAAGGAACCTTGTGTTCCCAGGCGAATTCTAGACTTGTAAAACCCCCATCGAAATATTTTCATATACATACTACGTTCAAGTGTCATCATTACCCTGTAACGTTCTAAGTTGGCGAGGGTTGGTATCGATCCAAGAACCTTGTGGTTCCAGGCGAATGCTCTAGACTTGTAAAACCCCATCGAAATATTTGTCATACATACTTACGTTCAAGGTGTCATCATTACCCTGTAACTCTAAGTTGGCGAGGGTTGGTATCGATCAAGGAACCTTGTGTTCCCAGGCGAATGCTCTAGACTTGTAAAACCCATCGAAATATTTGTCATACATACTTACGTTCAAGGTGTCATCATTACCCTGTAACGTTCTAAGTTGGCGAGGGTTGGTATCGATCCAAGGAACCTTGTGGTTCCCAGGCGAATGCTCTAGACTTGTAAAACCCCATCGAAATATTTGTCATACATACTTACGTTCAAGGTGTCATCATTACCCTGTAACGTTCTAAGTTGGCGAGGGTTGGTATCGATCCAAGGAACCTTTGGTTCCCAGGCGAATGCTCTAGACTTGTAAAACCCCATCGAAATATTTGTCATACATACTTACGTTCAAGGTGTCATCATTACCCTGTAACGTTCTAAGTTGGCGAGGGTTGGTATCGATCCAAGGAACCTTGTGGTTCCCAGGCGAATGCTCTAGACTTGTAAACCCCCATCGAAATGTTTGTCATACATACTTACGTTCAAGGTGTCATCATTACCCTGTAACGTTCTAAGTTGGCGAGGGTTGGTATCGATCCAAGGAACCTTCTGGTTCCCAGGCGAATGCTCTAGACTTGTAAACCCCATCGAAATATTTGTCATACATACTTACGTTCAAGGTGTCATCATTACCCTGTAACGTTCTAAGTTGGCGAGGGTTGGTATCGATCCAAGGAACCTTGTGGTTCCCAGGCGAATGCTCTAGACTTGTAAACCCCCATCGAAATGTTTGTCATACATACTTACGTTCAAGGTGTCATCATTACCCTGTAACGTTCTAAGTTGGCGAGGGTTGGTATCGATCCAAGGAACCTTCTGGTTCCCAGGCGAATGCTCTAGACTTGTAAAACCCCATCGAAATATTTGTCATACATACTTACGTTCAAGGTGTCATCATTACCCTGTAACGTTCTAAGTTGGCGAGGGTTGGTATCGATCCAAGGAACCTTGTGGTTCCCAGGCGAATGCTCTAGACTTGTAAACCCCCATCGAAATGTTTGTCATACATACTTACGTTCAAGGTGTCATCATTACCCTGTAACGTTCTAAGTTGGCGAGGGTTGGTATCGATCCAAGGAACCTTGTGGTTCCAGGCGAATGCTCTAGACTTGTAAACCCCCATCGAAATGTTTGTCATACATACTTACGTTCAAGGTGTCATCATTACCCTGTAACGTTCTAAGTTGGCGAGGGTTGGTATCGATCCAAGGAACCTTCTGGTTCCCAGGCGAATGCTCTAGACTTGTAAACCCCCATCGAAATGTTTGTCATACATACTTACGTTCAAGGTGTCATCATTACCCTGTAACGTTCTAAGTTGGCGAGGGTTGGTATCGATCCAAGGAACCTTGTGGTTCCCAGGCGAATGCTCTAGACTTGTAAAACCCCATCGAAATATTTGTCATACATACTTACGTTCAAGGTGTCATCATTACCCTGTAACGTTCTAAGTTGGCGAGGTTGGTATCGATCCAAGGAACCTTCTGGTTCCCAGGCGAATGCTCTAGACTTGTAAACCCCATCGAAATGTTTGTCATACATACTTACGTTCAAGGTGTCATCATTACCCTGTAACGTTCTAAGTTGGCGAGGGTTGGTATCGATCCAAGGAACCTTGTGGTTCCCAGGCGAATGCTCTAGACTTGTAAACCCCCATCGAAATGTTTGTCATACATACTTACGTTCAAGGTGTCATCATTACCCTGTAACGTTCTAAGTTGGCGAGGGTTGGTATCGATCCAAGGAACCTTGTGGTTCCCAGGCGAATGCTCTAGACTTGTAAACCCCCATCGAAATTGTCATACATACTTACGTTCAAGGTGTCATCATTACCCTGTAACGTTCTAAGTTGGCGAGGTTGGTATCGATCCAAGGAACCTTCTGGTTCCCAGGCGAATGCTCTAGACTTGTAAAACCCCATCGAAATATTTGTCATACATACTTACGTTCAAGGTGTCATCATTACCCTGTAACGTTCTAAGTTGGCGAGGGTTGGTATCGATCCAAGGAACCTTGTGGTTCCCAGGCGAATGCTCTAGACTTGTAAACCCCATCGAAATTTGTCATACATACTTACGTTCAAGGTGTCATCATTACCCTGTAACGTTCTAAGTTGGCGAGGGTTGGTATCGATCCAAGGAACCTTGTGGTTCCCAGGCGAATGCTCTAGACTTGTAAACCCCCATCGAAATGTTTGTCATACATACTTACGTTCAAGGTGTCATCATTACCCTGTAACGTTCTAAGTTGGCGAGGGTTGGTATCGATCCAAGGAACCTTGTGGTTCCCAGGCGAATGCTCTAGACTTGTAAACCCCATCGAAATATTTGTCATACATACTTACGTCAAGGTGTCATCATTACCCTGTAACGTTCTAAGTTGGCGAGGGTTGGTATCGATCAAGGAACCTTGTGGTTCCCAGGCGAATGCTCTAGACTTGTAAACCCCCATCGAAATGTTTGTCATACATACTTACGTTCAAGGTGTCATCATTACCCTGTAACGTTCTAAGTTGGCGAGGGTTGGTATCGATCCAAGGACCTTGTGGTTCCCAGGCGAATGCTCTAGACTTGTAAACCCCCATCGAATATTTGTCATACATACTTACGTTCAAGGTGTCATCATTACCTGTAACGTTCTAAGTTGGCGAGGGTTGGTATCGATCCAAGGACCTTGTGGTTCCCAGGCGAATGCTCTAGACTTGTAAACCCCCATCGAAATGTTTGTCATACATACTTACGTTCAAGGTGTCATCATTACCCTGTAACGTTCTAAGTTGGCGAGGGTTGGTATCGATCCAAGGAACCTTGTGGTTCCCAGGCGAATGCTCTAGACTTGTAAAACCCCATCGAAATATTTGTCATACATACTTACGTTCAAGGTGTCATCATTACCCTGTAACGTTCTAAGTTGGCGAGGGTTGGTATCGATCCAAGGAACCTTGTGGTTCCAGGCGAATGCTCTAGACTTGTAAACCCCCATCGAAATGTTTGTCATACATACTTACGTTCAAGGTGTCATCATTACCCTGTAACGTTCTAAGTTGGCGAGGGTTGGTATCGATCCAAGGAACCTTCTGGTTCCCAGGCGAATGCTCTAGACTTGTAAAACCCCATCGAAATATTTGTCATACATACTTACGTTCAAGGTGTCATCATTACCCTGTAACGTTCTAAGTTGGCGAGGGTTGGTATCGATCCAAGGAACCTTGTGGTTCCCAGGCGAATGCTCTAGACTTGTAAAACCCCCATCGAAATGTTTGTCATACATACTTACGTTCAAGGTGTCATCATTACCCTGTAACGTTCTAAGTTGGCGAGGGTTGGTATCGATCCAAGGAACCTTCTGGTTCCCAGGCGAATGCTCTAGACTTGTAAAAACCCATCGAAATATTTGTCATACATACTTACGTTCAAGGTGTCATCATTACCCTGTAACGTTCTAAGTTGGCGAGGGTTGGTATCGATCCAAGGAACCTTGTGGTTCCCAGGCGAATGCTCTAGACTTGTAAACCCCCATCGAAATGTTTGTCATACATACTTACGTTCAAGGTGTCATCATTACCCTGTAACGTTCTAAGTTGGCGAGGGTTGGTATCGATCCAAGGAACCTTCTGGTTCCCAGGCGAATGCTCTAGACTTGTAAAACCCCATCGAAATATTTGTCATACATACTTACGTTCAAGGTGTCATCATTACCCTGTAACGTTCTAAGTTGGCGAGGGTTGGTATCGATCCAAGGAACCTTGTGGTTCCAGGCGAATGCTCTAGACTTGTAAACCCCCATCGAAATGTTTGTCATACATACTTACGTTCAAGGTGTCATCATTACCCTGTAACGTTCTAAGTTGGCGAGGGTTTGTATCGATCCAAGGAACCTTCTGGTTCCCAGGCGAATGCTCTAGACTTGTAAAACCCATCGAAATATTTGTCATACATACTTACGTTCAAGGTGTCATCATTACCCTGTAACGTTCTAAGTTGGCGAGGTTGGTATCGATCCAAGGAACCTTGTGGTTCCCAGGCGAATGCTCTAGACTTGTAAACCCATCGAAATGTTTGTCATACATACTTACGTTCAAGGTGTCATCATTACCCTGTAACGTTCTAAGTTGGCGAGGGTTGGTATCGATCCAAGGAACCTTCTGGTTCCCAGGCGAATGCTCTAGACTTGTAAAACCCCATCGAAATATTTGTCATACATACTTACGTTCAAGTGTCATCATTACCCTGTAACGTTCTAAGTTGGCGAGGGTTGGTATCGATCCAAGAACCTTGTGGTTCCCAGGCGAATGCTCTAGACTTGTAAACCCCCATCGAAATGTTTGTCATACATACTTACGTTCAAGGTGTCATCATTACCCTGTAACGTTCTAAGTTGGCGAGGGTTGGTATCGATCCAAGGAACCTTCTGGTTCCCAGGCGAATGCTCTAGACTTGTAAAACCCCATCGAAATATTTGTCATACATACTTACGTTCAAGGTGTCATCATTACCCTGTAACGTTCTAAGTTGGCGAGGGTTGGTATCGATCCAAGGAACCTTGTGGTTCCCAGGCGAATGCTCTAGACTTGTAAACCCCCATCGAAATGTTTGTCATACATACTTACGTTCAAGGTGTCATCATTACCCTGTAACGTTCTAAGTTGGCGAGGGTTGGTATCGATCCAAGGAACCTTCTGGTTCCCAGGCGAATGCTCTAGACTTGTAAACCCCATCGAAATATTTGTCATACATACTTACGTTCAAGGTGTCATCATTACCCTGTAACGTTCTAAGTTGGCGAGGGTTGGTATCGATCCAAGGAACCTTGTGGTTCCCAGGCGAATGCTCTAGACTTGTAAACCCCATCGAAAATTTTGTCATACATACTTACGTTCAAGGTGTCATCATTACCCTGTAACGTTCTAAGTTGGCGAGGGTTGGTATCGATCCAAGGAACCTTCTGGTTCCCAGGCGAATGCTCTAGACTTGTAAAACCCCATCGAAAATTTGTCATACATACTTACGTTCAAGGTGTCATCATTACCCTGTAACGTTCTAAGTTGGCGAGGGTTGGTATCGATCCAAGGAACCTTGTGGTTCCCAGGCGAATGCTCTAGACTTGTAAACCCCCATCGAAATGTTTGTCATACATACTTACGTTCAAGGTGTCATCATTACCCTGTAACGTTCTAAGTTGGCGAGGTTGGTATCGATCCAAGGAACCTTGGTTCCCAGGCGAATGCTCTAGACTTGTAAACCCCCATCGAAATTTGTCATACATACTTACGTTCAAGGTGTCATCATTACCCTGTAACGTTCTAAGTTGACGAGGGTTGGTATCGATCCAAGGAACCTTGTGGTTCCCAGGCGAATGCTCTAGACTTGTAAAACCCCATCGAAATATTTGTCATACATACTTACGTTCAAGGTGTCATCATTACCCTGTAACGTTCTAAGTTGGCGGGTTGGTATCGATCAAGAACCTTGGTTCCCAGGCGAATGCTCTAGACTTGTAAACCCCATCGAAATATTTGTCATACATACTTACGTTCAAGGTGTCATCATTACCCTGTAACGTTCTAAGTTGGCGAGGGTTGGTATCGATCCAAGGAACCTGTGGTTCCCAGGCGAATGCTCTAGACTTGTAAAACCCCATCGAAATTGTCATACATACTTACGTTCAAGTGTCATCATTACCCTGTAACGTTCTAAGTTGGCGAGTATCGATCCAAGGAACCTTGTGGTTCCCAGGCGAATGCTCTAGACTTGTAAACCCCATCGAAATGTTGTCATACATACTTACGTTCAAGTGTCATCATTACCCTGTAACGTTCTAAGTTGAGGTTTATCGACCAAGAACCTTTGGTTCCCAGGCGAATGCTTAGACTTGTAAACCCCCATCGAAATGTTTGTCATACATACTTACGTTCAAATCATCATTACCCTGTAACGTTCTAAGTTGGCGAGGTTGTATCGATCCAAGGAACCTTGTGGTTCCCAGGCGAATGCTCTAGACTTGTAAAACCCCATCGTCATACATACTTACGTTCAAGTGTCATCATTACCCTGTAACGTTCTAAGTTGGGATCCAAGGAACCTTGTGTTCCCAGGCGAATGCTCTAGACTTGTAAACCCCCATCGAAATGTTTGTCATACATACTTACGTTCAAGGTGTCATCATTACCCTGTAACGTTCTAAGTTGGCGAGGGTTGGTATCGATCCAAGGAACCTTGTGGTTCCCAGGCGAATGCTCTAGACTGGTAAACCCCCATCGAAATATTTGTCATACATACTTACGTTCAAGGTGTTATCCGTACCCTGTAATAAAACATGGTCTGGTACGTATTTCTATTTTATAGAAAATGACTCCCATCTTGTCCTCGGGTCAGTTGGATTGGTAGCCATTGTTAATAATGAAACGGTCATTCAGTAAATCATAACTATCGAAGTGTCTGAATTATTTCATAAGAAATGAATAGAAACCATTCTTTACTTTTTAGAATGGTCGTTATTGGAGGACAATGTATCGATTCTTAAAAAATGTGTTTGACTATTGACCAGTCGTCATATTCTATGTCCTCTATCACGAACAAAAAAAACTACACAGAAAGAAACTTTTATTTTCTTGGTGTCAACCGCAATTGTCTGACAAAAGAGAAAAAAACTGAAAGAAAAAAAAAACAAATGAATGTGATAAATATCTGTATTGTGCGTTAGAGAATGGCTGGAAAGTTGCCGTGAGTAAAAAGAAATAACAAAATATTAACTGTGCGCTTGAAGAAGGTAGAAGTGTATATGATAAAATCAAATAAATAATTCAGATCTCTATTCCGATTTTGCCAAGAGGGAAGACCGGGGAAACCAGCCAGGTTTTAGCCTCTTCAGCATATCCAAGTGGGGTCACTCAATAAGTTTCTCGTTGCGCCACAGTTTGGTTAAATGAGATAAGTGCTGTTAATGAAATCGGTAGCATCTTATATATATATATATATATATATATATATATATATATATATATACGTATTTAAAAGCGAATGTTATAAGATATTCCGACTGTAGTTTCTCGCCATAGCAATTCTTCAGTACAACCCGGATACAAATAAAAGTAGATGGATGGAATAAGCAATAATTCCCTGAAGAATTACTACGACAAGAAAAAACATTCGCTTTTAAAAACGTATATTTAGCTCTTTTTATTGAGCACTTTTTAATCGATTTTTATTAACCCAGAAGTAAATTTGTTTGCTTCGTGGATTAACAAATATTATATATATATATATATATATATATATATATATATATATATATATATTGGTTTGCTGGTTGGTTTTGAAGGCTATCACAATGCAAGTGTAAAGAAAAAAAGAAGGTAACTGTGGTGATGTTTGTTAACGTGTGATTTATTCTCAACATTTCGGGATAAAAACTCCCATCTACAGGAGATTACTAGTGGCTTCCAAATTCTTATGTCTTCTGTGTGGGTGATTGTTTATGTGAGTGTTTGTGTGTGTGTAAGTGTGCTCGTGCGCATTTATGTTTCTGTTCATTTGTGTGCGCGTTGGTTGTGGATTTATTGTATTATGAACGCTGAGTTCGGTTCTGTTATTGATCCCTTGGCGCAGTTTAGCTATTAGTAATGCCTCTTTAATTCGGAGGTCACCCAGATTTCTTTCCCTGACCTCTATTTTGACTATAATGCTTCTCTCCGTGTTGTTGTATTTAATCAAGCGTTTGCGGAATGTGAATGCTTGTGTGTGTAAGTGTTCTTTGTCTGGTGGTGCTGCCTCTGTTTAATTGTTTGCATTTTTCGCATTGTGTGCGGTATACCACATTCACTTCATGGCACATACCTGTGCCGCAGATAGGACAGTTCGCTAGTGTGCAATTAGTGGTGTTCTTATGTCAGTTTTTGGAGAGTTGTCTCCGAAGTGAAGGTCCGTAATCGGCAAGTATGCCTAGGCCCTCCTTCCGGATCGCCCTGCGTATCGCTGTGGTTATACTCTCGGAATCTAATTATCACTAGCTGTTTTTTAAACACAAGAAACATCGACAGGTATTGGGTCTCTTTAATATTTCCCATTTAATAATAGGTGTTATATTTTAATTTTCATATGTTCCAAACATAGCTAGCTAATGTTGTTACATTTTTTAAAATTTTGATTGTGTGTGTGTGTGTTGAAAGGAAAAATAAATAAAGGAAAAAAATGTTGAATGGATAAAATAGATGTCCTAACACATGTTTCGGCTAGGAGATTGTTCATGTACACATGTATTCTATTTATTATCATCTTAAATATAAAATAAAATAATAATAATAATAAATAAAATAAAAAATAAAAAATAAAAAATAAAAAATAAAATAAAAATTAACATAATATAAAATTAAAATTAAAATAAGAAGCAAATTAGGGGTGGGAGGTAGCTTCTTAGTTTAATTTTAATTTTATATTATGTTAATTTTTATTTGATTTTTTATTTTTTATTTTGAACTTTTTTATTTTGAACTTTTTTTATTTTCTTATTTTATTTTTATTTTATTTTATTTTATTTCATTCTGTTTTAGTAGACTCTAATTCTTTATTCTAATTTTAATTCTTTTCTTATTTAAATTTAATTTATCTTATTTTATTTTACGAGATTTTATTAATCTTAATCATTATGCTTTATTCCTTTACCTTATTGTCATTATCATTATTATTTGTTACTTTTTTTAAATTTTATTATTATTTTTATTTTTATTTTAATTTTTTAATTTTTTAATTTTTAATTTTTATTTTATTGTTTATTTCTATATCATTTTGTTATCTTTATTTTTCCCTTTCTTCTTCTCTTCGTCTCTTCTTTTTTTCTCTTTTTTTAATTATTTTTAGCCTTGAAATTCTGCTCATTTTGTATATACACTCTTACAACTATTTCTCCAAGGAATATGCCCCAAGCTAAGCCACACCTCATCCAAAACATAGACCTCCCCGCCTCATCCAAAGAAACTAACCCCACCCATTCCAAAATAAGACACCAACCTCCCTCCCCTAAATTGATAGATATAAAAGAGATGTTACTTTGGGAAATTCTCAGTAAGAGTCATGTTTCTTGTGATTACCTGAAGATGCCGTATTAATACGGTTGAAATAAATTATTGTAATGAAGCAAGTTTAGAGTTTTTCTTCATTTTACTATATATATATATATATATATATTATATATATATATATATATATATATTCCTTTCAACATACCGTCGGATTCATTTCCATTTTCAACTTATATATATATATATTATATATATATATATATGAAGATAGGAGGGTTGGAGTAAAATCCGAAAGTATGAGGTAAGGAAAAAGGATAAGTGGACAATAATAATAACTCAAACAAGTCTTAGAGTGGAAATATTTCGATCTTAGGATCAGATCATCTTCAGCCCAATGTTTTTGCTTTAAATAAAAGTCATTGGGCTGAAGATCATCTTATCCTAAGATCGAAATATTCCCACTCTCAGACTTGTTTGAGTTATTATTTTTGTCCACTTTTCCTTTTACCTTACCTCATATATATATATATATATATATATATATATATATAGGGTCATCCACAGACACGTGTTTCGACTTATCAAGTCTCTTTAGTGTGGCTAGACATTTTGTAAGCTACCTACAGACGGAATTGAACTCCGGTCGGTTGGGTGTCAGTCCGGCACCTTAACCATTAGGCTGTCTACACTTACAGAATGGGAAGGGGATTTTAACTGTTTTTAATACACACATCGCTTTGTGTGTAAAGGCCGTCACAGAGTGCTCCATTCCTCCTTATAGAGAAGAGCGTTGCGTTTACGCTTGAGTTGGCGGCCGTTAGCGAGATCCCCCCCAGAGAGCTCAACCCTAGGGGATGGGGAGCATATATATATATATATATATATATATATATATATAAAGTCGACGGGGCGGCCTAAAGTCGGTATCAGCCAGTCAGCGAGGGAGTCTATCCCCTTTTCAATAGCGCTAGACCAAGGAGATTGTTTTTAGCATCTGAGGTGGAGCGCCACACCTACCATCAGCTCCTTACTTTACCGCACAGATCCCTGTGCTACTCATAACGCTGAGTTGGCGGGGACCGGTATCGAACTAGGAACATTGTGGTTTCTAATATATATATATATATATATATATATATATATATAATATAGTGTGTGTGTGTGAGAGAGAGAGAGAGAGAGAGAGAGAGAGGGGAGAGAGGGAGAGGGGATAGATAGATAGATAGATACTCTTGCGCTACAGGAGAGATACTTTGAGGTGGACTGAATCCGTTTGTAAGAAAAGTGTATCAAATCCAAATGTTAATTATAGTTCACTTCAAAGACAATCTATTGTTTGTTGCATTTTCGCTGCGCACTGATGTCGGTTGTGCAAAGAAATCCAACAAATAATGGACGTAAGGCCAAATCGATAGAATCAATTAGGCAACACTTTGAAGTTTAATTCCAATATGAAACAATATGGCGGCAGTAAATATAGATCTGCCCGGGGGGGGGGCGGGGGGCTTGGGAGGCTTGCTTTTCGTTCAAGCATTTACAGGTGTGGTTTTGTGAGATGGTTGTTTAGGATTACTTTTCTTACAAATAAATTAAATAATTCAAAATGAATTAGCGCCCTGTCGACTGGAGCTGTAGATATATGCCGACTGAACCTCAGTTGAGGGGTAAGTAAGTAAGTCAACGGGGTGGCTCCTTAAAGTCGGTATCAGCCAGAGAGTGAGGGAGTCTATCCCCTTTTCATAAGTGCAAGATCAAGGAGATCGTTTAGGTATCTGAGGCGAGGTGCCATGTCTACCATCAGATCCTTACTTTACAGCACAGATCCCTGTACTAATCATACGCTGAGTTGCCGAGGGCCGATATCGAAGAGAGAACTTTGTGGTTCTTAGTTGAACGCTCTACTGACTGAGCTAAACCGACATTACCCCCCAACCCAGACAAAAACAATGAGGCCTCTCTGATTGAAGAGCCGATCAGTGTATAACCTTTGAAGGTCTAAAAGGGTCCAGTTCTTGTTTGCCAACCAGTGTTATATACCCACTAAGTTATCTCCGGTATATAATGCCGAGAGAGAGACAGAGACAGAGTATAAGAGATGAGATGAGGGGTCCTTCCTCTGTGAAAAATTTGATAGGTATACAAGGTGTGTCAAAAAGTATCAACATTTTTTAAGCTTTTTTACACACCTTTAATTCTGAAAAAAAAAATTCCATTTTTTTTTTTTTCAAAATACAAGGTGTGTCAAAAAACTACCAAGTTTAAAGCTGTATTTACCAAGATAGAAATGAAGAATGAATGGAACTTTTTTTTAGAATACTAGATGTGTCAAAAAGTACAAAAATATATAAGATACTTTTTTGACACACCTTCTATAGCTTCTAAACATGGGAGGAATAAATGAGCTGTTCATATTCTTCACAGGCCTTACTTCTCAGGTTGATCCTTTGGGCTGGTCATTTCTTGTTTAAATGAATCAACAAGACTTTGTTATTTTTTCTATATACTTTTATTAATAACAACCCCAGTCCAGGATTACGCGCGGATGGAGAGTGACATCTTGAGAGCTGATAACACGTCTGCTCCTGGTCAGTAACTAATCGCTTCTAAAACTTAAACTGAACTGCGTTTTTCAGGGTGTCAAGTAAAAAGGTTATTACGAGCCATCAGTAATCGTTGTTGTAACTTTCCACTTGAACCCTGTTATTTTGAATCTAACGATTTCTGATTCAAAAATATTTTTACTACAGTACGTACATCACTCATTGACTACCCATGAATTATGTAATACCAGAATCCGGCTACAACTCAGTAGGTGTATGTTGTAATACTTCTTAGGGCCCGATCTATGGATCGAACAGAAAATGGGTGGTGACCCGTGATTTTTAAGGTCGGAATCTTGGTGTCCGGTCAGTCTATGTCATAGAAAACTCCATTTTGGCCAATTCTTAGGATAGCTGGTCGACACAAAATAGCTGCAGTAAATATAGATCAGCCCGGTGGGAGGGGGTTTTTCGTTCAAGCATTTACAGGTGTGGTTTTGTGAGATGACTATTCAGGATTACTTTTGCAAACGAAATGTCAGGAGCGCAGTTTAATATGACTGAATATTTAGAACAAACAGGACCTGTGGATATACCACAGTATGATAATTTAATTATAGGATATAGTTTGATATGTTTACTTAAGAACTATTGCTATATAGTTTAATTTTTTTTAAATATAACAATCTTGATTTAACTCTCTCTTACAATTTCTTAAAAGGAGGAGTTGTAAAATATTTACATTGATATGTCGATAAAAATCTGTCGGGAGGCGTGATAAAAACACGACTCGGAAAATATCAAAGTTGGGCCGGAAATTCGCATGACGCGTGCTCGCTAAAACATAGCGTAAATTAAGGCAGGAGGCCGGAACACCATAAGATTAAAATTACTAAAATATATTCTGTAATTCACAATTTCAATATCATGAATAAAACATAAATGTAACTTCTTTTTAAAAAAATTACTTTTCATTTTACATGAGGCATTTAAGCGATGCAAGACCATTTGGAATGTTTCATTTTTAAAATTGGGTGAAAGAAAATGGGACAAAAAAAGAAATCTACGATTAAGCGACACCAGATAATCTGGATTTACAATTTTGCATTGCATCCTGACCAATTTGGGCAGTCTCATTTTTAACCAGAGGTTGGTGCAGGATGATAACAGATGGAAGATTTAGCAACAAGCGTATTATATTTAGAATATTTCAAATCTGAAAGATCTCTCAACAATAGTATTTTTGAGATAAAGTAAATCCATTTCTTCCTCAATCTATTGTGGATTTGCTTTTCAGAAATAAAATCCAATTCTATTCACTGTTCGTCTCTTAGCAGTTTTGATGTATTTGACACACTGTTCAGGCGTTTTTATGTTTTTTGAAAGACTTTCCCACATATTTATGAGCTTAAAGGCATGTCGTGCATAGATGTCAAAAACACCTAAAATATAAGGAATAGATAAGAATAACAGAATATTCAACACTTTGAATTTTCGTTAATATTACTTATTTGTATTTTTCTATGCTTCTAGTACAACCAAAAATGCTTCTGGACATCAATCTATCTTGGTAAATACAGCTTCAATCTCGATACTTTTACGACAAACCTTCTATGTATATATGAGCGTGTGCGCATGCGCGTGTGTGAGTGTGTTTTTGGCAAGCATGTCTTGACCTTCCTATATGCGTTGAAATTAAGTAAGACAACTCAAATTTTAGTGAAAATATTGAAAAATAAAATAAATACAATAAAAAAAAACACGTCTAAGGACAGCAGATTTTAACAGATTCAAAATGTCTCAAGATATGCAAATTATAAAGATACTATGTACAATATCTTATTATAATGGAGATTGTGTGTTTTTCTGTCTGTAACCGAAACTATATTCCTACTCAAGTCACAATTCTCTTAGTTATTGACATCACATTCTCCATGATTTTATTTTTATTTAACCTCAATTATTAATAAAATTGTCTTACATTATTAATACTGTTAACTATGTCTACATACTAACAACATGCAATTATATTTATATATACAACAAAATAGCGGTTTACAGTGTAAACGGGAAGGCTAATTTGCATATTAATATTAAAAAATCGAATTTAATAAATATGTGCTTAGTATTATTGATTTCTAACTGTTTGGTTTTATTTTAATGAATATAAGTAAAAATCTCTTCAATGGATCTTAAATGAAATCCATTAACAAGAAAAGATAACTGTCATTTTATTCTTTACTTCCTCTTTAATAAATACTTAAATTAGAAAAAAATAACAATGAAAGACGAGAGTGATGGAAGAGTAAGTTTCAGTTGTTCCATTTTTTAATTATACTCCCTCTGTTTCAAATCTTTTATTATACTCCCTCTGTTTCAAATCTTTTTATCTGTATTCTTATTTAGTTTCATTAGCCTTTTTAATTTAATACAATATTTTATTACATTACAACTTAAATACTTGCACCCGGAGGGTGCATATATTTGCTAGTTAAAGATAAATATTTTATGCAGAAATAGTTGTGCAATAATTTGTGTACAAATCGATGAAAAAAACTAAAAAACTAAATAAATAAATAAATAAATAAAGAACATTCTGATTTGACGATTTGCTTAGCTTATTTGAATTTTTCAAAAAATATTTTTTCTTCCTTTACAAAATTATCTTAGACGAATAAATTAAAAATTCATGAGCGGTGACGAAACGGTGATGCAGCGTCCCACCGTATTTAAATTTAACATTCAAATGTTTTGGGGTACAATTATCTAGTCTTTTTTTATGCATTCATCTATTAATATCTATTAATAATGGAGATTCGCTTCCGGTTTTTGTCTGTAACGAAAATTACGTCACTATTTACGTCACATTACAAATACACTCAAAATTTGAACATGCAACTTTAGACAGTCCTCATTGATTTTTAAAACTAGTTTTAATAAATACATGACTGGTATTATATATCTATATATAATTTGTTTTATTTTAATACACATTTAAAGTTTACATTTCAAATTGTTTTATTTTTTAACCCTTTAATGAATTTGATGATTTTACTTACTTAGGGTACAAACTCGCTGACATTGAATTTTTTACTCCCACCCCTCAGGCAATATGTTTCAAAAATCAATTTTACATCGCCCGGAGGGTGTTTTTTATTTTGAACTAGTTATTATAATAAAGTTTAGAGCATTTACCTCGTATCCCACTCATGCGGGTATGACAAAAGGTCGTTTAATGTTAGACCACCCACGAACCGAAGCTCATGGGATGGTAGGCACAAAAATACGTTGACCTATCGGCATCCCCCCTGAGGGGAGTGCCTCAGGCACTGGGCAATAAACACAGTCCTGTCCCTTTAAATCAAGGGAGCGGGTGTTGCCTGGGAGGATGGCTCCCTGGGATCACGCTGTTAATTGTGACACTGGTCCAGTGGCAGAATCCACCGGACCGCCCAGAAGAGTGTTTAGAGTAGCAAGGTAAATTGTTGTTGTTCGGATTTGAGCAATGTAGATATTTACCCAACGTGTTCGTCTAGGATAGGATTTAATTTAAGTCTGTAAGTACGGGAAACCACCGACGATCGAGCTCGCTATTCAAGAGTAATGGATCTGCAAAACTAGCTTGCAAACCATTACACCACGATGGTGCACCCCATTTACCCAACCCGTTCTCCACAGGTAGGATGCGGCACAAAATCGCAAGTATGGAGCATTCAGCATCTATTCAACTTGCTATTCATTAATAATAGATCTAGGATTCTGATTTGATAACCATTACACCACGATGGATCGTCTGTTTCCCCACACCTGTTCGTCACTGGTAGGATGGGATACAACATCTCACGTCCAGGGTATCTAGCGAAGATCCGTTTGGAACTTGTTTTCTAGAAGAGTTTCTATATATCTATATCGTTTGTTAGAAAGTTCATACTTTCATCTCTTGCACAATTCACAGTATATCACCTTTCCTACCCAGCCATGCCTACTTCCCTGTTCATTTTGAGCCAGTAGTAGTAGTATAGGTTAGTTTTTTAAAGTCTACTGCATATCATATCAAGATACACAAAGAAAAACAGACATAATATATATATATATATATATATATATATATATATATATATATATATAAAAACAGACTCGACTAGATCGTGAATATTCGTGAGTTTCACGGGACCTCGAGATTCGTGATCCCTGGGAAACTCGAATCGGTCAGTTTTAACCCATTTGCTTCTAATAATATATTTAGCGCTTTTTATTAAGCACTTTTACACGTTTTTTTAGCTGTGAATCCCGAAGTATTTGAGGTTTTATATTCGTTTACTTATTCTGTATTTTAATCGTCACTACCGTATATATATAAGATAAATCTAATGAACCAGATAAACCTACTAAAAGTTTCACTTAATGCTCTTCAGGGCTAAGGTCCGAGTTATCTGACTCATTAGATGTATCTTTATTACTTGGTCTACTTTGGTATTGAGCACATTTTACTTTAGTTTCCTGTCGGTTTTGTATGAATATATATATCTTATACATATATATCAAGAGCAAGATAATCGTACCAACCAAAAATAATCTATTGGTACAATATTTGGCCAAAAGAAAAAAAAAGATTATATATATATATATATATATATATATATAATCTTTTTTTTTCTTTTGGCCAAATATTGTACCAATAGATTATTTTTGGTTGGTACGATTATCTTGCTCTTTTCTTTTTTCCAAAAAATTTTTCTGCCCGGTTAATGTTTGGTTGTATATTTTTACAATCAAACTATTTGCTGTTTTTTTCTCACCGCGAGGATTTACCAACAAGTTTGGTGTATATATATATATATATATATATATATATATATATATATATATATATATAAGAAAATTAGGCTGAGTGGTCTATTGTCGGTATGAGACGAACAGCGAGGGAGTCTATCGCCTTTTCGCAATTGCTAAAACTTGGAGATTGTTTTTGCGTCTAAGGTGTAGTTTCACACCTACTATCAGCTCCCCCATTTACCACACTGGACCAAGCTGTGCTACTCATGTGCTGAGTTGGTGAGAGGGCCGGTAAGGAACCCGAAAACTTATGGTACC
>CM042156.1:17491534-17519034 GCA_023376005.1 Doryteuthis pealeii
CCTAAGTTTCTACATGTTTCTCCAACGTACCCTTTGTGGCAGTTATCAGGTTTATGTATTTTGGGATTTCATGTATATATATATATATATATAGTCATCCACAGACATCGTGTTTTGACGTTTACGTCTCATCAGTGTAGTCAGACTTAACAATTACTTCTAGCCGAGACCAAAACGTCACTGACTTTTCAGCAGTCCAACATCTGTGTGTGTGCTGCTATTGGTAAATTGATGCTATTTGAAATAATTTAGTTCGTGCATGCTCTTTGTCTGTTTCATTTGTGTCTACTGTACAGCAAACTATACTCCTCAGCATTGCAAGTCCTTCGTCAATGATTGCAAATGGACGTCTCTCAGTATCAGTGATTAAGTAATCAACCAGCCACGCATTAGGGTTATTGATTGGCTGAGGTTTATAATTTTAAAAAATCTAACAATCGTTTGTTAAAACAACTGGATATTGACGGTGTAAATAAAAAACATGTCCTTTCTTAATCGAGATCAAAAAGGGGTGCCTAAAGTTCATACGGTCCGGATTTTTACTAAATTCATGCATTTAACCAACTGAATATACCAGGATTAGATGGTGAACTCATAGAACAACCTTTGACATGCTCTGTCCTCTGAAGATTTACCAATAGTGATGAAAAAAGAAGAAAAAAACACCCAGTCTACATTATACCGCTTGGGGTGTTGGAATATTTTGATATATAAGACGTGCTACAATACACTAGGCGAGGCCACGTGGTGTAAACCTCAGCCAATCAACAGCCCCAATGCGTGGCTGGTTGATTACTTAATCACTGATACTGAGAGACGTCCATTTGCAATCATTGACGAAGGACTTGCAATGCTGAGGAGCACCAAGGAACAACCAGAGGATTCTTTACCCGTAGATCGAAACTACGCTCTGCTTAACACAAAGGATCTCCGCTAGACAAGCGCTCTTGCTTGAAGCCTAAACTATGGCCACTAAAACCGTAACAGGGTGGTCACGGGCCATGGTAGCGTTATGTCTACATTCTCTTGGAATACTTTGTGATATAAGATGTGCTGAAGCCCACCACTTAAATTTGATCCAAACTGTCATAGCCTATAACTAAACAAAGCCCATGTGTTGAGATAATAATGTGTTTTAAATATAATATGAAAAAATATCTTAACTTCCGTGATGGCTGCCGATAATGACAAGAAGGTTCCCGATTACGACAAGAAAGTTCCCGAGTCCGAAAAGAAAGTTCCCGAGTCCGAAAGAAGGTTCCCGAGTCCCGAAGAAGGCGGAGGGCACATCGGCCGAAACATTGTACCGATAACAATGAAGATGAGTACAATAGTCTGAATAATACAAATAATACTAATTATCAAGCCGCATCTAAAAAATACAGAGAAATAAAATATCATAAATATTAAACAAAGATACGTAAAACCATTCTCTTTACCAAAATGTCTTTTATGTCATTAGCTAGGCTATGCGGAAAAAGGTTGGGTCAGACTAACGAGGAATTAGATATCTAAGCTCGACATGATGATGATGATGATGATGATGATGATGTATATCTCATCCACAGAAAGCGATGTTAATACACGAATAGGAAAGGCATGGTCGGCCACAAACAAATCATCAGTCATATTGAAATCCAATCTCACTGACAAAGTTAAAGCGACAATTCTTCCAGGCTGTGGTTGTATCAGTGCTGCTGTACGGCTGCACCACTTGGACCCTAACAAGGCGCCTTGAGAATAAGCTAGATGGGAGCTGCACAAGAATGTTGCATGCGGTCTTGAACAAATCATGGAAACAACATCCCACAAGGAAACAGCTGTATGGCCACCTGCCCCCCATCTCACAAACCATCCGAGTGTGACGGACAAGGCATGCTGGACACTGCTGGAGAAGCAAGGACGAAATCATAAGCGACGTTCTCCTGTGGAAGCCAACACATGGGCATGCTAGTGTGGCCCACCAAGGACCTACATTGACCAACTCTGTGATGATGCTGATGCTGCATGGAGGACCTTCCTGGTGTCAATGAATGATAGGAAGGGTTAGCGAGAGATTGTCAGAGATATCAGTGCTGATCACGTGACATGATAATGATGAAGATGATGCATACATTGTCTTGATATTGTTTTTAGTACAGTAATGTTGAATGTATAAGGAAGCTAGTATTATTTGGATTTATCGGACTATTGTCCTCATTTTTATTGTGATATACACTATTTCGGTAACTGTGTCTCCCGGCCTTGTTCAGATGTTCTCGGGAAATTTCTGGGACTCAGGAACCTTTTCTTCGAACTCGGGAACCTTCTTTTCGAGTGGGATCCTTCGTCGTAATCGGGAGCCTTCATGGAACTTCGAACCGAACCCTTTGTTCAATCCACGGGGTTGACATGCATTTAAAACCGAACAGTCAATCATATAAATAAAATCAAAAATATATTTACCCAACCCGTTCACCACGGTTAGAATTTGACACAAAGTCACAAGTAT
The DNA here is from genome assembly GCA_023376005.1 of Doryteuthis pealeii. Classification (NCBI taxonomy): domain Eukaryota; kingdom Metazoa; phylum Mollusca; class Cephalopoda; order Myopsida; family Loliginidae; genus Doryteuthis; species Doryteuthis pealeii. Next base: position 17,494,026 of record CM042156.1, read on the forward strand.
GGGACATCCAGTGACGATTAAACTCGCTTTTCAGTAAATTGATCTGCGAGACTAACTTGCTAACCATTACAGCACGACAAATGCGAATTAGTAAATTTCATATTTTTATTGACCCTACCAAAATTGCATTCAAGACCAGGCGAACGTCATATTTCAAACCGTCAACCTTTCCAGCTTTCTTTATTCAAATTTCAAATTTGAACAGACTGATAAATAAGGACTATCGCAGTTTTTCTCGTTATTCTGTGATAAACATTTGTTATTACCTTTCCTTATATCAACAAATGCTCTGAAGAAGATCTAATTAATAGATCGAAACACTGCAGCGTCGCTAATAAACTTACCACTCATCTTATTTAAACCTGTGTTTTTTTTCAATTTTCTTAATATACTATATACCGTCGGATTCACTTCAATCTCTTCACACACACATATATATATATTATATATATATATATATATATATATATATAGCATACTATGTATACAAAGACAAATTCTTAGTCAAAACATGTGTCGGCAATTCAATAAATTTTCATCCATAGAACATTTTCTTTACATTTATCTTTCAACACACACACACCACACAGATATATATATATATATATATATAACCACCCCTCCGCACGAGCAGGATGCGACACAATGTCAATTTTCTTAAGCGGGTTTAACAGGTTTGAATTCAGAGTTTTTCCATCTCCTAGCTGATAACCTAGCAACGTTAAAACCAGTCTGACCTATTATGCTGCCTATATCCGGAAGGGAAAAGTAGTTGCATGCATACCTTTCAAGTGTATTAGCGCAATGTGAATACAAATATGCTACGTTCAGGATTTGATTGGGCCGTCGACTCAATTTCCTACGACTCTGACCATTACACGACGCGCCTCCGTTACCAAAGAGGATATATGGAGATTTTTCAAACACCGTGCTCTAGTTTGTTCTGGTTTGTTTTTGTTTTTACGGCATATCAACTCAGTGTGTCATTTAATGCGCCGATAAAGTTTTGAAATAAATCATTCTTAAAGGATATACAATTTTTTTATAAATACATTTTTCTATTTCCCCATAGATGGGACGCTAACAGGTACTAAACTCCGGGTCAGAGTGGACCAGGAAGCAATGGTGAGAATGGGGTGCTCCACATTCCCAATACCTCCAGAACTGGAACCTCACCACAGATAGAGTTTAACGTCATTCCTAGGCATGTAGACCTGCAGCCACCGTTTTCTAGCAGCCATATGAAAAAAGGGGGGTTGGGGCTTGCCATAAGGGAATAGGGTTTTGGAAAATCATATAGGTGCTAGAGCTTGACGATGTATGACCACCGATTGATCGGAGGGGGGTTCCGACCGCCCGTCTAGCCTAAGATAGGGCCAAAAGTGAAGTATTTGCATGTCATGAATTGCTCATCCACCTGGGCTCTATCCTTAAGCATCACGGGTCACCACCCACGGCCAACAGGTGGCACCATTGGGGAAGTCTTACTCCTCTACAGAGGTGCAGTCGGTACATTCTAACGCCTCAGCCGACAGAGCGGCCGTGCTCTAGGAGATTTTTATTAGCAGTAAGTCATCACAGAACATCTGGTTTCTCCCTCGAAAGTCAAGTTTTCAACTAGTAGGATGCAATTCATTTTTAGATGAAATAGTAAAGAAAACAGCATGACCTGTTTTACAGGTGTATTATTAAAGGGGAAAAATTACGAAACTAAAGAAAGAACATTAATTTACACCAGAAAATATAACCCATCTATTTTGCATACTATCTTTACTCGTCTTTGAAGTTCCTAATGATCTGACAGGGGGCGTTGTAGGAAGTAGATGGATTCGTTGATAAAGATAGCGAGGACGCCATTTTTCTTTTTTGCCTATGTAGGATTTTGTTGCCCTTTATATTTTAGTCGCCGGTCATATTATTTATTTGTAAAAAATGTTTAATTATTTATGTTGTTCTGAAATGTACGTAATATATCATTAGTTGTTGGATGGATCTATGGGTGGAGCAGGATAAAATCATTATCTTTAAAAATAGAAATAAAGAAGAAAACCAGAAGAAAAAAAAAAGTGTGTGTAATTAATTTGCCCTTTGATAACGAGGTATCGATAGAAATTCATTTTATTCTTTTATTTTATCTTATTTTTATTTTTGCAAGCTGGATCCAAGACGAGGGAATTTTTCACACCTACGTCGAAACTGTGTTCCTTTAGTGAGAAAAATAACGTATCTCGGAGCTCAACGCAGACGTAAACGTGCCTTTCGTGCAGGATGCCTGCCAATTAAAAGTATGGCAGCTTCTTCAAATTGAAATTTAGAAGACACCGTTCTTGTCTTGGTCGAGAAAAAATTTGTAACATATGCAAATTTCAGCTGATCAAGCCTTCCATAAATAGAAGGAATCTAAGTTGTGAAGCGGGCCGCTGTTTTCTCTGGGTTGCCTAGGCAGCATATGTTTATCGCGAGGGCGACCCCTCTTCTGGAAGTGGTGAATCTTTTTGGGTGTTATTTTGCACCCTGCTGGCCACCATGGTCTGAGTCAGAATCTGCGCTGTAATAAGTGCGGCTATTTTTAACATGAGAATGTTAAATGATATAGTCCATTTGAAGCTCAATTACAATAATCTGAAAATAGTACAAGCAGAGAGAAAAAGGCTTAAATACCGGTCATATTAGCAGTTATCNATAATCAATCCTAATAATACTTGAATCTCATACCAATGAAAGATCAACGCATAGGGTAATCGAATGTTCCTAACCTTATTTGATATAATTATATACATAAATCACAAATTCTCATATTATTTTAAATTGTTCAAGCACTATATATATATATCTTAAAAATATTCATATCGTTGAAAAATAAAATAAAAATAATATAACTCTCTAATATATATGAAATTTTGATCATGTATGGTTTTATTTAATTAATTGAATAATTTTTTATTATACAAGCGAGTTTATATAAAACTGATATTTTATGCTTTATCCCATAAAACGACCGAAAATGCGTGTTAATGAGTTCGCGAAATTTTTGTCTCTATATGAATAGGTACATTTTAACATTCGTAGCTGAAGTTTTATTTATGGAAAATATAATAGTATGCTAATCATTTGATCAATATTTCTTGAATACTCTGTATGAGACTAAAGCGACGATTTTAAAAGAAGACACCAATTGTTTTTGTAAGTAACTGAGAAGAAGGCCATGTTTGTCCTAAAGATTAGTAATTGCGTGAAGAAACCCCGTGCGGAAGTAAAAAACAATGAGGTACATCAATCTGTGCTCGTTCGCAAGAGCTATTTTGGTCAAAAATGTGTAAGTTGAGGATAGCATTTCTGTGAGGTGTGGTTTCGTGTCCTTGCTTGCAGAGAAGTATAGCAGTATTTAGTTTCCCTGTGCTAATGTCTAAATCATGACGCGTTTGATGGTTCAAGGCGTTAACTCTGTCAGCCACAACTAAACTACTCCTAAGATTCCCAAATGTTCCTATACACTGGTCTCTATTATTTATAAAGTCACTTGGCCCAATGCACCAAGTCAATAGAGGCATATGTAAATTAATTCCAAGACCTCAAAGACACTGCTACGACTTCGGGCAATACTGTGTGGACTAAACGGATGAATAAAGGCAAAATAAGAAAACAATCTTGCTGCTTGTCCGATGTGGAATAGTTAGGAAGAAATAGTTCGTGAGCTACTAAGAAACCTTCTCACATCAGGGGAAAATCTGGGCAAAACGCTCATCTTTTTTCCGCAATTGGGCCCGTCTATGAATAACATTAAAGAAGTAGCATGGTAGAGCCCCGACCCTGCCTAACGGTGAAAAAAACAACAATACCCCGTAAAGGTCTTAGCATTAATTTCAAATTGCAGATTATATTTTGCTTTTGAGAACCATGTTTCGTCAATATGTTTGCGGTCTTTTGGGGTTATTTGGATTGTAAGCTGCAACTTTTTTAGAACTATTGCACAAACTTTCGACTCCAAAATACAATATGTATAGTGCCTTGTTAATTGTGTAAGGTTTCGAGAAGAACAATCAACAACATTCCATCTTTATATATATAGTATTATCGGGATATTTGCCCAACAAAGGTGTTTCACCACCGAAAAGTAGCAATTCAAGGTAAAAATTTTAACTGGATTAATATCTGGGGTGTAATTAATACGATAAAAATCGAGCTTATGAAAAACGAGAATTGTTTAGTCTTAATATATCATAAGAGCCTAAATATACTTTATCTTATTTACAAAAATAAGCGATTTATTAGTGATTCAACCTAACATTTTATTTTACTTTAAATCATCCCCACATAACTTCAGTTCATAGCCTTGAATTACTTTTTTTGTCTTATTTAACTTCATGGGAACAAGATGAGCTGTATCGTTATAACTAAATTGGGGGTAAGTAGTACCCATGATTATACTTATATTTAATATATACCTAACCTATATATATAATATATCATATTATATTACGATTTTTGCCAATCCACGAAGTTAGATAATTTACTTCTGGGTTAATAAATGAGTTAAAGAGTGCTCATAACGAGCTAGATATACGTTTTTTTTAAAAAGCGAGTGTTATAGAAAAATGGACCAACATAACTGTTATTTTTCTCTAAAAGCAGCCTCAGTACTTTTTCTTATTGGGCTACGAGGCCCAATTCATCAAGGGAAGAAATATCTATTTCTCAGTTCACAATCATATCTTTATTTACTCTAAAGGGTCCCGCGAAGATGTTAATAATGGAGTAAATTAGGTATCATACCGATATCGTAATATGAGGGGGGGCTATTTTCTCTTTCACTCGTAATTGTTGAAGTTGAACCTCTCAAGACTTCCCATTTTTTGCTTTTTACTTTCCTTCTATGCAGTTGATTAAAATTGAGGTCTGTATCTATCGTATTTATAATATCTGTGCCTATTAGTCCACTTGATTTTTTAAAAACAATCCACAATACAGAGTTTGAATTAGGAGGGGAAAACAGTAGCATTATTCCCTGATGAATCTGATAGTCTCCCTGCGGCCTACTGATATAAACTGCCGAAAAAGTGTTAAACTGTTTCGTTAATATGTAAACCACTCGACTTATTGACAAGGTAAGAAATCGGTAATATACTGTAGAAGGCTCAATTGAGCAAATTAGTCTTTTATAATTTTCATATAAAATGAGTGAACCTACCTCTTTACATTGTTGCCCCTGTGGCCTGTTGTAAAAACAAATGTGTATTTTGTGATACCTCAATAATATGTGTCCCAACTGATAGTGCAGCTTACCTCTTAACCCCAAAAATGGAGATCCTCAAATGTAGGGTATGCTACGATTGACTTTGTCATTTCAGATTACGAGTTAATTTTTCATTATATTTAAATAATTTTTAACTGGATGACTTGTTCGCTGTTTTTTTTTTGTTTCAATACTCTGACGTTGATCTTTTGTTATATTTGGTACCAGAAACCCTATATAACTATAACAAGTCACATTCCCATTTTACGCATATTTTCATTCACTTTATTATTAATAGGAATATTTCTTTTGCTCCATTTCATTGAACGAATTGACTTCTTGCATTTAATGTATTTTTATCATTTAATATTGAAATATCCCTATTCGTTTTTCTGCAATAGAACATATTAAAAATACAAAGTATTGTGTCCATTAAGCAGTATCAAGCAAATTTTATTGTAATCTTATTGTCTACTGATTAGAAAACATGTTGAAAAATTCGGCAAATGTACATTTTCACAATTCTTTTAAGCCCATGGGTTTTTTACTAAATTACAAACCATTGTGAACTCTAAATTTACGTCGGTTCAGTTGTTATTTATTATTGCTGAGACAATATTTACTTTCTATTTGAAACACCATTTTGTATTGGGCATTTTGAGGAAATAATTCATTCCCTGCGTGATTAAACTTAGTTGTGCAGGATATGAGGTCATAAGTGTTCCAGTTGCCTAAGTATTTGCAATAATATTGATCTTGTTAAAATTCCAGATTTATCAGCTAGTAATATTTCTATAAATAAATTGCCTTAGTGATGTTTTATTATTTGATTTCTTTGGGACTGATTAGTGTTGGTTCTGATTTCTTCTATTGAATACTAGAGACAAAAATCCCGGGATAAATCTAAAAGAAATCACAACTTTTTTGTCTTTATTTTATCTTTTGAGAATGTATACTAACCCATTTGTAGATAGCAATTTCCTCTTATCTAATGAAATCTGCTACTTCCTAGGGAGAGTTTAAACTGTTTGGATAAACCCTTATACATTGCTTTATTTTTCGTATTGGGATAAATTAGGATCAAATTTCTAACCTTCAATTCCGTTGTTAAACCACGCGGAAGTAACGGAAAAACAGAATGCGAGAAGCTTTGTAGTGGTAAAATTGTTTCAACAGCCAGTGTGGGACTAATCTTTTCAGGCTTGGCCTTTATATTTTAAGTCATCTCACCCCTCTGAAATGTAAAATTCCTGTTCCAATCCAATTTGCATTGGTGTTCGTTTTGGAGTCGTGACAATTTTCTTTGATTCTTTCTACGTGTTTCAGATAAAGGGCAATTTTCTGTTCTTTACCTCATTTTTTCTATAAGTCACAAAAAATACACATTTTTTTTTTTTTCTATAGTAAGTCTTACAATTTATGAGATTCCTCTTATATAAATAATCTTGTTCTGATGCAATATTCTATTCAAAAGGTGACGATGGAGGGTGAGTCATTATTCCAAATCTTTGTGTGGAAGTTACCTACAGCCATAATAAACTATCTGTATAATAGGTATAATAATTTATCTATACCGTGTATAGCATAAATACATAAGTGATGAACGAGCTACTATTTCATTGTTATTCTTTGCAGTTTCAACATCTACAGTCCAAGTAACACAGCTATAAAATGGAAAAGTCTGTTTAATCTCATTTTGGTCACTTTTATTTGAACTTCAGCCTCTTTCAAAAACTTTTTCAGTAACACCATGAGCGTTATTTTCTTTTGTTATTAATTTGGAGCCCGTCTACTTAGCAAACCCACTAGAGGCGAGGACTATAGAATAAGACATTGTATAACGCAACACATCGTCCAAGAATGAAATCGGACGGAGGAGATTTGGATGGAGGGCCGTTGAGAGAGCACCTGAGGGTGAGAGACGTATCTTGAATGTTGTTAATGGTGCAATCAACAAAAAACTAATTTACCCGCCTACGGTTCATATGGGTTGATGAGGGTTGTGGATTACTCCGTCGTGGTTAAACTTTGTTGCAGGCCCGAGTGTTTTCGACGAGGGACAAGTAGCAAATAATAGTATTATTATTCAACAAAGTAGCATTTGTGGTGGTGCTTATAAATTTCTTTTTAGCAACACTCTATTATGGGGTTATGCGCTCTTATCTCTCATAAGCTAACTCTGGTTATGCCCCTAGTTCTCCGCCCGCACACCCAGGTCTCTTAAACTATGTTGTTCTGCTTACGCTGTCTAAATTAGGTGTCTGCATGTATGTCCATACTCTATACAATATAAATATACTAAGGAAGAATAATTGGAGATTTACGAGTGTATTGTGTTTTTAACTTCGAAAGATATAACTTCAAAAATAACGAAATAATAAAATGCATTGAAATTCTACTAAAATATCCAGCGTTTGTAAATCTCAAAAGTAAACAAATCAATACACCAGGTGTTTTGCCCCCCACCTCTATCCAAGCGAAGCTGGGTAGCCGTTTCTAGTGTATTTAAGCATACATTGTTGAAAACAGTCTAGCTGTGCATTACACAAAAAGAAACATAGCTGTATAAAAGCAATTTGGCAGTACAGGCAAGCGATAAGCATATACAAGACATCTCAATAGCAGGAAATAATAATAATAATATAATATAATAATAATAATAAAACTTCAAACTTCATCTACGATGTATAAGACGCAGGGCAATTTTTAGCCAAAATCTTGGAAAAAAAGTGCGTGCTATATGCTGTCAAATACGGTATTTCAAAAGAGGCTAGTTATTTTACCTATACGTTGTTATTTACTAAACTCTGGTTAGACTTGCTCACGGGTCTTACAGTGCTCGCTGTCAATAGGTGGCCATCTGTAAAAAAAAAAAAACACAAAAAAAACCACAAAAAACTAACGAGATAATCGTGTATTGTGTTCTTAATTTTCGCGCTTATATAATTTTTTATTTGCTTCTTTTTTTTTCCTGAAAATGCTGGATTGTATTTTAACTTCCTTGTATTGTTTTTTTTATTTTCATGGTAAACCATTAAGGGTTGTTATTGGAATTTTATATAACGAACTGTTCGTTAGTCTCTTCTAAAAGCCATCCAGTTCATTTATTTATTATTTTTTTCATTTTATTATTTTTATTTTTTGTAGTGAGAGAAGAGACTTACTCGTGCAAAACGGGCGGGGGCTTGCTTTGCGTGCAAGTCCACCTTGCCTGAGACTTCGGAACTGAACGGGTGAACGAGGAGTGGGTGTGGCAGGCATGCAACATCGAAAAGTTAGAGAGGAGAAGGAAAGGTCTCTTTATAGAAGCGCCTGAGGCATTATGGGTAGAGGCTGGACTAGAGCGAGCAACGACGTAAATCAAACGAGGAACGAGGGGAGAGGTGGAACAGAAAACGGAGGAGTGGAGGAACTAGGAGATGGAGGAGAAAAGAGCTGTGAAGGTCACAAGAGAAGAGTCGCTGGTTCAATCACGAGCAAAGAGTGTTAGAGACATTTTTATTTTATTTTATTTTATTTCTTTTTTTTTTTTGTGGAGTGAATCCGCATTTTTCTTTCAGTTGTTTTCTAAAATCTAACCAACGAACCAACCGGCAGTTCCAAATCTATACGGCCAATTGCATGTTCTAACCCACATATCTATTACTATTATAGATTAGGCCCCTTAATTTTCTGTAAGCGAAACTACGTCACTTCTTACGTCACATTAGCCAAAATCGTCATAACATAGAATAAATACGCTCAAAATTTGAGCATGCAACTTTAGACGATCCTCATTTCTTAAACCCCTAGCACCTATAGGATTGTCTCGACTTATTATCCTTGTGGCAATCCCTCAAACCATTTTATCTTATATGTGCTAGAAGGCTGTAGCTGAGGGTCTTAGTGTCCTGGGTATGACGTTAAACTGCATCTAGTGGTGAAGTTTTGGAGTTCTTGGAAATGTGGAGTACCCCTTTATCAGCATTACTCCAAGGTCCGCCTTGGGCTAGAGTAGTAGTACCTGTTAGTATCCCATCTATGGGTTAAATAGATTTTTTTAAAAAATGAGTATTAAAAAATGTGTTTTAAAAAATGTATTAGAAAAACAACAATGTCTGTATATATATATATATATATATATATACATAGGGTGACCAAAAAAACAGTTCGGACTTTTAAAAAAATGTTTTTTGTTTTTTTTGGGGGGGGTCACCCCTATATATCATCTTGGGTCCAATTTCTAAGACGATAACCATCACGCCACACTCCCTACGATATTTGCGTTAGGTGTATCTTTATTCAAGTTTTAATAAATGTATGCCCCGCATTATACATTTACGTATAGTTTGTTTTATTAGAATATATATTAATAATGGAGATTCGCTTCCGGTTTTTGTCTGTAACAAAAACGACGTCACTGATTACGTCACACTACCTTAAACGTCATAACGTAGAATAAATATACTCAAAATTTGAGCATGCAATGTTAGACAGTCTTTTTAAAGAAGTTTTAATAAATACATACCTGTTATTATCTATCTATATATAGTTTGTTTTATTCTAATATATATTTAAAGTTATCAGAACTAAGTTTCCAATTCAATTTTTTATATTTTTTACTCCTTTAATAAATTTATTTTATTTTTTACTCCTTTAATAAATTTGATGATTTTACTTTACTTATGATACAAACTCTCTGATATTAAATTTTTAACTCCCATCCCCTCAGGCAATATTTATTTTACGTCGCCCAGAGGGCGTTTTTTTTATTTTGCTAGTATGTTTAAAGTTATCAGAATTATGTTTCCATTTCAAATTGTGTTTTTTTGTTTTGTTTTGTTTTTTAGTTTTTTAATAAATTTGATGATTTTACTTATGATGCAAACAATCTGACACTGAATTCTTAACTCCCACCCACCCCCTCAGGCGATATCTTTCAAGAACTAATATTTACACCGCCCGGAGGATGTCTTTATTTTGCTAGTACTTTTTAAAAAATTAAGTATTTCACCGAAAACAAATAACAGGCAATTTGTTTTTAAGTTGTGGGAGTTAACGCTTCAAAGGCGAAAAGGCATCTGACGAAAAGTTTGTTTGTGCACAAGAGGCTCGACGCACCCTTTCCGGATAAGATTGGAAAATTAATTGCATTGTTTAACCAATCAGAATGATTACTGCTAAAACTAAAAGACTTCGATTAGGACCCACTTCTGCCCACGTCGCGTGTATAAATAAAGAGAAAATCTGTTTATCAAGATCTCCACTGTCAGAGTGACTAGACTTCACGTAATATAAAACACACTTTATGCCAAATTATCTCGATGTTGTGGACTAGCCTAGCTTACCTTTCGTAGAGAGTAAATGAGCTGGTCCAAGTCTATTTGTACACTGCAGTTTTAGAACAGCGGAGTGATTACCTGAAGCCTGCTTCAGAACGCTTCGGCCCCTGGAGTGGCTAGGTAATAAAATTAACAGCGTTGATCCCAGGGGTCTATCACCCCAGTCAACACCTGCCCCCTTGACTTTAAGGGTCATGGGTTGGTTTATTGCCCAGCGCCTGAGGCGGACCCTTGTGGGGAATGCCGCAGGGATCGACGCAATTTTTGTTCTTTCCCGCCCATGAGCTTCGGCTTGTGGCTGGGCCCACGTTAAAACGAGGCCTTGTGCCCAGCCCACACAAGTGGCAAATACATCCGAGGGGGCTATCCCCTCAGGCAATACCTGCCCCCTTGATTTAAAGAGACAGGGCTGGGTTTATTGCCTCGCGCCTGAAGCCCCCCCCATTGAGGGGGAATGCCGATGGGATCGACCCATTTCTTTCCACTAACCACCCATAAGCTTCGGCTTGTGGGTGGGACCACATAAAAATGTCCTTGTGTCACGCCCTCATAAGTGGGATGTTAGGCAAATACCTTGCTTGAGCCTGCTTCAGAGCGCTTCAGCCTCTAAGGCACCCCCTCGGGGGGAATGCCGTCGACGAATTTTTTGTGCCTTCCACCCATGAGCTTCGGCTTGCGGGTAGTCCCACGTAAATAGGGCCTTGTGCCTAACCCGTACAAGTGGGGTACGAGGTAAATAAGCCTGTTCCAAAGCGCTTCGGCTTCTGGTGCGGCTAAGTAAAATTAATAGCATTTATCCTCGATTTTAAGGGGCAGGGTTAGGTTTATTGCCCAGTGCCTGGTGCGCCCTTTTGAGGGAGAATGCCGACGGCATCAACGCATTTTTGTGCCTACCACCCATGATCTTCGGCTTGTGGCTGGGTCCACATAAAAATGTCCTTGTATTAGAAGCTGGCCCTGTTGGATTATTTTGTATATAAGGTGTGCGGTAATCCACCACTTAAACTTATAGACTCAGCGAGGTCACGTGGTTTAAACCCCAGCCAATCAATAGCCCAAATACGTGGTTGATTAACTATTTAATCGCTGATATTGGCAGCCGTTCATTTGCACTTTATTCGGCATTGACGAACGGACCTGCAACACTAAGGAACACCAAGGAATGACCGAAGGCTCATACTCAACATTAATGAACACCAACATTAAAGATCATCAAGGAACAACCAAAGGACCATACCCAATATTAAGGGACACCAAGAAGCAACAAAAGGTTCGTGCTCTGCTTAACGCAATGGATCACCGCTTGACAGTGTTCTTGCTTAAAGCCTAAGTATCCGCCCTGTCGGCTGGGGTGTTAGAATGCACCGACTGCACCTCTGCAGAGGGGTAAGACTCCCCCGATGGGGCCACCTGTTGGCCGTGGGTGGCGACCCGTGATGCTGAAGGATAGAGCCCAGGTGGATGAGCAGATCATGACATGCAATACTCCACTTTGGCCCTATCTTGGGCTAGACGGGCGGTCGGAGAGGCCCCCTCCAATCAATCGGCTGGTCACGTCAAGCCCTAGCACCTATATGATTTTCCCAACCCTATTGCCCTTATGGCAAGCCCCAACACCTTTTTATCATATGGGTGCTAGAAGGCGGTGGCTGCGGGTCTACATGTCCTGGGAATGACGTTAAACTCTATCTGAGGTGAGGTTGGAGGTTTGGGGAATGTGGAGCACCCCTGTTAGGGTCCCATCTATGGGTTAAATAGAAAAATGTATTTATAAAAAAATTATATTACCCATTTTGAATTGATTTATTTCAAAACTTTATCGGCATTAAATGACCCACTGAGGTTGATATGCCATAAAACAAAACAAACCAAAACCAAACCAGGTGGATGAGCAGTCCATGACTTGCAATACTCCACTTTGGCCCTATCTTGTGCTATTGCCCTTATGGCAAGCCCCGACCCCTTTTTATCAGATGGGTGCTAGAAGGCGCTGACTGGGGGTCTACATGTATTGGGAATGACATTAAACTCTATCTGATGGTGATGTTCCAGTTCTGGAGGTTTGGAGAATGTGGAGCACCCCTTCATCACCATTGCTCCCTGGTCCACTCTGACCCGGAGTGGTAGTACCTGGGTTAAATAGAAAAACATGAGTTGATAAACAAAATTGCATTATGCATTAAGAATGAATTTATTTCACAACTTTGTCGGCATTAAATGACCCACTGATGTTGATATGCCGTAAAACAAAACAAACTAAACCAAAACCTAAGTATGGCCACAAAAATCGTAGCAGGCCCTTTTTGATAACTCATCTATTCGCGTCCCGGTCCCATTTGCAAAAAAAAATTTTCAGTCGGGGATCTGGAATCCCATTAAAATGGCCACCCATCGGACCCAAGAAAAAGACCGGATTAATGTTTAATCTCACTTAACAGTGATTACGAAAGTTTGTTTGTTTAAGCGCCACTTGCACTCAATCAGCTAAAGCCGAGAAAGAAAAGAAGGAAATAAAGTGAGAAAAATGTATATTCACCAAACGTCTATTCACAATTAAAAGTCCGGTGAAATGTAAATATTATTTACTTACCCCGAGGGTGTGGCGTGAAAATAATGCTCAATAAAGTGCCCTCTCTTTTAATTGACAATCGACAATCTACTTTTTTTCCCCTCTGCGGTCGTTGCAATTTTTCCCGGTTAATTTAATCGGCTTTTTTGACAAATATTGAATCGTTTCGTTCGGCTTTTATTGGACAAATAAGCTTTAAATAGCAGAGTAATTCTTCTTTTTTTCTATTTAAACGTGGGATAACAGCGCAAGGACCTTAAGGTACACATACGTATTTACAGCTATTAGCAGCAGCAACAAGTGTGTTACTAAACCACGTATGACATGGTTACTCCCACCACCCTCGGCCCTCTGGATAGCGGATATATCAAATATCCGCAGAAGCATAATTGACAGATTACTTCTTATAGGCTATTACCTTCCTTTACTAATGTAGTGGGCACTTCCCACTTTTGATGAACCTTGTGACTGGCTGTGTTACTGACCGATGCATAAACTTGGTTTAACTTATCTCTCTACAAGATGAAAATATTATTCAATTTCTTACAGATAATTAATTCTTTTAAATAAATAATTTTTTAGAAAATAAAAAAAATTGGATTCTGTAATGTCTCTGCAAGATCAAAATAACATCCAACTTCTTACAGATAATTCTGAAGTTAAGTAGCAATGACACTGTTCAATACTTAATTGGGTGACCACTTAACCAACAGCTTGAACCACATATCTTTGAGGCGTAACACAAATTCTCAAAGATACGTGGTTCAAAGTTAACTGACCTGAAAAAATGTAAAAGTTTTTTAATAAAATAACTGGTGCATTATATCTTTTATTCATATTCAAACGGTATGTTGAGCAGTTCTATGTACATAGGCGAGAAACTAACAGTTACCAAGCGCCAATGACTATATATCTAGGCTACTCTAAATTTAAAAAAAAAAAGAGAATATAGTCATAAACATAGGCCACAGAGAGTGCTCTATCCGTCTTAAGGAGTGCTATATATTTTTTCCATAATTAGTGACCGTTTGAAAATTCAATTTCTATGGTACTCATCCTACCTGGAACAGAGTGCATATGTATTGTCATCCACAAATTGTTCTGCTTCGCCGTTTCCCGGTTCATCATTGGGGATACACAAGGCAAGCTGCTTCAGGTCGGGATCGAAATTCTACCAGTCAGTCAGAGTTCTTATATATATATATGTGTGTGTGTGTGGGATGGTCACTGTTTCAGCTTTTGCTGGAATGGCGTACCAAAGGCAGTATTATTGGTAGAGTGCTCAATATAAAATAGAGCTGTTATATAATATAATAAAATAAATTTATAAAGGTTTTACATGTCTATTTATTTGGTGACAAAGGAACATTCACAGTGAATGTTCCTTTGTCACCTAATGAATAGATATGTAAAACATTATATATATTTATTTTATTATATATATATATATATATATATATATATATATATATATACGGAAAAGAACAAATCCTAGCAGCAAGGGAACAGCTCCAGGCTTAGCTTTTAGATATCTTCTGACGAAGGGATCTTTATCCCGAAATGTTAAGAATATATCCAAGGTAAACAAACATCATAGTTACCTCATTTTCTTTACACTTGCATTGAGATCGCCTTCAAAACCAACCACCACACCGATATAAACACAATGATTCAAGCAAATTATATACATATATATATATATATATATATATATATATATATATATATATATATATATTTGTGTGAGTGTGTGTGTAGAGAATATGAAAATGTTCACCGTTGAAGCAAGAACTCAATCCAACGTCCCGAAGAAGGTCTAACGTACCGGAACGCTATAACGGTGACATCACCACCTACAATAAACATCCATTTTGTATGAGATCCCGTGTTTGTCTACCTTTCTTCACATATTGTCGGATTAATTTCCTCTTATTTTTCCCATATATATATATATATATATATATATATATATATATATAGAGAGAGAGAGAGGGGGGGGGGAAGAGAAATAAGAGAAAAATAAAGGTAGATAGATAGAGAGAGATATATATATATATAAATAAGAGAAAAATAAAGGTAGAGAGAGAGAGAGAGAAATAAGAGAAAAATAAAGGTAGATAGATAGATAGATAGATAGAGAGTGAGAGAGAGAAGAGAAAAATAAAGGTAGATAGATAGATAGAGAGAGAGATAGAGAGAAGAGAAAAATAAAGGTAGATAGATAGAGAGAGAGAGAGAGAAATAAGAGAAAAATAAAGGTAGATAGATAGAGAGAGAGAGAGATAAGAGAAAATAAAGGTAGATAGATAGAAAGAGAAGAGAGAGAGAAATAAGAGAAAAATAAAGGTAGATAGATAGAAAGAGAGAGAGAGAGAAATAAGAGAAAAATAAAGGTAGATAGATAGAAAGAGAGAGAGAGAGAGAGAGAAAGAGAGAGAAAGAGAAATAAGAGAAAAATAAAGGCAGATAGAGAGAGAAAGAGAGAGAAAGAGAGAGAGAGAAATGAGAGAAAAATAAAGGTAGATAGATAGAAAGAGAGAGAGAGAGAGAGAGAGAAAGAGAGAGAAAGAGAAATAAGAGAAAAATAAAGGCATATAGAGAGAGAGAGAGAGAGAGAGAGAAAGAGAGAGAGAGAGAGAAATAAGAGAAAAATAAAGGTAGATATATATATAGAGAGAGAGGGAGGAGGGAGAACCTGTTTGATCCACGTTTAACAAAGATAGAATTGTCTTTCTAAAATGATGAGAGATTCCCATAAAAAAATATTTTTTCTGAATTTCCTACATCTTCAGGAATACTTGTTGCTCAATGCTTCAATTCCGTTCTTTAACCTTTTTTTTCTTCTTTTTCTTTTCTCTAATGTGATTTTATTTGAATTGATTTTAATTCAATTCTCACAGCGGAAAATCTTTTGCGTTACGGACGCCATCTCGTCAGTTCTTGCAGGATTCGCTAAAGATGGGGGGGTGAGTTTTATCGACAAAACAGTTGTGTGCAGGCATTTAGAACGGAGATCAAACAGACATTTCTCTGCTACTGTTTTGTTTTTGTTGCCTTATTTTATTTATTCATTTATTCCTTTGTTTGTTTATTTATCTATTTAACGCTTATAATTGAATACTGTATCGATTAATTAATTTATAACGGAGCTGTATTTATTAATTTAGACGACAACAAAAGAGAGGAAGTAAAACTCGATAATGTAAGCATTTCACAAGTTCGTATAAAATAAATCGCATAGTGGGTGTTTTAAATGACTAGTTTATCATTCAATTCAAAAAATATTTACGTCAATAACATTTAATTCCTAGAGTTTTCCTGGATATCTACTAGACGTATCACTGTTATCTACAATATTAATTGCTTGATTTTTAACGGCATAGTAACCCGTCTAATTCTATGCTCTGAAATTAGAAAATCGTGTTTATTATACGTTCATATTTATATTTGTGTAGATTTTATGTAGACAGTAACACCCCACAATGAAGCAGCTGTATGGCCACCTGCCCACAATCTCACAAACCATCCGAGTGAGACGGACTAGGCATGTGGGACACTGTTGGAGAAGCAAGGATGAGCTCATAAGCGACGTTCTCTTGTGGAAGCCAACACCTGGACATACTAGTGTGGGTCGCCCACCAAGGACATTCATTGACCAACTATAACGAGATGATGGTTGCTGCGCAGATGACCTCCCAGGGGCAATGCGTGATAGGGAAGGTTGGCGGGAGATTGTCATGGATATCCATGCTGCTTGCACGACATAATGATGATGATGATTTATATGTGTATGCAGTTATTCCTTAATAGTCATATCAACTTTTTATTTCATTGGGTTTGAGCCCTGTCGACTGAGGCTTTAGATTTTTTGGCAGTGATGGTGATGATAATGATGATTTCAAATAAAAATCGTAATTAGTTATATTTTTAAAAATAACCATTTTTTGACGAAGATGATCGGGGAAGACTGACGTGCTGGACTGCGACGTTTGTGCCAAGCGAGTTCGGGCTCCAGTCGCCCTACTATTACGTTCACTTTCGGACTAATATTTCTGATAAAAGATATGAAAATCCTCATCCCCCACAACAATGGGTTAAATAGTACTATTACTGTTCTTCTATAAGGATTGCTTTGACATTAAATAACCCACGAAGGTTAATATGCCATTAAATACCAAACCAGATGATATAATAAAAAATATGTAAAGATCTGTAACCAAAACTATATACGCTGCATGTCTCTCTAGGGTTGACTTAAATATATATATATATATTATATATATATATATATAATATATATATATATAGTGGGTGTGGGTGTGTGTGGGTGTGTTTGGGTGCATATATATATGTGAGTGTGTGTGTTTGGATATATATATATATATATATATATATATATATATATTTACAAACCCCTCCGCACGAGCAGGATACGACACAAGGTCAATTTCTTAAGCGGAGCTCAACAGGTTTGAATTCAGAGTTTTCCTTCTCGTAGACCGGTTACCTAGCCATGGTTAAAGAGTCCAGTCTGCCCTGCTATTTACCCATAGCTGGAGGGAGAATTGGATTCATACCTTTCCCAAGGATATTAGCGCTATGTGAAATTCAAACAGCTTCGTCCAGGAATTGAGCTCGGGTCGACGTATATATATATATATATATATATATATAGAGAGAGAGAGAGAGAGAGAGAGAGAGAGAGAGAAATAATCAAGTCATGGGATGTGTAGGTTTTCACAGAATTAGATAGATAGATAGATAGATAGATAAAGAAATTCTCATAACCTCGGATGGATAGATTTATAGATAAATTCTCATAGTCTCACAGATAGATAGATAGGTAGATAGATAGATAGATAGTTTCTCGTAGTCTCAGAAAGATAGATAGATAGATAGATAGATAGATAGACTCTCGTAGTCTCAGAAAGATAGATAGATAGATAGATTCTCATTGTCTCAGAAAGATAGATAGATAGATAGATAGATAGATAGATAGATATTCAAAGTCTCAAACTGATAGATGGATTCTAATAGTCTTAGATAGAGAAATAAATTGATTATCATAGCCTCAGATACATAGATTGATAGAGAGTTTATAATATTCTCAGAGAGATATGAACAGATTTAGCATAGAAAGACAGATTGATGGTTAGATAGATTACCATGGCCTCGGATAGATAGATAGATAGATAGATAGATAGATAGATAAATAGAAACATAGATCGATAGATAAAAACATTCTTTCCTGCCACTTAAGATTACAATATTTGTTATGTCGGTTTGTAACTGCTCTAATTAATTTAGAGCAATAAAACGACGGACGAGACGAACTTAGACGGCAACAGAACCAGGCGTTGTTTAGGGAGATTAATTACGATCAAACGTCTCGATACTGAAAGCGAGAGATTGTGGCCTGAAAAATATATGTTCCGGTTTGGCCAAGAGATGCGGATGATCAAGAAGCGTGAGTCTTTTGAAGCGAAGCGACACAATAAATCATCCGCCAACCATTGATGCTCTCCTCTTCCTCCTTCTCCGTCTTCTCCTCCTTCATCCCAGGTGATTCGTCCATTCATTTTGCGCGCGCTGAATCCGCTTCTCAAATTGACCATGCGACGAAAGCATCAAACGACAACGCTTATTCATTAACGCGTGTCACTTTGAAGTGTTAGAAGTTTTCAATAGCCTCGATATCTTGCTCTACTATACGATCCGCAAACCCATCGCGTTGACACGGCAAATACTGCAGATTAAATCAGCAATAAAGATAGGACATGTTCCTGTGAGATTATTTAGTAATTTCTGGTGGAATATAATAAATTGGATGTATCAGTCTGAATACTTGAGATGTGGTTTGATAATTAGTATTGCTAGCAAATATATGCTCCCTCCGGGTTCAAGTACTTAAGTTTTAATAATATATAATATTATGTTAAATTAGAAAGGCTAATCTTATTATAATGGAGATTGTGTGTTTTTCTGTCTGTAACCGAAACTATATTACTATTCAAGTCACAATTCCCTTAGTTATTTACGTCACATTCTAAAGGATTTATTTTTATTTAAACTTCAATTATTAATAAATTGGTTTACATATAACTGTTGACAATATCTACATAAGAATAACATGCTATTGTATTTATATACACAACAAAATAGCAGTTTACAGTGTGAATGGAAGGCTAATTTGCATATTGATATAAAAAATCTGATTTTAATAAATATGTGCTTCGTATTACTGATTTCTAATTGTTTGATTTTATCTTAATGAATATTAGCAAAAATCTCGTGGATAAATCTTAAAAGAAACCGTAGCAAGAAGAAATAACTGTAATTTTATTCTTTACTTTCTATTTTAACTAAATAGTTAAATTAGGATTATTTAGCAATGAAAGACGGGAGTGGGGAAGAGTAAGTTTCAGTTGTTCTATTTTTGATTTACACCTCAGTTTCAAATCTTTTTATCTGCATTCTTATTTAGTTTCATTAGCCTTTCTAAATTAATCTAATATTCTATTACATTAAAACTTAAATACTTGCACCCGGAGGGTGCATATATTTGCTAGTGAAACTAAATAAGATTGCAGATAAGAATATTTGAAACAGAGTGGGGTATAATGGAAAAATAGAACAACTAAAAAGTTACTCTTCCATCACTCCCGTCTTTCAGTTGAAGGTGGTCTGGGTTGTTTTAAATAAAGGACTTAAGAAAAACAACCAAGTCTTGTTAATTGATTAATTGAAACAATAAATAATCAGCCCGAAGAAATCAACAGAAATAATTAAAAGCAACCCGGAGAAACAGCCCGAGAAAACAGCTCAACAAGATAAGATGGCGGCCGAATTAGCAGCAGACAGTAAGCGGCCGAGTTAACAAGTAATACCCCTCATCCCATCTCTACTCTGTCTGTTTCTCTCTCCAGATTATATATACCTGTTGAGATTTTCTGTTATAAATAATAATAACAATAATTAATTTTTTTTTAACAAAATAGGATTAGTAGAATTAGGTTTAGAAAGAACAAAAATACTATAACTATAAATTAAACATTTTTTCTGAATGAAATGATTGTAAATTGTAATATTCCAGAATGAAATGATTTAATATTTCTGAATGGAATCACCCACCTTATATCAAAAAAGGGGGGGTTGAGATTTTCTCTTATGAGGTGTGTGCCTGAAGCCCACTCCTACTTAATAGTAGTGATAATCATGTGACCATATTCTTGGCCAATCACTGGCAGTACTCTGCTGCTGATATTGTTATCTATACCGGCTGTTCTGGTCATACCTACGCATATTGCTTTGAACCTTCGTGGACGACAGAACATATGATTATATCACTGGACCTTTGACACTACGTAGGATTCTATAACGCAGGACTTATTCACTTACCAAAGGATTCTATAACTCAGGACTTACTTACTTTAAGTACTTTTCAACTGGCCAAGGATGGCGGTCAGAATCTTAACAATACCCGATTTGTTATAAGGGGTATATAAAAATTGTTGTACGCATGTTTATTGTTATATAGACAAAAAAAGAACATTATGTTTATAGGTTCCAGAAATTAACTCTGGTGACTGAACAGAAATGAAATACAACATTCGATTTTGGCCTTTATTTATTCTAGACGGGTGGTCGTAAAGTCGAAGCGTTTATATGATTGTCCCAGCCCTATTTTCCATATGGCAAACCATCAACCCTTATTATCATATATATAATAAAAGGTGGTGTCTGATGCTTTTATTGCACTGGGTATGACTTTAAAATGCATCTAATGGTGAAATATCAATCGTGGAGCTCTGGGGAGTGTGGAGTACTCCTTCATCGCAATTACTGTCCGGTTTCCCTGACTCGGAAGGATTGACCAGTTAAGGTTCCATCTATGGGTTAAATAAATAAAAATTAGTTTTAAAAATGTGTTTAAAAATTGAGTCTGAAAAAAATTGAATACTATCGAGAATGGATAAAATAAAAGGTTTTCGGTATAAAATAACCCCAAAAGGTTTGACATGCCGTAAAATCTAACCAAGCAACCAACCTATTCTAATCCCCACCGACATTAGATGATCAGAGTATTGTATTCAAAGTGACTCGTCAAAGTAATTCTGCCTAAAATGCTAGCACATTTGGTACTAAAATTGTTTCAATCGATTTTTTTAAATGTAAATCAAGAATTTAAAGCCACATAATTCAGTTTCATAATAAATGTAAGAAACATTTTTATATCACGTTTTTCCTCCAAGTCTTTTCTCAATAATTTACACCTTTAAAATTATATATATATATATATATATATATATATATATATATATATATATATATATATATATATATAATATATACTGATTTACTTTCTGCCAGTGGGTATTATTCAGTTGTATTCGTTCTTCGATCTATATTCCCATATTCAATAGGTATTCATTTATTCTGGGGACAACCTATTTCGTTATGTACTTGTCTTCAGGGTCCTTCATCTACTGTGAAACGTTGAAGAAAATATTTTTTTGCCTGAAACTTTCCGATTCACTCCAACACAAAAATAACTCTTTATTAATTACACAACGGAATATGATTTTTTTTTTACATTTTTTGTTCCTGTGCATAAAGTGTTATGTTCCAATTACATATGCTTAAATAAAATGGATTTTTTTTTTCGTATTTGTTCTCTTCAAACTTTGCTTGCATGGCAGTGGCGAAATTTTCAAACCATGATATTGTGTTAGTATAGCATTTATTCTAAGACTAACATCAACAAATAAATGAATTAAAACTTAGTTTAATTCTAACAATTTATTAGCGAACAAATAAAACAATGAGTAACAATATAAAGTCCTTCCTGTTATTGTGTTAGTATAGCATCTAATTCTAATACTAACAGCAACAAGTAAATTAATTAAAACTTAATTCAGTTCGAACGGTTTATTCGACCGTAAAACAATGACTAACAATATAAACGTCCTTCCTATGTACAGAGTCAAGTTGGAGAGACTTATCAATGTGATGGAGAGGGAATTTGAGGATATCTGGTATATTCTGTTTTAGTTGATTCTCGGTGATGATTTCCTGTCGACTGAACCGGAAACTGGTCTGAAAATATCTATCTGATATTGGAGCCAAAACTTCTGGTCACATCACGTGATTCTTATGTCCAATCACAGAAAGGCTCTACCTCACTTAACTCCATACATACAAGTAGACTTTTTTACTGACCCAACAGAGCTGATACGTGGAATGGATTTACATAGCTGGTTTAGTTTTATTTAGTTGCATTTTTTAATGACATATCAACCTTCATAGGTTATTCACTACCAAGCCATATTATCGGAAATCTGATAGAGAATTGCCTTCCCCTGCCGCTAGGGGGTGAATAGCCAACATACAATGTTGGCGCCAGAATCAAACCCCAGCACTTGTGTACAGCCCGTCGACCTGGACGGAGGCGTTTTTAACAGCATACTTTCTGAAGGCCGTTTCGACAGCAAATTTATCAGAAGGCTGAGGACCTAAATAGTCAACTTGAAAAGGGCCCCATCCACCGTCATTTAAAAGAACAGTTACCCAGGCGAGAAGCTTCTAAAAGAGCATCCCCTACTTTTACTTATGGGACGGGAACCGACAAAACGGACGCGTCTCTACACAACTCTACAACCAGCGACCAGAATACCCCTGTTAGCGCCACTTCTCCACGAACAGTATTTAACCTCACAGATAAGTCTTGTAGCAAATGCCAATAAAATTTGCAACAAGTTCTTGTATTATTTGTCAATACATGTATTAAATTTCCATTGTGTGTTTGTCTTCTTTCGTCCGAACAATTTGCCTACAACTGGGAGATTTAAGAGGGAGCTTCTTTAAACCCGCAATTCCTCTTAATACATCACGTGATTCCTATGTCCAATCACAGAAAGGCTCTACCTCACTTAACTCCATACATACAAGTAGACTTATTTAACTGACCCAACAGAGCTAATATGTGGAATGGATTTACATAGCTGGTTTAGTTTTATTTAGTTGCATTTTTAATGACATATCAACCTTCATGGGTTATTCACTACCAAGCCATCCTTGTAGAAGAACAGTAGCGGTAATATTAGCTGTGGGTTATGTTTGGTTTCTTGTGTAATAGCATATCAACCATCGTAGATTATTTAATGCCAAACTGTCCTTGTAGAAGAACAGTAGACGTACTATTTAATCTAAATCTGGAGGTTTGGTTTGATTTCTTTGTTTAATGATGTATCAACTTTCGTAACTTATTTACTGCCAAAGCCCTCCTTGTAGAATAACAGTAGTGGTACTATTTAACATATAGCTGAGCGTTTGTTATTATGTTGTTTTTATGTAATATCAACTTTCGTGGGTTATTCAATGCTAAAGCCATCCTTGTAGAACAGAGTTGATATTACTCAACCCATAGCTTTATGGATGATAGGGGTTCATACCTTTCCCACGGGTATTAGTCCGAAAGTGAACGTAATAGATCGACTGGAGTTCAAACTCGCTTACTACAATGCCAAAATCCAGAACGTTAGGCCCTACGCCACGGGGAACCCCCCTATTTATATGGAACTTTCAAATTTCGAAGAGATGACTTCTAAAATTCTGTTCATGTTTGTATAAATACATCTAAATTTTGATTAGGGTAATATTCGCGGAGTTCCGTCCCGACCTCCTGCCTCAAAAACCGCTAGCCGAGGCTGCTGAAAAAAAACAGCAACTACGATAGAAGTTCGTAGCCGAAGCGGTGTCACTTGAAAAAAAAACTAGGGTTAGGGTTAGGGTTTAGGGTTAGGTTTTGGGTTGGGGTTGGGGTTTAGGGTCAGTTTAATGGGAAGATAAATAAATAATTTGAGCTCAGTTTTTTCTGGGTCACCCTGTATACAGGATGGCCCAGAAAAAACAGAACCCACAAAAAAACAGAACCCTTAAGGGTCACGAGTCACCACAGCCAATAGGTAGCCGCAATGGGGGATTGGGGGGGTACGCCTTTGAAGAAGAGCAGTCGGTGTATTCTACAGCTCCAGTCGACAGTGCAGACAACGCTGTGTAATGTCTGCTAATTGGATATGACATTATTAGTTATTTCCTATAAGTCTAACATAAACAAAGGGGAACCACTCTTGACTGATAAATTATTTATCTATTTTCGCATTAAACTAACCCTAAACCCTAACCCTAACCCTAAGTCTAAACCCTAACCCTAACCCGTCTTCTGTTTTCCTAGTAGATAAATAAATAAATAAATAATTTATCAGTCAAGAGTGGTTCCCCTTTTTTATGTTAGACATAGGAAATAACCACATTATTTGTGTCTAATTATTGAATGGAGTCAATTGCGATTCGGTTTGTAATGATATAGAAGAACTCGGTGAGGAGCGAACTCACTCGCAAGGATTTGCATGATAACTTCGAGAACCATTCCCTAACAGTCGGGAGAGACCCCTCTGACCAATCGGCTGGTTAAAGCCTTCATGCTTCCTGTAGTCCGCCGACACTATACCTGATGCCACTCTCCACATACATAAACACACATGCGCATACATACATGCATATTACTACTGTAAACTGTTCCTGACACTACACTATTCTGTGTACTTGACATGAGACTTTGATGAGTTGTGGTGCACCTGAGCACTGTACACAATAAATTTCATTATTCATTATCAAGCCCTATTATTGTCCCGATCCTATTATCCTTATGGCAACTCCAATTCTTTTTATCGTATATGTGCTTGAAGGCGGTGACTGAGGGCCTAAATGTCCCGAGATGGTTTATGGTTATAAATATATGATGTTATTTGTGTCTAATTGTTGAATGGAGTCAATTGCAATTCGGTAAGTAATGATATTGGAGAACTCGGTGAGGAGCGAACTCAC
>CM042156.1:17524034-17529034 GCA_023376005.1 Doryteuthis pealeii
GAAAGAATTGGAGTAGGGGAAAGATAAAGAGAGGGGTGTGCGCGCGGAATCGATAACGCTGGTCTGTTTCAATCAAACACAATAAAAAGATAAAAAGAATGAAAGAAAGAAAAAATGATAAAGGGAGAGTTAAATCAAGATTATTATATATATTGAACTATGCAATAGCACTTAAGTAAACAAATCAAACGTTGTGATGATTAAATTATTATAGTGTGGTATATCCACAGGCCCCGCTAGTTTATAATAATACTAGCGGAAGTACCTGGAACACCAGGGAGTGAGAGAAGAGGGAAGTGTGGATTAAGAGGCAAACAATTTAGACAATTCCTTATCAAATTTAAAACATTCGTTGAGAATTCACAATTTCTCCGTTATCCTATGTTAGATATACTGGCAAAAATATACACCCTCCAGGCGCAAATATTTAAGTTTTAATGCAATGAAATATATTAAATTAGAAAGACCAATGGAACTAAATAGGAATGCAGATAGAATGATTTGAAACATCAAAAAATAGAATAACTCTCCCATCCTTTTCATCACCCCCGTCTTTTAATGCTAAATATTCCTAATTTAACTATTCAGTTAAAATAGGGTGTAAAGATTAACATTATAGTTATTTCCTTTTGTTAATGGATTTCTTTTAAGATTTATTCACGAGATTTTTTATCATATTTATTAAGATAAAATCAAACAATTAGAAATCGATAATACCAAGCGCATATTTATTAAAATAATGTTTTTAAGATCATTATGCAAATTCGCTTCCCATTAACACTGTAAACCGCTATTTTGTTGTATATATAAATGTCAGGATGTTCTAGAAATCTAAGAATATCCCGAATAATATAGAACAAGGGTTAACTATTTATTGGAAAAGAAAAGAAAAAAGTATAAAAGTTAAAAATAAATGGAAAGATAAGAGTTGCTGCTCTTGGCCAGAAAAGGGTTATTTCCCTTAGTTTTTGTTTTGATTTGAAAAATGACCGGGAAAAATTGACTGACAGCCGACAGTAATTGAGACAGATAACAGACAGAGACAGTTAGAAGAGAGTTGATAATGGTTTTGGGAGTTGACGGTTGAATTATGGGATTAGAAGGAAAACGATGAATAGTTAAGAGTGGGAAATTTGGATTGAAAAGAACAAGAATTATTACCAGTAAGTGATTTATTATTTATTTATCAACAAAAGTGTAAAAGTTTTAGAAAATTGGAAAAAGTGATTATTATTTGAAGAAAACCGAATTGATTTGAAAGGGAAAGACACGAAAGAAGCGATTGTTTTGGAATCGGATTTAAAGTAAAAAGAAAAATGGAAAAAAAGGAGTAACTTATATTTAATGAAAAAATAAGGAAAGAAACAGAAATAATAACAAAAAAAGGAATTTATGTTTTAATGGACAAAAAGAAAAGAAAGAAAGAAGTATGGGAAGAAAGAAACCAGAGAATGAAAGACAAAGGAAAGAAAGAAAAAGAAAGTTTGCAGTATGGGAGGAAAGAAAGAAATTGTAGAAAGAATGAAAAAAAAGAAAAAGCAAGAAAAGAAAAAAGATAAAAAAAAGACCCCAAAGAAATAGATTATATGTATAAGTTGGTGGAGAAAATGATTATATTCAAGAAAGAAGAGGATTAAATATCGGCCATAAATGAAATGTTCTATTATTATTGACGACGGTCTGAGGAACACGGAGATTCTCAAAGACGCGAATCTTTCAGCTGAAATAAATTTATAACCGTTAACATGACCGATATTTAAGCCTTTTCTTAATTAATCGCACGCACACACACACACACACACACACACACACACACACACACACACACACATACACACACACACACACACACACACACACACACACATATATATATATATATATATATATATATATATATATATATATAGAGAGAGAGAGAGAGAGAGAGAGAGAGAGAGAGCAGCTGAAATAAATTTACAACCGTTAACATGACCGATATTTAAGCCTTTTCTTAATTAATCACACACACATACATACACACACACACACACACACACACACACACACACACAGATATATATATATATATATATATATATATATATATATATCAATGATTAAACACTGTTTACTTATAAATATGGCACTCATATTATGTCCCTATATATATATATATATATATATATATATATATATAAGAGAGAGAGAGAGAGAGAGAGAGAATAATAACAAAAAATCTAAGAGCCACTCCCCCTTGTCAAAAAAGGATTAGCCCACTCAGAAAATCTTACTAAACACCATGCTCCACTATATAATGTATAGGAACGATATATACAATAAATAATACTTATAATCGAGACACTCCTCTCAACAATAAGTTTAGAAAAACAACTCACTATTAAATGACTTGTTCTATGCCTAAAACATAAAATGAAATGTCAGAGCTTCTTATACAAGCGATGTTATAAAGGAACGCCGTGACTGAGTTTCTTGATTAGGCAAAATTTAAATATATATATATATATATATATATATATATTTATATTTTGCTTGAAGGCAATTATAAATGCATGTATCGCATAAAATTCGATAATTATAGAAAATAATCTTGACAAGTAAATCCCGCAAAGGATGGCTCGCTATGCAGAACACCGTACAGACTATTTCGACTTTATTAAGTCTCTTCAGCGATGTATACTAACGACTCCCCTCCGACAGGAATCGAAACCGGGACTTCACAGGCATAGTCAGAGACCATATCCGTTCGGCCGCCGGTACATAGCGAACAATCCCTGCGAAATTAACCTTGTCAATGATACTATTACACGCCCCTGCCATAGTAGGTAAATGGACGTTTATTTAGTAAACAAACCCGGCCGTAAGCTCTTCGGCGAAGTGAATAAGATTTTTGGATGTTTGTTTTTATAGAAGCATTGTTGATAAATTGTTATTTATATTTTGCTTGAAGACAATTATAAATGCATGTATCGCATAAAATTCGATAATTATAGAAAATAATCTTGACAAGTAAATCCCGCAAAGGATGGCTCGCTATGCAGAACACCGTACAGACTGTTTCGACTTTATTAAGTCTCTTCAGCGATGTATACTAACGACTCCCCTCCGACAAGAATCGAAATATACTTTGGTGCGGTACCAATTTTCTTGGTTCAAGGTGAATCTAGGCTGGTCCTATTCTCTACCAGTAGTTTGTTGTAGAGTTCAGGTTCCGTGTGAGAGTTCAATGTTTAATTATTGTAAACAGAGCAAATTTATTTGTGAATAAAAAGGCCTTAAATACCATGGATATCCTGGTTGTGGACCATTTTCACTCGTGAGTATGCCCACGAGCTTCTTCAGACCACTGATATCTAAGAAAAAATGGAATAAGATCACCCCTGGAGGCGGGGTAAATGTATGAATATAAGATGAGTTTGGCCATGTGTCTGTCTAAATAAAAGATATCAGTGGTTTGAAGAAGCTCGTGGGCATACTCGCGAGTGGAAATGGTCCACAACCACGATACCCATGGTATTTAAGGCCTTTTTATTCACACACACATATATATATATATATATATATATATATATATATATATAATGGATGTGGAGGCTGGAAGGAAGAGAATTGATAGGAAAACTGTTATAGGCATTTAAATCTGTATACTAAATTGGTCTCATTAAGCCGACTTGTCTAGGGAGAGGAATTGTTGCGGACAACTTGGTTAGTTGTTTTGAATTTTGTATAATAAATGTCCCTTAGGAGATTGCAGTCTCCCAGAAAATGAAAATACATGCATCGGTTTTACCTCAACGACATTGTCACGCCCTTTAACTCTCCATTTAACAGATAATAGCTCCATTTCACAACACCTAAAATTACATTCATGCCCCCACTCGAATTACCGAAATATCTTAATATAAATACACACATTCTGCACAAAGAAAAAAATAAACAAAAACTCCAAATACTTGAAGCTTTATACATAAAACAATACAAACCATCCTTAAACAAAATTAATTTCCAATGCAGTACATACATTTTAAAATGCCTATAACACCTTTCCTATCATCATCATCATCATGTCGCGCTATTAGCACGGATATCCATGACAATCTCTCGCCAACCTTTCCTATCATTCATTTTCCCAGGGAGGTCCTCTGTGCAGCAACCTGCATCTTTGCTTAGTTGGTCAATGTAGGTCCTTGCTGGGCGGCCCACACTAGCATGTCCGTGTGTTGGCTTCCACAGGAGAACGCCACTTATGAGCTCATCCTTGCTTCTCCAGCAGTACCCGGCATGTCTTGTCCGTCTCACTCAAATGGTTTGTGAGATGGGGGGCAGGTGGCCATATAGCTGTTTCCTCGTGGGGTGCTGCTTCCACGATTTATTCAGGACTGCACGCAGCATTCTTGTGCAGCTCCCATCCAGCTTATTCTCAAGGCGCCTCGTTAGGGTCCATGTGGTGCATCCGTACAGCAACACTGATACAACCACCGCCTGGAAGAATTGTCGCTTTAGCTTGTCAGTGAGATCGGATTTCCATATTACTGATAATTTGTTTGTGGCCGACCACGCTTTTCCTATTCGTGTATTTCATATATATATATATATATATATATATATATATATATATTATTGTTTAATTTTTTTATAAAACAAATACAAATATACAAATGGTGAGAGAGAGAGAGAGAGAGAGAGAGAGAGAGAGAGAGAGAGAGAGAAGAGAGAGATGAGTTCTTAGGTGGGTCAATTTTGACAACTGCTGAGTTGATTTCTTCCTCTGGTCAATACGGCTTCTTTTATTCTGGGCTGCGATTGTCCCCTAGCGTAGGTCGATTTTTCACTTTTTAAAAAATATCAAATTATCCATCTATGCGAAAGTTGTCTCTTAGTGTACTGAATACTGACACAAAAAAATAGATATTTTACTTGTACCATTGTTTTAGGAAATTGCATCAAATGTCGTCTGCTAAACCTTACAAACATTCTTGTTTTTACAACATTTGGCCTGG
>CM042156.1:17539034-17541534 GCA_023376005.1 Doryteuthis pealeii
AAAAATGCAAAACAGTTCGTTGTTGTCATAAAGTGCTGTATTTCCCTCCTTTCTCTTATTGTTTCTCTTTCTCCTGCTTTCCTTTCCCTTTCCTCGTTTTTCTTTTCTCTTTGCTTCCTCCTCTCACTGACGCCTGTTCACTGAATGAACACTCTCCCCTCTTCAGATTAGCGGCTGTTTTATCCCCACAACTTACCCATAATGCATTGAAAATTATGTTTATTTAACTTCTTTTTTTTTCTTTTTTTAACATATAATATTTTCGGAATGAAATTCCATCATCAGAGTTGTTAGAAGTTTTTAAAAGTACTAGATGTTTTTTTTTTAATAGTACTTATCCCACGCTGGTGTAATTCAACTGTTGTTTGAGACGTTGAAGAACGCTATAAATTTGAAAGTTTTTTCAATCAGTTAATTCCGTGCGTTTCTGTGGTGTTGTAGGTCCGCTTGATTTTGCGTTCGGTGAGATTGCTTGAAATTCTTTTATATTTTTTTATTTAAAAAAATTTTTTTACTATAAATTTAGCCTCGCTCAGGCATAGTGAAATAATGGTTTTTTTATAGTGTGTTTGAAGCATTGTGCGTAAGTGTAATAGAAATTTTTTGAAGGCAGTTGACAATGCAATATATGTGGAAAATTATGTTTACCTTTTCTTTTTAATAAAAAAAAAAATAAAAAACACTTAGTAATTTTAAAAATTTCTAACAACTCTGATGATGGAATTTCATTCCGAAAATATTAAGTATGTTAAAAAAAGAAGGTAAATAAACATAATTTTCAACATATATTGCATTGTCAACTTCCTTCAAAAAATTTCTATTACAATTACGCACAATGCTTCAAACACACTATAAAAAAAACTTTATTATATAATATATATATATATATATATATATATATATATATATATATATATATACATTGTTCTGACCTCTATTTATGGCTAAGTGATCCTCTCGAGTCAAGGCCTTGTGAAGTTCTTAAAAGGTCGATATCTAATTAGCACCAGTTCTCAATAATTAATTACATGGTTTTAATTATTAATTACGCCATTCACACGTCTCTTGGGTCATATAATTTCTAATTAGGAACAGACGACCTTGCCGTCGACCTAGCGTAAAGCCTCAGTAACTATTCTTTATATCAGTGCCAAAATGATCGAAGTATAAAGAACTATTAATAAAGAAATGATATGATAAGCATCACAGTCCAATGGTTGGGGTGCAGTCCTGGAGGTTCCAAAGTCTAACGAACTCATAACATATGTTCTCGTATAGACTCCTACACATGGACACACCAAAAACATGGACACACCAAAAACAAAGAAAGTAAGAAATGAACGTAAATACATTGTTTTGTTTTTTTTGGTAGGGGGTTTGGTGGGGGGTTGGCACGTCCGAGATTTAACCTACGACGATAATTGTCGTAATTTTCCACTCACCTGTGTGAAATAATAAAGAGCTTGGAAAAAAAACGAGAATGTCTTGTGTTCATTACTAGAAACTATCAACTGCACAAGACTGTAAGATATGAAGTTCTTATAATATGTTAGAGGGCTCAAAGTAACCTTCCAACGTGGGTACATATGTGTACATGAATTAATCCGACAAAGAAGTTATATATAATAACAAACATAGACTTTATTCCAAAAAACATACACATAACAGGTTGGTTGATTGGCTGGTTGGTTTTACAGCGTACCAACTGTTGACGAGTCATTTAATGACGAATCAAGCTATTATTGATAAACAAAGGACTCAATTCGCTTACAATACCTACTGTTGCTTAAGTGATCTCCCAATTAAGTATTGTTACGTAATGTGCGTGACGTGGAATCGTGAGGGTGACCTGATGTGTGGATTAGCGAGGAATGTTTTAGGCAGGAATTTTGAGTTAGAGGAGAACGGAAACGTTTAAGAGATGATTTGGCATGGACACATAGCGTAGTTTGATCGGACGAGCTAATGATAGGTGGCGAATGGGAGAAAAGGAGGAGTAAGAGGTCAGAGAGGGAATTGAGTCGGGGAGGGGTGCGGACAGAGCAAGACATGAAATGTCTTGCTCTCGGCAGTTGTAATTTGGCGGAAATAAAATATCCATGAGTAAAAAGAAACGTCCTTGTGTTATTACTAAAAACTCCAAATGGTGCAACACAAGATAACCCTCAGTCCCCAAGTTGGCGTCCCAGGCTGCAAACCTAATAAAATTTCTAGCCCACTGAATAGCAGCCTAGCAACCAGGATCTCCCAGTGTAATATCGGACGAGAGAGACATAGTATACTAAATATTTCGAATAACACATATCATTCCTCCTTCGGAAGTAAGAGCCATAAAGAAGCGAACGTATTAACACGACATCTCTCCAGCCATTCCGACAGTATATAACAATTTCTGAAGAGACTAATCCTCATGACATATCACCCGGTTCACAGCTTTTGTTCCAGGGCTATTTATCTTGAGAATAAGAGGCTAAAATACTGCTTTGAAACCAATGGTAAC
>CM042156.1:17546534-17564034 GCA_023376005.1 Doryteuthis pealeii
TACGAGCTGTCTCTCGGTCGTTTTTTTTTTTTTGGGGGGGGGGGTGCTTCAAGTTTGAGATACGAGCGAGCTTTAGATACGCTTATGTCAATAAGTTCACTAAAAACAGTTCTAAAGCGCAACAATATCTAAATCACGAGATATTTGATAAATTGTTTCTATTATTTTCCTACTTATGCTGAGGCTTTAGAATACACCGACTGCACCTCTGCAGAGGAGTAAACTCCCCCAATGGGACCACCTGTTGTCCGTGGGTAGCGACCTGTGATGCTTAAGGATGGAACCTTGGTGACTCAGCAGTCCATGAGAAACATTCTACTATGGTCCTCACTTAGGCTAGACGGGCGGTCGGAGAGGACCTCTCTGATCAATCGGCTGGTCACCTCAAGCCCTAGCATCTATATGATTGCCCCAACCCTATTGCCCTTAAGGCAAGCTCCAAACCTTTTATCATATATGTGCTAGCAGGCAGTGGCTGAAGTTATTTATGTCCTAGAATTACGTTTAAACTCTATCTGATGGTGAGGTTTCAGTTCTGGAAGTTTGGGGAATGTGGAGCACCCCTTCATCACCGTTACTCCTTGGTCCACTCTAACCCGGAGTGGTAATACAAGTTACGGTCCCATCTATGGGTTAAATAGAAAAATTGTGTTTATAATAAAATTGAGTATCCATTAAGAACGATTTTTTTTAAATCTTGTCGGCATTAAATGACCCACCGAGGTTGATATGCCGTAAAACAAAACAAAACAATGAATGGTGAGTTCAATCCTTGCTGGATGCCCCATACTTGCGAACAGATCCTACCCGTGACGAACAGGTTTGTCTAAATACTACTATAAAATGTTAGGACTTCTCATCGTACGGGAAGTGTTAGCAAGCTATTCTTGCAGATCCATCAAAAATGAATGGCGAGTTCGATCCTCGCTGGATGCCCCATACTTGTCCCTCCGCATCTTACCCATGGTTTGGCTAAATAGCTACTAAAACGTTTTTAGGACTTCCCATCGTAGTGTGAGGGTACCTAGCTAGTCTTGGAGTCCATTACTATAGAATGGCGAATTGGGTGCTTCATACTTTTGACCTTGTGCCACATTCTACATATAGCGAAGGGGTTGGGTAAATAATGACCGTCCCATTGTAATGTAATAGTTAGCAAGCTTGTCTCCAAGATGCATGACTACTCAATGACGAGTTCGATTCCTGCTGGGGGCCCCATACTTGCTAGTTTGTGTCGCATCCTACCCGTGGTGAACGGGTTGGGTAATTACCTAAGGGTGTTCCATCATAGTGTAATGGTTAACAAGTTAGTTTCGCAGATCCATTACTACCAAATAGCGAGTTCGATCTTTGCTTTGTGTCCCATATTTGTGACCTTGTGTCACATCCTACCCGTTGGGGACGGGCTGGTTAAATAATGGGTATCTCATCGTGGTCTAATAGTTAGCAAGCTAATCTTGCAGATCCATGATTACTGAATGGTGAGTTTGATCCTTGTTAAATTCTCCATGCTTGTGACCTTGTGTCACACCCTCACCGTGGCGAATGGGTTGGGTAAATAACCACGTATCATTATATGCGTATTCAAAACGTTAAAGCCAGGAAAACAAAAACTTTTTTTCATAGACCACTAAACATTGACCTCTGATCGCAATTCGTGACCTTTTAAAAGCCGTTAATATTGGTTCAAGCGAAAAATCGATTTCCCTATAGAGGAGTAGAGTAGGGGTTTGGTTGGGGTTGTGGGGCACTGAGTTGGAAATTACTTACCTCGCGGCTTTCCACTCCAGCATCAGCGGTCATAAAAGGTAAATGAATAAACGACATGACCAGAATGACTTAGCGAAGCGCATGTACCTCGGGCAGGCGTTGGCTGTTAACAGTGGTTCCTGCTTAGTGGCCCTCAAAGGAATGTGTTGGTTTATTTTATAGACAGATAGATAAGACGACTTTAAGTTAAAAAAAAAAAAGAAAACAAAGAAAGCTATATTAGGTTTGGTTTGTTGGATTTTACGGCATGTCAACCCTTGTTGGGTTATTTTATTTCACATGTACATGGTTTAAACGCATACAAGGTTCAAACACTGATTTATGCAATTTAAACAAGTATAAATACTTCAACCAATCTCTACCACCCAAATAGCAGTCAAGACGACTTTAACTAGAAACTAAGAAAACAACGCAGGCTACATTAGGTTTGGTTTGGTCTCTTGTATTTTACGGCATGTCAACGCTTGTTGGGTTACTTTATTTCACACACTCAAGTTTTAAACACTGATCTATGTAATTTGAACACATCTTCTTATTATAATGGAGATTGTATGTTTGTCTGTCTGTAACCGAAACTATATCCCTATGTTATATATTGTACAAAGGGAAATATGAATTCCCGGTTTTATTAAACAAAGAAGTTTAACACCTACCCGTTATCAGATCAAGAGATAAAAATACGTGGGAGTAGCTATGAATATAAAAGAACCGAGGGCTTCAGACAGGGCAGGTCAGTTAGTCCCGGAAGCAGTCACGCGGAGAGAGAGTGAGGTGATCGGGGCAGTAGTCGGCCGAGCGGGACCTCGTGTAGTTGGTGTCGGAAAAGCTAGCGTTAATATTTACCAACTGAAAAAGCTTGTCGCCCAGAAATTTAATTGAAGGACCGAAAGTGTAAAGACTGAATATATTAATTAAACTGACCCTCTCTCTCGAAGTTAAGAAGCTTGAATTTATTTCAATAAACTTCTGGAGGATAACTTTGGTGTTATTGTCATCCCTTACAACGAAGATAAAACTATTGCAATTTAGTACAGTGACGACGCGCTATGCAACACCTACTCAAGTCACAATTCCCTTTGTTATTTAGATCATATTCTCCATGATTTTATTTATATTTAAACTTCAATTATTAATAAAATCGTTTTACATTACTTACACTGTTGACCATATCTACATACTAATAACATTCAATTGTATTTATATATACAACAAAATAGCGATTTACAGTGTGAATGGGAAGATTAATTTGCATATTGATCTTAAAAATTGATTTTAATAAATATATGCTTAGTATTATTGATTTCTAATTGTTTGGTGTTATCTTATTGAATATGAGCAAAAATCTCTTCAATAAATCTTAAAAGAAATCCCTCAACAAGAAGAAATAACTGTAATATTATTCTTTACTTCCTATTTTAACTAAACAGTTTAATTAGGAAAATTTACCAATGAAAGACGGGAGTAACGGAAAATGATGGAAGAGTTAGTTTCAAAGTTGTTCTATTTTTCAATCATACCCCCTCTGTTCAAAATCTTTTTATCTACATTCTTATTCAGTTTCATTAGCCTTTCTAATTTAATATGATATTTTATTATAAAATTTAACTAAAATACTTGCACCCGGAGGGTGCATCTATTTGCTAGTATAAATAATTCATGCAATCTCTACCACCCGATTAGCAGTTAACCACAAAAAAACACAACCAATCCCAACCCTCGACTCCTGCCACTTTCAACAGAGCATTTAATCCACAGAGACAAAATATTAAAAAAAACAAGGAAGGCAATAATAGGTTTGGTGTGATTTGTATTATTCGGACTATTGTCCTTATCTTCATTGTTATCTATACAACATTTCGGCCAATGTGCCCTCCGGCCTTCTTCAGGTATTTCTTGTCGGACTCGGGAACCATCTCGGACTCGGGAACCTTCTTGTCGTAATCAGGAACCTTCCTGTACGTATGGATCCCATAACAATATCATATATATATACACACTCACCTCACGTTGTGTAATGGTTAGCAAGCTAGAATTGTAGACCATGGTTAGTGTGTTCGATTCTCATTGGGCACCCCATACCTCTGTCCTTTTGTCACATCTAGGGTAAGTTTAGTTAATAACTATATACACACACATATCTCTCTCTCTCTCTCTCTCTCTCTCTATATATATATATATATATATATATATATATATATATCTGTAAATATAGTCATTTTGATAAAAACACAAAACTTGGTAGAAATATTTTTATCTTACATTTTTGATGGGTATCATATGTATCTACAATTTGTTAGAAAAAAATCCCATGTATTAATAACCTCGTTTACCTGTTTACCCTCGGCGGGTACCTTCTTGAATTTATATGTTAAAAATGTTAAGAATAGTTCGTGTCAATCCTATAGGTGCTAGTGCTTGTCGAGACCTAGCCGATTAATAATATGTGGCCGCTCCAACCACCTGTATATTCAAGTAATGGCCGAAGTGGGGTGTCGCAGGTCACATGACTACATGGTACCCGGATCATAGACCACACAGCCACCATGATCCTGTCCTCTGGCATTACAGGTCGCCACCTACGCTCAACGGGTGGCACCGTTATGGAGGTCTAACCCATTTGCAGTTGTTCAGTTAGTGTATTCTACAGCTCTAACAGACACGATGTCACTGAATGAGGAATGTGGAGTACCCCTTTATCGGCATTACTTCCAGGTCCACCCTGATCAGGAGTGGTACCTGGTAGGGTCCCATCTATGGTTGAATAGAT
Organism: Doryteuthis pealeii; assembly: GCA_023376005.1. Taxonomy (NCBI): domain Eukaryota; kingdom Metazoa; phylum Mollusca; class Cephalopoda; order Myopsida; family Loliginidae; genus Doryteuthis; species Doryteuthis pealeii. The sequence goes on from CM042156.1 coordinate 17,551,072, forward strand.
CAAAAAATGTGTTTGAAAAAAATGGATTTTGAAAAAAAAAATTACACCCCCACAAGGAGGAATAAAACAAAATGTCTTCGGCATAAAATAACCCAACAAGGGTTGACATGAAGTAAAATTCAACCAACCGGGCAACCAACCAATCTACGCATAAAGGAATGACACCCTCAATGATAGGTATCATGATATACAGGGAGTCCCATCTACTCATAGTGCCCTAGGTATGACGTTAAACTGCATGTATTGGTTAAGTTCCTGTTCTGGTGTTCTGGCGAGTGTGGAGTTCCCCTTCATAGCCATTGCTCTCAGGTCCATCCTTATACGGAGTGGTTGTAACTGTTAGGGTTAAATAGAAAAGAAATGAGTTTTAAAAATGTGTTTAAAAAAATTGAATTAAAAAAATGAATTTTCAATATCCATCAAGAATGAATTTTAAAAAAATGCCTTTGGCATAAAATAACCCAACAAGTGTTGACATGCTGTAAAAACCAACCAGTAATAATAAAAGCTACTAGTAATGGTCTGCTATCCTAGTTCACTATTCCTTACACGATGTCACTGAATGAGGAATGTGGAGTACCCCTTTATTGGCATTCCTTCCAGGTCCACCCTGATCAGGAGTGGTACTTTGTAGGGTCCCATCTATGGTTGAATAGATCATAAAATGTGTTTGAAAAAAATTGATTTTGAAAAAAAATATTTAACACCCCACAAGAATGAATAAAACAAAATGTCTTCGGCATAAAATAACCCGACAAGGGTTGACATGAAGTAAAATCCAACCAACCGGGCAATCAACCAATCTATGCATAAAATAACCCGTGATGCGTTTTACATGCTGGTAAAATATATCAATCAATCCCATTCAGTTTATAAGAAATATGAACGAACAGAATTAGCAAATATCCGTGTATATTTCTTTTGACTTAATTAAAACTTTACTCGCATGAAACTCAGTCTAGTATCTTATCTGCTACGGTAGTCTGGAGACAAATAATTCATGAATGGGTCCCTGGGGATCTGTCTGCGAAGGAGATATCTTATCAAAGCACTAGAATCACCGTGTACGCAAAGAAGGAAGAGAGTAATTAACAGGGCGAATCAAAAGTTTTGCAATATTCTGGGTAACATAAAGCAGAGTGCTTTTTTGTCCTGTCGGATGAGACAATAGATTACAACGACCTATATATATATATATATATATATATATAATATCCCGTGTTTGTCTACCTTTCTCCATATATATATATAGAGAGAAAGGTAGACAAACACGGGATGTTATGGAAACTGGATGTTTATTGTCGACGATGCAACGTTTCGGTCTGTTAGACCTTCTTCATATTAAGATAATATTCAATATTCATATATATATATATATATATATATTCTATAAAAAAGGTTTGCAAAAAGGATTCATTTTTTTTTAATTATTAATAACTTACATATGCGACACGTGTTTCAGATCTGTTATCTTCTTCAGGTATTGAATAACTATATTTTGGCAGAATATGTATATGTGTGATTTCTGAAATTTGATAGGTTGTGTGTGTTTTTGTAACTTACTTTTTGTTTATAATGGTTGTGTAATAACGGTTGAACGCTACGTTATTTTTCAAGTCGCACGCAACGATTGAGAAAAATAATGTAGCGTTCAACCGTTATTACACAACCATTATAAACAAAAAGTTGCAAAAACACACACAACCTATCAAATATTAGAAATCACACATACACATATTCTGCCAAAATATAGTTATTCAATGCCCGAAGAAGATAACAGATCTGAAACACGTGTCGCATATGTAAGTTAATAATAATTTTTTTTTAAATTAATCCTTTTTGCAAACCTTCTTTTTTATAGAATATCTAATTTTCTACCGTTGGACCCATAACAACACTTTATATATATATATATATATATATATATATATATATATATATGGTATTTGTGGGAAAAAAGTGACTTACCGGTGAAAATGGTCACAGTGGTTAGTTGATTCAAGTTTCACAATGATAACGTATCGATATAACAAATATAAAGTGCTCAATACGTTAGTAGAGCAAATTTATTAACATAAAGGTACACGGTATTAACCTAATCGAGTTTCACCATAAGGATCTTCATGGTTAAATCTACTGGATTAATCAAGATATTGATTAATGGCAGTCGATTATATGTGTGTATTTTTTGCGATACACAGTTGATTATAGGTCCGCGGTCGAAGAACGCTGGTTTTAAATTCAAAAATTCGAAAGAGCGGAAGTGTATATATATATATATATATATATATATATATATATATATATATACATATGTTATATATGTATATATTTGTATATATATATATATATATATATATATATATATGTGTGTGTGTGTGTGTGTGGAGAAAAGTAGACAAACACGGGATGTTATGGAAACTGGATGTTTATTGTCGACGATGCAATGTTTCGGCCATTTAGACCATCATCAGGACCAAAGCCCAGTTCTAGCTTTAATGAAGGACATTTTCAGAATGGTGAAAAACAGTAGGTTGTCAGTAGGGGTAGGGGTGGCTGGGGGGATGGGTAGTGGATTTCCTTCCCTCTAAATGGGGAGTGTTTATGTGGAGATGCAGGTGTTTGGTCAGAATGTTGGAATGATAAGGATGGGTCAAATTGGATGAGTATTTGTATGTGTGTTTGGGGGCTGGATTTGTCATTAGTTATATATGTGTGAGTTTTATTTTTAAAATCTTTCTGTCCATCTATTTGTCTATTTTATATAGTAATATTAATTTTTCTGTGTATTTATCTATATATATCCAGTTTCCATAACATCTCGTGTTTGTCTACTTTTCTCCACATATTGTCGGATTAACCTCCTCACATTTCTCCTATATATATATATATATATATATATATATATATATATATATACAAAGTACAAATTCTAGCAAGGAATTGTGTTTCTTATCTTCATCTTTTTGTGCTTCAAAAAAAATTGTTTTCTCTAGTATAAGTACAACTTCCAGCAAGTAATCTTTCTTGTGGATAAAATCCATAAGACTTTCAAACAAAAAATGGCAAATAAATTATATGCGAACGTGACTGTCCCTTTGAAATTTAGATTTGTGACTATAAATTCATGGAGTGAGGGAAGATTTATACTTTATAAGCCAAGAAAACATGGCACCCCTTTTTCTTCTACTTCTTTCTTTTCTTTGTGTCGCTACCCTCAAAGAAAAGCACGTCGCTTCTAAAGTGGCTTTTAAACACCTTTTTGTGGCTTCGCATTAAAAGCAATCGGCATATAAACTTTCAGCACGGCTGCTTTTGTGACGGAGAGGTAGACGACATCTTGTTTTATAAAAGTACATAAGCCGAAGAAGAAAAAAAAGAACTTTTATATGTAAGACGTGTGGGTAGATTGTGTAAGAATGGTTGTTACGTATGCTTTGCAGATATGAGATGGTTAGAGAGGTTTTGTATTTTTGCTTTGTGTAAAGATGGTCGAGAAAAATGTAGGACTATATATATTTACCAACCCCTCCGCACGAGCAGGATGCGACACAAGGTCAATTTCTTAAGCGGGGTTCACCTTAGGTATACAGGGTGTCCAATTGCATGTCATTAGTATGTAGATATGGATAATGGTATTAATACTGTGAAACAATTTTATTAATAATTGAAGTTTAATTTTTTTTTAAATTCAACTATGGAGAATGTGACGTAAATAAGAAAGGGTGATTGTGACTTGTGTAGTAATATAGTTTTGGTTACAGACAGACAAACACACAATCTCCATTATAATAAGAAGATACAGAGCAATATTTAACTTTCAAAGAAAGAAAAAAAATGACGATTTGTTATGCATGAAGAGGTAAGAGAACTATATATATATATATATATATATATATATATATATATATATATATATATATATATATATATATATATACAGGGTGTCCCAGGAGTCATGTATTATCCAGGTTTTGAAAAACAACACTTTAGTTATTTCAAAAACATATTCATAGATAGTGATTAACGCCATAAATTTTCTATCTCTCAATTTGAGCATTTATTATAATAATTCTCAATAACAGTGATTTGAAATCAACAAAGGTATATTTTTGAAAACCAGAATGGTGTGTAACTTCTGGGACACCCTGTGTTTTGTGTTGTATATATTTACGATACCCCTCCGCACGAGCAGGATGCGACACAAGGTCAATTTCTTAAGCAGAGTTCAACAGGTTTGAATTCAGAGTTTTCCTTCTCCTAGACTGGTTGCCTAACCAAGGTTAAAGAGCCCAGTCTGCCCTACTATTTATCCATAGCTGGAGGGAGAGTAGGATTCATACCTTTCCCAAGGGTATTAGCGCTATGTGAAATGCCAACAGCTGTGAAATGCAATTATCACATCCAGGATTTGAACTTGGGGCGACGAGTCCATTTCCCATAACTTTAACTATCGCACCACGCGCTTCCAACAAAATGTAGGACCATATGACCTTTAGGAACCCCTTTTTGATCTCGATTCAGAAGGACATGTTTTTCATTTACGCCTTTAATATCCGGTTGTTTGTTATGGGTTAGGGTTAGGGATTAGGGTTAGGGTGAGGGGTTAGTTTTATAATTATAAAAAAGACTCTAAAATCGCCTGTTAACAAACAACCTGATATTGACAGTGTAAATGAAAACTACGTCCTGAATCGAGTTCAAAAACGGGTGCCTAAAGGTCATATGGTCTAAAATGTACATAATACACAATCACCCTACGATAGATAGATAGATTGATATAAAGAGATTGGGATATATATATATATATATATATATATATATATAATATATATATATATATATATATATATATACGTGGCGCTGTAGTGAAGAATTGGCTCAAAAAACAGGCGACAGAATTTTATGGGGCAGGGATACATGCTCCCATCCAAAGGTGGAACATTGCTATTGACAGAAACAGTGACTATGTGAAGTAGTAGGGATATGATCCACAGAGGATCAGCTTCATTTTAACGTATGATACACTGTTGTGGCCAGGTTAGGGGCCAGAATAAAGACACAACAGAGGAAATGAGTTAAACAAATATATCAACAAAGAACGGTAGTACAAACATATACAAATAAAAAAGGTTAGTCGCGAGGCTGTCTCTTCAGCTATCCACTGAAATATAACTCCTTAAGTGTAGAACCTGCTGCAATTTATAGTTGGAAGAGTTCATGCATGTGTGGTAAATTACTGTTGTGATGTTAGTCCAACAGTAAAAAAGAAGTCAAGTCGGGATAGGGTAAAATAAGACAAGTGTATTTACAATAATGGTACATGTACGACTAGCTTGTCGTTAACGGTAATAGTACAACCTTTTCACTCGGTGTCTCACTATTTATAGTGAGAACCGGTGTATATTCTCCACTGTAGGAACGGCCGGTACAACAATTACCATAACATATACATTTCTGTTTTGGCAATTATACCTGTCCTCAAAAAATTGTATTACTTTTTGACTCACCCTCCTATATATTTCACTTCACTTCATAGTTTTGAAATAAATACCCTGACTTGACCGTGATGTCATTCCAACCTGTATTAAATATTCCTGTCCAATAAAAAAAAGTTTGTTTTCTTCTCGTTTCCCGCCCTCCGGAATGGCCAGCTGTTAATATCATTAATATTCCGGATACTACCCGCCATTTTTAAGTAACTAATGAAAACTCTATTTTGGAGATATTTTAACGCAAAAATGTAAAATAGATACGAAAACATTTACTTTCTTTCTTTCTACTATTTTATTTATTTGTTAATTGTTTGCTTGTTTCTTTCTTTTTTTTCCTTTGCTTGTCTTATTCATTTCTTTTTCTGTCCTTTCTTTCTTTCATTCATTATTTCCGTCTTTGTTTGTTTGTTTCTTTCCTTCCTTCTTTCGTTCTTTCTTTCTTTCTTTCATTCTTTACTTCTTTGTTTGTTTGTTTATTTCTTTCCTTCTTTCTTTCTTTTTACTGTTTTATTCATTTCCTTTTCTGTCCTTTCTTTCTTTGTTCTTTCTTTCTTTCCCTCTTTCTTTCTTTCTTTCTTTCTTTTGACTGTTTTATTCATTTCTTTTTCTATCCTTTCTTTCTTTCTTTCTTTCTTTCTTTCTTTCTTTCCTTCATTCTTTCTTGCTTTCTTTCCTTCTTTCTTTCTTTTGACTGATTATTAATTTCTTTTTCTATCCTTTCATTCTTTCCTTCTTTCTTTCTTTCTTTCTTTTTCTTTCTTTTGACTGTTTTATTCATTTCTTTTTTTCCTTTCTTTCTTTCTTTCTTTCTTCTTTCTTCATTCTTTCTTGCTTTCTTTCCTTCTTTCTTTCTTTTTGACTGATTATAATTTCTTTCTATCCTTTCATTCTTTCCTTCTTTCTTTCTTTCTTTCTTTCTTTCTTTCTTTCTTTCTTTTGACTGTTTTATTCATTTCTTTTTCTATCCTTTCTTTCTTTTTTTTCTTTCTTTTTTCTTTTTTTTTTTTCTTTTCTTTTTTTTTCTTTTCTTTCTTTCTTTCTTTCTTTTTGACTGTTTTATCTATTTATTTTTCTGTCCCTTTCTTCTTTTTCTTTATACTTACTTTTCGTTTCTTTAAGTTTATTCTATGTTTTTACTTCTTTCTTTCTTCTTTTCTTTCTTTCTTTCTTTCTTTCTTTCTTGTTTTTTTTTAAAATTTTCCAGTCCCTTTCTTTTTAAATTTTTCCCTTATTTTTATTTCTATTCCCCAAGTTTATTTTTCTTTCTTACTTTCTTTCTTTTCTTTTATCATTAACAACATCAAAATGTATACATTGCCTTTCTTTGTGAAAGAGTCCCCTGATGTAGTAAATAACGTACTGGACTTAAAATTCTTAAGAAGCGAGTTCGAAATTCAGTTGTGCTATTAGGTACAATTTAGGACTATACGAAAATGTTTGGTTTTTGATTTAGTGGCAAAATCTGGTTCTTATAATACGTTAGAAAGGCTTCAGAGAAACCTTCCAACGTAGGTGAATATCTATTAATAATGGAGATTCGCTTTCGGTTTTTGTCTGTAACAAAAACTACGTCACTGCTTACGTCACATTACCCAAAATCGTCATAACGTAGAATAAATACACTCAAAATTTAAACATGCAACATTAGACAGTCCTCATTGTTTTTTTAAAACAAGTTTTAATAAATACATGACTGGTATTATATATCTATATATAGTTTGTTTCCTTTTAATACATATTTAAAGTTTACATTTCAAATTGTTTTATTTTGTAATCATTTAATGAATTTGATGATTTTACTTACTTAGGGTACAAACTCGCTGACATTGAATTTCTTACTCCCACCCCTCAGGCAATGTTTCAAAAATGTATTTTAACATCGCCCGGAGGAAGTTTATTATTTTGCTAGTAAACATAATAAATTTCCAAACAAAGAAGTAAAATACCACAAGAATAAAGATTTTATTGTCTGAGTACATTGAATATGACATATATAACAAGATACAACTGCCAGGACGAAAGTCTATGGGAAGTAAGAAAGTGTTCTTACTGAATATAAGAGTCACTTACTTGTCCATGACCCATGTGGTAGGGTCTAGACAGGGCTACGTACACACATGGGGACGAACCTAAAGGTGGGGACAAACCCACCCACCGTTAATGAACAGAGACACCACTCGTTTAGTCTATCTCAGCGGAGTATATCACAAATAAATATATGAAATCCTTATTGCGTTAAAAATAAATTTATTTAGGCTACCTTTGCCTCTTTACGTCTGATTTCATAATGGATTAAATTTTCATAATACATGTATATATATATAATATATATATATATATGTGTGTGTGTGTGTGTGTGTGTGTGTGTGTGTGTGTGAAATAAAAGGAATTAATCCGACAGTGTGAATTTGATATATTAAAAAAACAAATGATGTTTACAAATGCATGGGATCATCAGGAGATGAAACGGTGCACATTCTCTCCTGATGATCCCAAGCATTTGTAAACATCATTTGTTTTTTTCAATATATCATATATATATATATAATATATATATATGATAGAGAGAGAAAGAGAGAGAGAGAGGAGAGAGAGAGAGAGGGAGAGAGAGGGAGGGAGGGAGAGGAGAGAGAGAGAGATTGAATTTCTGTATGATTATAGATTTTGAATATCTATTTAAATATCAGATCCTATATGATTGTCATGGCCCTATTACTTTAATGGCAATCCCTAATGTGTGTGCTAGTAGGCGGTGGTTGAGGTTCTTAGTCTCCTGGGATATGATCTTAAACTGCATCTATTTGTGAAGTTCCTATTCCATACTCTATCCCATTCTCTCTTGGCGGCACTACAAATTCTTTGAAACTTTACACCTTTCTTCAATTGTACTGTGGACTTTTACCTTACGTTTTGTAGCTGGAATATATCATGAACATTTTTGATACTTATTATACACTTTTTTATATATTTTTACATCAAACTCTTTTGAATTTTATTATGGATTATAATTCTTCTGATTTTTAAAATAAAATGTATTTTATTTTTAACACAGAATACGCATTTAAACAAAAAAAATTCCAGCATCGAAAACCAGCGTTCGTTTGTACCTCCTTCTAACGGTTATTTATTCCGTCTTTCATTCATATGTTGCTCTTGATGAAGACCGCTTTATTAAAACGGTCGAAACAGATTCTGTCAGCAAATTATTAACATCATTTGTTTTTTCAAAAAAATGTTAAATTCATATATATATATATATATATATATGTGTGTGTGTGTGTGTGTGTGTGTGTGTGTGTGTGTGTGTGTTTTACTAAAAAGTATATTTGAACTTAAATCTTTGCTAAACGTCCTTTCATACGTCTGTAACTTTTCTGAACAGTTTCTCAGGTAAAAACAACATTCATCCAAGCGTGCAGACGCATGCGCGCAAGCGAGCATGCGCAGTGCGGACATTCCTATGTTCGCTTTGAAAACAGTGTAAGACTGTAAGGGCAATTGACCTGAGAAGCAGGGCTACGTTTGACTAATTTCCCCTGAGTGGTGCCGTGTTGCTAAAATGGACAGAAGGTATATATGAGAAGCAACCATCCGTTTTTCAAATGGGATCCCTATGCCTTCATCCTATACAGGCATATACACCCCTCTCTCTCTCTCTCTCTCTCTCTCTCTCTCTCTCTCTCTCTCTCTCTCTCTCACGCTATATATATATATATATATATATATATTGCCTCTTGGCATGAATTATCTAATAAATAAATAGTATGTGATTAGATTAACACCGGGGTCTCCATGCGGCTTTTATCAGAGACTTCACACGTTATCCCGCCAGACTGTCCAATGAAATGTGTTAGGTATTTAAAAGGAAATATGTGGATATCCACAAAAGGCTACCTCTGTATCTGTTAGTCTCTTTCATTAACATACGTATGTGCCTACTCATAATATATATATATATATATATATATATATATATATATATATTATATATATAAGTGTTTCTTCAATTTTCAAATTATTCTAAGAACGTTAACTCCCTTTCAAAACATTTTTTAACAGATTGATAAACAAGGACTATCACAGTCTCCTCATTATTCTGTGATTAATTTTTTTTTTTTACTCAACCTTATATCAACAAAAGCTCTGAAGAAAATCTGCTCAACAGATCGAAACACTGCAGCGTCGGCTAATAAACTTACCACTTATTTATTTGAACTACATATATATATATATATATATATATATATATATGTGTGTGTGTGTGTGTGTGTGTGTGTGTGTGTGTAATTTGAAAATGGAAATGAATCCGACGATATGTTGAAAGGAAAAATAAATAAAGGAAAGAAAATGTTGAATGTGTAAAATAGATTTAATATGAGTTACTAACACGTGTTTCGGCCAGGTGTTTGTTAATGTACACAAGCATTCTATTTATTATTATTTTAAATATAAAAAATAATAATAATAATAATAATAATAATAATAATAATAATAATAATAATAATAATAATAATATAGAATTATAAAATGTTCAAGCACACAAAGAATAACGGCCTTCATCAGAGTAAAATGTTAGATATTTAAAGTTAAAACGGTCAAAATACATAGAATTTTGAAGTGTTCGAAAAAAAAAAATAACTTCAAAGCAAACCAAAGCAAAGATTGAATTTACTATTGAATGCTTTAAATCTCACAATTGAAAATTCCATTTGTAAATTAGCAAATATTTAATTATATAAGTTGTACAGTTGAGTCCAGATTTAAATTCGAAACCTCAAATTAAAGTTTCATTTTCAATATTTTTAGCCCAACAGGTTTACTAGAGGGAGTCATGAATTTTCGAATGTTTTGGTAAATGTTGGTTTATTGCATGTATATCAAATGAGAGCAGCAGCTGAAGCCGTGGAGGGTCACCCACTGTGATTTGTAGTATTGTGATAGTTGGTTAGGTTGATAGTGTCTTCTCTCTCTCTCTCTCCTCTCTCTCTCTCTCTCTCTCTCTCTCTCTCTCTCTCTCTCTGTGAGTGTGTGTGAGTGTATGTGAGTGTGAGTGTGTTTGTGTGTGAGTGTGTGTGTGTGTGAATGTGTGAGTATGAGTGTGTGAGTGTGTGTGTGAGTGTGTGTGTATATATATGTGTGTGTTGGAGTGTGAGTATGTGTGTGTGAGTGAGTGTGTGAGTGTGTGTGAGTGTGAGTGTGTGTGTGAGTGCAAGTGTGTGTGTGTGAGTGTGATGTGTGTGTGTGAGTGCAAGTGTGAGTGTGTAAGTGTGTGTGTGTGAGTGTGTGTGTGTGAGAGAGATAGTGCAAGTGTGTGTGTGTGTGTGTGAGTGTGTGGTGTGTGTGTGTGTGTGTGTGCGTGTGTGTGTGTGTGTGGTGGTGACGTGGTGCGATTCTTTAAATTTCCCCTTATGCGTGGTGTAGCCCCCCGAAGGCCATAAAAAGAATAAAAGGTCTTTCTCAATTTTCCATTTGACCTTACTTTGTTTAAATCGAGCCGGCCACGATGTAATGAAAAGCCAGACCTTAAGGGCCACCAATGAGCAAAGCCATCAGACGTGAAATTAAAGGTCACCGTTTATTGATCAGAGACTCCGAAGCGGATTGAACAGAAGAATATTTAGCTGCGAATCCTTTGTAGTTGGTAGGTATGAGATATATCGAACGTTGTTAGTGCGTGGATTAAAGAGGATGAAGCAAATACAAAGCGAGTTGAATTAACCTTTCAAGTTTCAGACAAATACTGAAAAACGCGGAGAAATACGAGTAGAAAGAAAATGTATTGATTTTAAGGCCAACCCGGGGCCAACAGCTGATTAAAACTAAAAATCTTATTAGGCATTGCCTGGACAGAAAAATCCCACTATATAACCCCACCGATATTTTTTGCCTCGAAAAGAAGTGGGGTCAAAGTTAAGTGACCTGAAAAAAATCAGAAAGTTTTGAAATAGAATAACTGATGCGTTATAAAATTCATTCATTGATAAATCAACACTGAAAATTAAAATTGGATGATTTTTATATTTTTTTCAATCGGGTTGGTTAAATTTATTTTGTAAAATACGGATTTTATGTCATCTTTAAATTTAGAGAGATCGAAATCAGTTTTAGAATGTTTTAAAAGAAGCGAATGTCTTAAAATAAATAAAATAAGGGGCGGGTTAGCTCAGTCGGTAGAGCGTTCGGGTAGAAACCACAAGGTTCCTAGTTCGATACCGGTCTTCGCCAACTCAGCGTATGAGTAGCACAGGGATCTGTGCGGTAAATTAAGGAGCTGATGGTAGGTGTGGAACTCCACCTCATACGCTAAAAATAATCTCCTTGGTTTAGCACAAGTGAAAAGGGAATAGACTCCCTCGCTGATTGGCTTAAATACCGACTTTAGGCTGCCCCTACGAAACAAAATACTTTAATGTATTATAGATTTTAAGGCCAACCCAGGGGCAACAGCTGATTAAATCTAAAAACGTTATTGGGCATTGCCTGGACAGCAACATCCCACAATGCATAGGATCTTCGGCTGACTCCTGTCAGTATCACTAGAACCTTCGTATAAAAAGTGTTATCAAATTTTAAAATACAACAAATACGTGTTCAAAAAGTATCTAGATAAATGGAACATTTTCTTCGATTTGGTTTGCTTTGCTTTAGGAGATTCCATCCTTAAGCACCACTGGGCCACCACTCAAGGCAACAGGTGCCCCATTTTTTTGGGGGGCTTAATACCCTTCAGAGGTTCAGTCGGTTTATTCTAAGTCGTAGCCGAGGGGACACATTTTTATTTAGTCTATATGTATTACTTATATTTTATTATACTTTCTATGCTTCTTACTTAATACAAATGAGAGTAAGACCATGTTTCACTAATAAAGTTCAATCACAGTACAACGTTTAATCAATTATATATATTATATATATATATATATATATATATATATGTGTGTGTGTGTGTGTGTGTGTGTGTGTGTGTGTGTGTGTGTGTGTGTGTGTGGAAAGAGGATTGGAATGAATCCGACAGAATATGGTGGAGATGTGAGGAACAAAAGAACAAAACTCAGACAAAGTGTGTAGATATATTTCGCTAGAGCTTTGAGCTCGGCATCATCAGTCGTTTTAATGAATTATCAGGTCATCTTCTCTTCCTCTCCAACGATTCCTGCTTGACCATTCAAAACCTCTCGTCACCAACGCTTACCCACCCACTTGACCTCCTCTCCTATCCACCTCCTGCGCCACATTATCCCTTCTATAAAACGCTTGTATGATAACCTGATAATTCATTAAAACGACTGATGATGACGAGCTCAAAGCTCTAGCGAAATATATCCTACACACTTTTGTCTGAGTTTTGTTCTTTTGTTCCTCATATCTCCACCACACACCACACACACGCACACACACACACACACACACATATATATATATATATTATAATATATGTGTGTGTGTATATATATATATATATATATAT
>CM042156.1:17571534-17584034 GCA_023376005.1 Doryteuthis pealeii
GAGATTTATTATCATATTCATTAAGATAAATTCAAACAATTAAAAATCAATAATACTAAATACAGATTTTTAGTATCAATATGTAAATCAGCCTTCACGTTCACACAGTAAACCTCTATTTTGCTGTATACATAAATACAGTTGCATGTTATTAGTATGTAGATATGGTTAACAGTATTAATAATGTAAAATAATGTTATTAGTAATCGAGGTTTGAATAAGAATAAAATCATGAAAGATGTAATTAATATAACTTAGGGAATTGTGATTTGAGTAGTGATATAGTTTCGGTTACACACAGACAAACACACTATCTCAATTAGAATAAGATTAGAAGAGACAGAGAATCAACGTTTCCAACTGTTCTTCCCTCAACTATGGGTAAATATTAAGGAAGACTGGGTTTACTTGACTTGTAAAGGCAACCGATCTAGGGGAAGGAAAAATTACATTGTGTTGCAATGTTAACTGCGCGGATCTGCTGGTTATTTTTTTATGGTGAAGTCGTTTTTGTTATATTAGGTATTCAATTTCTCTAAACACATTTTAAAGACATATATTAAAACTGATTTGTTCATCTAACTAACCTATGAATATGACTCTAACAGGTACTACCACTTTGGGTAAAAGATTCGAGCCGACAGGCAGAGACCCCAGCCAGCAGCCAAAAGAACACTTCATGTCTCCCGTCAGCAAACACCCCTCGAGCACTCATTGTGAACATTGCGCTCTTCGCCAGCCACCGGCATTTTCATTGTGAAGCTCTGCGCATTTACCACCCACACACCGAAGAAAATAAAGAAGGGTCCTATCTTTGTATATACGTATCTGTTGTTTATTGAAGTCCAGTAGTAGTCGGCTATACAACATTGTATGTACACTCAAATTCGATACATGCCGGTGAAAATCAAAGTAACCTTAACCCGAAAATGACAAATACATGGCACCAGAATAATTCAAGAATAACCTTATAGAAAATGGTAAAAATGTTTTCTTCTTATAAGTTTGGCATAGAAAAAGACCATATCCGATGACGTGAGAAACTCTAGTATTCTTGGAAGATTTTCGCAAAAAAAATGGGCAAGGATATCATATTTTTAAGGAATCTTCTTTTGGCATTCTGTTTGTTGTGCTTTCGGCATTTAGTGTTTGTTTATTTTGCCAATGAATTGTTTTACGCTCAATTGGCTTACAATGAATTGTTTTCAAAGGTAAAAAGGAAATAAAGATGACTTTGGCTGACTTGTCCAAAAAATGAAATTATGAAGTTTATTCCTGAACAGTCTACGGTGGACAGAAAAAATAGGATTATCTTGAGATAGATAGATAGATAGATAGATAGATAGATAGATAGATTGGCAAACAAAGAGACAGAAACGGAGAGGGTTAGAGAGTAAAGAACTGACAGATAAAACAGGCTAAGATAGATAGATAGATAGATAGGAATAGAGATAGATAGATAGATAGATAGATAGATAGATACTAACAGACTGAAATAGATAGATAGATAGATAGATAGATAGATAGATAGATATATGGATAGATATGAACAGACTGAGATAGATAGATAGATAGATAGATAGATAGATAGATAGATAGATATGAGACTGAGATAGATAGATAGATAGATAGATATGAACAGATGAGATAGAGAGATGAGATAGATAGATAGATAGATAGATATGAACATAGATAGATAGATAGATAGAGAGAGAGAGATAGATAGATAGATATGAACAGACTGAGGTAGCTAGCTAGCTAGCTAGCTAGCTAGAGAGATAGATAGATAGATAGATATGGATAGACGCAGATAATATAGATATATAGATATGCACCATTGATATTGAGTCTGACTATGAGGGTTTGATAGATAGGTATGTACTGTGAGAGATAGATAGATGGATAGATAGAGGAGGACAGTCCGAAAATTAAAATAATCCTTAGTCTTAATTCCTCTGTTGTTTGCTTTTAATGTATTCTTCTAAAAGTTGCTTTTTTCAATTGGGAAGTACCGGTTGTTTTATCTCTCCGAATTCGTGAATAGTTCTTTGATCAACAGTCAAACTATTCAAAATGATTCAGAGAACACCTAAAGAAGGCCGGAGGATATAACTGCCGAAACTTTGTGTGTTCACATACCCATTAAAGATGAGAACAATAGTCTGAAAAATCAAATTAATACATATCAAGCCTTATCTAAAAAAATCCCTCTCACATAAAATCCTGTTGACTGTTCTTTGAGCCACTTCTTAACTACATATTTCACTTATTCGTCACTGGAATAATATTTACCTCTCCTCGGGCCCATGAAAGAAGGTTTAATAGGCAAACAGGGATACATGCTCTCATTCGAAGGTGGAACGTTGCTATTGAGAGAAATGGTGACTATGTGGAGAAGTAGAGATGTAATTCACAGAGAGTCAACTTCATTTTGATGTATGATACATGTTCCTGTGTTGATAATTATACCTGTCCAAAACAAAATGGCATTACTTTTTGACTCCCCTATGTGGAGAAGTAGGGATGTGATCCACAGAGGACTAGCTTCATTTTGATGTATGATACATGTTCCTGTGTTGGTAATTGTACCTGTCCCAAACAAAATGGCATTAGTTTTTGACTCACCTATGTGGAGAAGTAGGGATGTGATCCACAGAGGAACAGCTTCATTTTGATGTATTATATATATTCCTGTATTGGTAATTGTACCTGTTCTAAACAAAATGGCATTACATTTTGACTCACCTATATGGAGAAGTATGGATGTGATCCACAGAGGACCAGCTTCCTTTTGATGTATGATACATGTTCCTGTGTTGGTAATTGTACCTGTCCTAAACAAAATGGCATTACATTTTGACACACCTATGTGGAGAAGTATGGATGTGATCCACAGAGGACCAGCTTCATTTTGATGTATGATACATGTTCCTGTGTTGGTAATTGTACCTGTCCTAAACAAAATGGCATTACTTTTTTAAACACCCTCGTATGTTCGTTATTCATGCAGGAATAGAAAACGCAGTTTTAAATTCATTACTAGAAATCTTTTCTGTTTCTTTTTTGTGTTTTACCAAAGTCTGAACGTCATTGTTTGAAGAATTAAATGAATAGAGAGATAGACAACAACAAAAGAAAACGAAAGAAAAATGGTTTTGGTTTTGTTGATAGACCTGACTGGCCATGTCGAGATGCCTACGGCATATCGAGGTTGGGCAATGTTGGGTAAAGCGTAAACTCTGACCCCTGGAGGCCAGCCAGCCGACTTTTTATGCCAACTCTCCAAGAAGATGTGTTATTATGGCAAAACGGACATGTTATTTGTCTTGGCTGTTGGGGAATATTTGCTTTTTTTTGCACTGAGGTCTTTTCGAAATCGCAGCCATTTTTAGTAGGACTATATAATTCAGGCGGGAAAATGAAGCTGCTAATATTCAAGCAACAGACGAAGAAGAAAAAGAAGAAGAAGAAGAACAACAACAGTAGCAACAACAACAATAACAACAACTAACTAAATAAAGGTAAAAATAGATAACAAGAAGAAGAAGAAGAAGAAGAGGAAGAAGAAGAAGAAAAAGAAGAAGAAGAAGAAGAAGAGGAAGAAAAAGAAGAAGAAGAAGAAGAAGAAGAACAACAACAACAACAACAACAACAAACCATAAAAAGGCAAAAATAGATAATAATAATAATAATAATAATAATAATAATAATAATAATAATAATAATGATAATAATAATAATAACCTGGAAATCAGAGGAAGAATTGAGACCACCCAGAATACTGCCTTGCTGCAATCTGCTAGAATACTCAGAAGAGTCCTGGAGATGTGAGGAGACTTGTAGCCACTCAGACTCCAGGGAAATACTATAAGCTAACGCTGGTGTGAAAAATTCTCATAATAATAATAATAAGAAGAAGAATAAGAATAATAATAGACGGAAGAAGAACAACAATGAGAAGTACAAAAAGAAGAAGACCAACAATGATGTCGACAACAACAGCGAGAACAATAAAAAAAACAGCAAGAACCAGAGGACAACAAGAACAAGAATAGAACAAGAAGTGAAGAAAGAAAGACTTGAATAAGAGAGAGAGGGGGGAAAAGGATTGATTTAGAGAGAAGAAGAAGAAGAAGAAGAAGAAGAAGAAGAAGAAGAAGAAGAAGAAGAAGAAGAGAGGGACGTTTGAATAAATTTGAAGAAGAAATGAAAGATACAATAGAAGAAGTAAGATGGAAAGGAGAAGAACAATAGAAAGAGAAAGACGATTAATTAAAAGCTAGAACAAATGAAAGAAGAAGAAGAAGAAGAAGAAGAAGAAGAAGAAGAAGAAGAAGAAGAAGAGAGGGACATTTGAAAATAAACCGGAAGAAGAATGAAAGATACATAGAAGAAGTAAAGAGGAAAAGGAGAAGAACATAGAAAGAGAAAGACGATTAATTAAAAGCTAGAACAAATGAAAGAAGAAGAAGAAGAAGAAGAAGAAGAAGAAGAAGAGAGAAGAAGAGAGGGACTTTGAATAAACCGGAAGAAGAAATGAAAGATACAATAGAAGAAGTAAAGATGGAAAGGAGAAGAACAATAGAAAGAGAAAGATGATTAATTAAAAGCTAGAACAAATGAAGAAGAAGAAGAAGAAGAAGAAGAAGAAGAAGAAGAAGAAGAAGAAGAAGAGAGGGACGTTTGAATAAACCGGAAGAAGAAATGAAAGATACAATAGAAAAGTAAAGATGGAAAGGAGAGAAGAACAATAAGAAAGAGAAAGACGATTAAATTAAAAGCTAGAAAAATGAAAGAAGAAGAAGAAGAAGAAGAAGAAGAAGAAGAAGAAGAAGAAAGAAGAAGAAGAAGAAGAGGGACGTTTGAATAAACCGGAAGAAGAAATGAAAGATACAATAAAAGAAGTAAAGATGGAAAAGGAGAAGAACAATAGAAAGAGAAAGATGATTAATTAAAAGCTAGAACAAATGAAAGAAGAAGAAGAAGAAGAAGAAGAAGAAGAAGAAGAAGAAGAAGAAGAAGAAGAAGAGAGGGACGTTTGAATAAACCGGAAGAAGAAATGAAAGATACAATAGAAGAAGTAAGATGGAAAGGAGAAGAACAATAGAAAGAGAAAGATGATTAATTAAAAGCTAGAACAAATGAAGAAGAAGAAGAAGAAGAAGAAGAAGAAGAAGAAGAAGAAGAAGAAGAAGAGAAGAAGAAGAAGAAGAAGAAGAAGAAGAAGAAGAAGAAGAAGAGAGGGACGTTTGAATAAACGGAAGAAGAAATGAAAAGATACAATAGAAGAAGTAAAGATGGAAAAGGAGAAGAACAATAGAAAGAGAAAGACGATTAATTAAAGCTAGAACAAATGAAAGAAAAGAAGAAGAAGAAGAAGAAGAAGAAGAAGAAGAAGAGAGGGACGTTTGAATAAACCGGAAGAAGAAATGAAAGATACAATAGAAGAAGTAAAGATGGAAAGGAGAAGAACAATAGAAAGAGAAAGACGATTAATTAAAAGCTAGAACAAATGAAAGAAGAAGAAGAAGAAGAAGAAGAAGAAAGAAGAAGAAAGAAGAAGAAGAGAGGGACGTTTGAATAAACCGGAAGAAGAAATGAAAGATACAATAGAAGAAGTAAAGACAGGAAAAGGAGAAGAACAATAGAAGAGAAGACGATTAATTAAAAGCTGAAACAAATGAAAGAAGAAGAAGAAGAAGAAGAAGAAGAAGAAAGAAGAAGAAGAAGAAGAAGAAGAGGGACGTTTGAATAAACCGGAAGAAGAAATGAAAGATACAATGAAGAAGTAAAGACCAGGAAAAGGAGAAGAACAATAGAAGAGAAAGACGATTTAATTAAAAGCTAGAAAAATGAAAGAAGAGAGAAGAGAGAAGAAGAAGAGAAGAAGAAAA
Source organism: Doryteuthis pealeii (assembly GCA_023376005.1). Taxonomy (NCBI): domain Eukaryota; kingdom Metazoa; phylum Mollusca; class Cephalopoda; order Myopsida; family Loliginidae; genus Doryteuthis; species Doryteuthis pealeii. The sequence continues at coordinate 17,577,429 of CM042156.1, forward strand.
GAAGAGAGGGACGTTGAATAAACCGGAGAAGAAATGAAAGATACAATAGAAGAAGTAAAGATGGAAAAGGAGAAGAACAATAGAAGAGAAAGATGATTAATTAAAAAGCTAGAACAAATGAAAGAAGAAGAAGAAGAAGAAGAAGAAGAAAAGAAGAAGAGAGAAGAAGAGAGGGACGTTTGAATAAACCGGAAGAAGAAATGAAAGATACAATAGAAGAAGTAAAGATGGAAGGAGAAGAACAATAGAAAGAGAAAGACGATTAATTAAAAGCTAGAACAAATGAAAGAAGAAGAAGAAGAAGAAGAAGAAGAAGAAGAAGAGAAGAAGAAGAAGAAGAAGAAGGACGTTTGAATAAACCGGAAGAAGAAATGAAAGATACAATAAAGAAGTAAAGAGGAAAAGGAGAAGAACAATAGAAAGAGAAAGATGATTAATTAAAAGCTAGAACAAATGAAGAAAGAAGAAGAAGAAAGAAGAAGAAGAAGAAGAGAAGAGAAGAAGAAGAAGAGAGGGACGTTTGAATAAACCGGAAGAAGAAATGAAGATACAATAGAAGAAGTAAAGATGGAAAAGGAGAAGAACAATAGAAAGAGAAAGATGATTAATTAAAAGCTAGAACAAAAGAAGAAGAAGAAGAAGAGAAGAAGAAAAGAGAAGAGAAGAAGAAGAAGAAGAAGAAGAAGAAGAAGAAGAAGAAAAAGAAGAAGAAGAAGAGAGGGCGTGAATAAACCGGAAGAAGAAATGAAGATACAATGAAGAAGTAAAGATGGAAAAGGAGAAGACAATAGAAAGAGAAAGACGATTAATTAAAAGCTAGAACAAATGAAGAAAGAAGAAGAAGAAGAAGAAGAAGAAGAAGAAGAAGAAGAGAGGAGGACGTTTGAATAAACCGGAAGAAGAAATGAAAGAATACAATAGAAGAAGTAAAGATGGAAAAGGAGAAGAAATAGAAAGAGGAGACGATTAATTAAAAGCTAGAACAATGAAAGAAGAAGAAAGAAGAAGAAGAAGAAGAAGAAGAAGAAGAAGAAGAAGAAGAAGAGAGGGACGTTTGAATAAACCGGAAGAAGAAATGAAAGATACAATAGAAGAAGTAAAGACAGGAAAGGAGAAGAACAATAGAAAGAGAAAGACGATTAATTAAAAGCTAGAAAAATGAAGAAGAAGAAGAAGAAGAAGAAGAAGAAGAAGAAGAAGAAAGAAGAAGAGGAGGGAGGTTTGAATAACCGGAAGAAGAATGAAAGATACAATAGAAGAAGTAAAGACAGGAAAAGGAGAAGAACAATAGAAGAGAAAGACGATTAATTAAAAGCTAGAACAAATGAAAGAAGAAGAAGAAGAAGAAGAAGAAGAAGAAGAGAGAAGAAGAAGAGAAGAAGAAGAAGAGGGACGTTTGAATAACCGGAAGAAGAAATGAAAGATACAATAGAAGAAGTAAAGACAGGAAAAGGAGAAGAACAATAGAAAGAGAAAGACGATTAATTAAAAAGCTAGAACAAATGAAAGAAGAAAGAAGAAGAAGAAGAGAGAAGAAGAAGAAGAAGAAGAGAGGGAGTTTGAATAAACCGGAAGAAGAAATGAAAGATACAATAGAAGAAGTAAAGACAGGAAAAGGAGAAGAACAATAGAAAGAGAAAAGACGATTAATTAAAAGCTAGAACAAATGAAGAAGAAGAAGAAGAAGAAGAAGAAGAAGAAGAAGAAGAAGAAGAAGAGAGGCGTTTGAATAAACTTGAAGAAGAATGAAAGATACAATAGAAGAAGTAAAGATGGAAAAGGAGAAGAACAATAGAAAGAGAAAGATGATTAATTAAAGCTAGAAAATGAAAGAAGAAGAAGAAGAAGAAGAAAGAAGAAGAAGAAGAAGAAGAAGAAGAAGAAGAAGAAGAAGAAGAAGAAGAAGAGGGACGTTGATAAATTTGAAGAAGAAATGAAAGATACAATAGAAGAAGTAAAGATGGAAAAGGAGAAGAACAATAGAAAGAGAAAGACGATTAATTAAAGCTAGAACAAATGAAGAAGAAGAAGAAGAAGAAGAAGAAGAAGAAGAAGAATTTGAATAAACCGAAGAAGAAATGAAAGATACAATAGAAGAAGTAAGATGGAAAAGGAGAGAACAATAGAAAGAGAAAGACGATTAATTAAAAGCTAGAACAAATGAAAGAAGAAAGAAGAAGAAGAAGAAGAAGAAGAAGAGAAGAAGAGAGGGACATTTGAATAAACCGGAAGAAGAAATGAAAGATACAATAGAAGAAGTAAAGATGGAAAAGGAGAAGAACAATAGAAAGAGAAAGATGATTAATTAAAAGCTAGAACAAATGAAAGAAGAAGAAGAAGAAGAAGAAGAAGAAGAAGAAGAAGAAGAAGAAGAAGAAGAAGAGAAGAAGAAGAAGAAGACGTTTGAATAAACTTGAAGAAGAAATGAAAGATACAATAAAAGAAGTAAAGATGGAAAAGGAGAAGAACAATAGAAAGAGAAAGACGATTAATTAAAAGCTAGAACAAATGAAAGAAGAAGAAGAAGAAGAAGAAGAAGAAGAAGAAGAAGAAGAAGAAGAAGAAGACTACTCAACAACAACAAGAGAAGACCAAGAAGTACAACAAGAATGGGCTAGGATGAATATAAGAACAACAAATAAGAAATAAGAATGAGAAAGAAAGAAAGAAAGAAAGAAAGAAAGAATGAAAGAAGGAAAGGGGGGAAAGTAGAATGATTTAGAGGTAAAAAGAAATGTAACACCTGAAGAAGGAGGATAAGAAAAAGAGAATGAAGAAGAACAACTATAAGCAATATTAAAAGAACAAAAAGAGACCGTTAGTATAAATGTAAAAACAAAAACAAAAATCAAGAAAAGAAAGAAGTAAAGAAAGGAGGAATGAGGATAAATTGGATGATGATAAAAAAAATCACGTGACGTTTTCAGCAGATGTGGATATGGCTGACACTAATAAACATGGGTGGGAAATACTCGCTATATTTCGCCCTAACTCCCAAATGGAATCTCTTTAAAGTGAAACTTCGGGCAAATCGCACTCTTTGTTAATTCTTTGAGTCTCCAGTGAGCCAAGAATGGCACATAAATTGGTCTCAGGAGGAATCGAACAAGCACCAAAAAAAAGTCACTCAAGTGCCAAAAACAAAATAGACATTTATCATAAGCAGACGAATTCAGATAAGTGTTACGTAGTGGATTATTCACGTTGCTAAATCGTGTATGTTAGTAGTCGGACTTAGAAAATCACAACACATGGGTATAGTAGGAACTTTGACTTTATTTCTCTTCCTCGCGTGGTGGGTGGCGAGCGTTGACAATAGAAATGACCGAGGATTGACGATGACTACTACTATTGGGATGACTAGCGTTGATGAGGTGGAAGGTGGCTACGTGACGGCTCACATCCCGTCGGCTGTGACCGTGAGCGGTTGACACTTGTTCTCTGTCCCGAGGGTTCTCTGTCCAACTGACTTGTCTCTGCTATTGACCTCCTCTTTTATGTATATCAGCCGCCTACGCATTTTCTTTTGTTATACTTATCAGCGGACAAATCTATTTCCGAACTTATTTTTACCCTTCCTTCTTTGTTCACTTTACCCGGAAAAAGTCCTTTGTTAGTTTTTTTTCGTCTTTTCTTTGATTCGGTTTAAACGGAAAATCCTACTTCCGTTTTTCCCCTTCTTTTTTATATCTTCAATATACAACAATAGATAAATGCACCAATCGAGGCAGCATCTTGCTATCCTATAAAAGGGATGGAGCACTCTATGGCGGCCTTTACATACATACAGATGTGTGTATTAAAACGGTTAAAATCCCTTTTGCATTCTGTGGGTGACGATAGCCGTGCGGTTAAGCTGTCCGACTGCTACTGAATCGATCCATATTCTATCTCGGCTCTAGGTAGCTCACAAATGTCTAGCCACACTGAAGAGACTTGATAAGTCGAAACACGTGACTGTGGATGACTATATATATAAATATATAACTTTCAAAGAAAGAAAAAGTTAACAAACCGTCATCTGCTACAGTATTTATTTCGACCATAAACTCAAAATGAGTCTAGCCTCTTCAGACAGATTTTACTAATTTTTTGTAAAATCTGTCTGAAGAGGCTGGGCTCATTTTGAGTTCCTGGTCGAAATAAATATTGTAACAGATGAGGGTTTGTTAACTTTTTCTTTCTTTGAAAATTAAATATTGCTCTGTATATAATTGATTTCTTGGTTATTATACATTGAGCTCTCTGTGGGATTTATTGTGTTGTCTCAGGATTCCAGAAAAAGACATAGATAGATAGATAGATGAATAGATAGATATATAGATAGATTGATAGATAACAACCTGATAGGATATATATTAGTATGTTTATTGGCCGCACAATAACTGGGTGTTCCAACTGAAGTAAGAAAAAAAACCTGTAAGCCTGACGCAACACAATCTTCTTACCCCATTTCCTAGGATTATCAAATAGCAATTTAGATGGATATTTAGATAGATGAATACGATCAGGCTGAGATAGATAGATAGATAGATAGATAGATAGATTTGGAACAGAACGAGATAGATAGATAGATAGATAGATAGATAGATAGATAGATTTGGAACAGAACGAGATAGATAGATAGATAGATAGATAGATAGATAGACAGAGGGATAAATATATATATAGGTATATATATATTTATCCCTCTCTCCTTCCTCATTGTCTCTATCTCTATCTCTTTTTGTCCATCTGCCACTCCTCTCTCTCACCCCGTGGTCTCTCTCTCACTCTCTCTCTCTCTCTCTCTCTCTCTCTCTCTCTCTCTCTGCCTCTTTCTCTTTCTCTTTCTCTTTCTCTTTTCTGTCCCTGTATATGTCTGTCTGTCTGTCTGTCTCTCTCTCTCTCTCTCTCTCTCCCCCTCTCTCTCTCCCTCCCCCTCTCTCTCTCTCTCTCTCTCTCTTCTCTCTCTCTCTCTCTCTGTCTGTCTATTTCTCTTTCTCTCTCTATGTCCCCTGTATATGTCTGTCTGTCTGTCTGTCTGTCTCTCTCTCTCTCTCTCTCTCCCCCTCTCTCTCTCTCCCTCCACCCCTCTCTCTCTCTCTCTCTCTCTCTCTCTCTCTCTCTTTTGTCTGTCTCTTTCTCTTTCTCTCTCTATGTCCCTGTATCTGTCTGTCTGTCTGTCTATCTGTCTCTCTCTCTATTCGTTTTCGCTTCAGCTTCTAATTTTCCCCTCTTTTTACTTCATCCGTCTACTAATTACACTTACGTTTTGTCTTTTGATTGTTTTGTTTTTTTATTTCTCAGAGGAAAGGTTGCGGGTGGGGTTTCCTATTTGATTAAGTAGAATTTCCCGCCCTAATCAAGTGATGAAAAGCCTTTTTTCTTTGACTGTCCATTTCCCTCAACGCCGACCACCATAAAAAAAAACCCTAGCCTAGGCCCAATTAGAACCCTTAGAATCAAAACACACGAAGATTTATTTCTCATAACTACATTTTCAAGTCCGCTTTTATTTATTTATTTTTTTATTATTTTTATTTTTTTCAGGAACCAGTTCCTGTCGAAAACGCTACCGTGTGATTTATGGGCCCGCGGCTTTATTGCATCCTCTCGAAGGCTAATTGTGATTTAAAGGTCACGTGGTAAGTGCTTACTAATTGCTAGGAACTCTGGGATTGCAAATTGATGAAAGGTTTGTTAGTTTCTGGTGCAAAGAGGATAATGATTGCGTCAATTGTTTAGTGATACACTTGCCAATCTCGCGATCCAACGGGAAGGTTCAAAATCAATCTAATATTGATTTGAATAAAATATACGTACAAAAGTCGTCTTTCGGCGGGTCGGACTAATGTCGGTATCAACCAGACAGCGTGTGACTCTATCCCCTTTTCATTAGCAGTAGATATTATTTTAGCATCTGAGGTGGGGAGCCACACCTACCATAAGCTCCTCACTTTACCGCACAGATCCCTGTGCTACTCATACGCTGAGTTGGCGAGGGCCGGTATCGAACCCGGAACTTTGTGATTTCTAGGCTGACACTTCTACCGACTGAGCTAAACCGTCCGTAATAGTCTTGTTCTCTAATCTCCCGACCGTTATTATCTTGCAACAACCTCTGGTTTAAAATGAGTCCGCGTAAGTAGGGAGTAGATCTATTTCAATCGAACATAATGAAAAGATGAAAAGAAGGAAAAGAAAAAAGTGTGTGTGTGTTGTGTGTGTGAGAGAGAGAGAGAGAGAGAGAGAGAGAGAGAGAGAGAGAGAGAGAGAGAGTTAAATCAAGATTATTATACTTTTTACATATAAAACTATTTTGTAATAGGTCTTAATTAAACATAATAAATTTGTGATAATTAAATTATAAATTATGTTATATCCACAGGTCCTGCTAGTTAAGCCTTATATCACTGCTGTCCACTCGTCACCATCTTTTTCTGATCGTTTCTCCCACTGATATGTATATATATATATATATATATATATATATATATATATATATATATATAAGTAAAGTCGTCGGGGCGCCCTAATCTCGGTATCAGCCAGACAGCGAGGAAGTCTATCCCCTTTTCAATAGCGCGAGACCAAGGAGATTATTTAAGTATCTGAGGTGGAGCG
>CM042156.1:17589034-17611534 GCA_023376005.1 Doryteuthis pealeii
AGATAACCGGTTTGTTTATAATTTATATTCGTTTGGCGTAGGAACGTTATAAACGAATTTTCCTTAGATCTTTCTTGGTAAAGAAGAACAGTTTTCTCGTTTATTCCTACCATAAAATAAACTGGACCCTCATTTTATGTCCGTGTTTTTGCAATAAATGTTTTATTTTTCTTGCACCCGTTATGTTACAATACTAAATATATTTTCTTTCTTTATTTTAATAATGACGGTCAACTTGAAACTATTTATCTTGGTATTCGTCCGAATACCGTGGAGTTGAAAAAATCGTTTACAAATACGCCTGAGGACAGTTTCGGCACGTCTTCTGCATATTGTGATTGGTGTTCGATTTTCGCTTGGATTTTATCGAAAGTTGACTAAGCAAATAGCCATGATTTTATGTATGAGGTCGCCGTCAATGTCAGGTGCTCGTTGAAAAGGGAAATAGGGATATAAGTTGATAAGTTGTAGGGGCAACTTTGACTTTTGATAACGGAAACCTACACAATTGGTCCAAGTTTTGTACTCCTAATCTTTCAATACTATATAGAAACGATTTACTTAATATCTATATGTGAATATATCTAGTCCTTCCTACAGTCTGCTTCTTTCATCTATCTTACTAATTCTCTCTCTCTCTCTCTCTCTCTCTATATATATATATATATATATATATATATATATATATATATATATATATATCTTATTATAATGGAGATTGTGTGTTTTTTTTGTCTGTAACCGAAACTATATTACTACTCAAGTTATTTACGTCACATTCTACAGGATTTTATTTTTATTTAGACCTCAATTATTAATAAAATTGTTTTACATTATTAATACTGTTGGTAATATCTACATACTAATAACATACAATTGTATTTATATATACAACAAAATAGCAGTTTACAGTGTTAATGGGAAGGCTAATTTGCATATTGATATTAAAAATCTGATTTTAATAAATATGTGCTTATTATTACTGATTTCTAATTGTTTGGTTTTATCTTAATGAATATTATCTAAAATCTCAGGTATAAATTTTAAAAGAAATCCATTAACAAGAAAAAATAACTGTAATGTCTTTTTCATAGTTGGATGCCAGTAGCATTTGACGGTGTATCTTTGTGCTTTCTCAGGCATGTTCACCCTTGTTGCGTTATTTTATGCCGAAGGCGTTTTGTTTCATTCCTTCTTGTGGGGTATTCGTTTGTTGTTTTTTTAATTATACTCAATTTTTCTATTTCTCTGAATTACGAAAAGAAGGTTCCCGAGTTCGAAAAAGTAGGTTCCCAAGTCCGACAAGAAATACGTGAAGAAGGCCGAAAGGCAAATCGGCCGAAACGTTGTGCAGATAACAATGGAGATGATGACAATAGTCCAAGTAATACAAATAATACTATTCAATTTTTCTAGACATAATCTTTTACAACTCTTTTCTTCTATTTAACCCATTGATGGGATCTTAACATATACTAATACTCTCGGTCAGAAAGGACCAGGGAGTAATTGCGATGAAGATGTACTCCACTCTTTCCAGAGCCACTTGAAATCCAACACATTACATTGACCAAGCACCTATATGATTTTCCCAACCCTATTGCCCTTATGGCAAGCCCCAACCCCCTTTTTATCATATGGGTGCTAGAAGGCGGTGACTGAGGGTCTACATGTCCTGGGAATGACGTTAAACTCAATCTGATGGTGAGATTCCAGTTTTGGAGGTTTGGGGAATGTAGAGCACCCCTTCATCACCATTGCTCCCTGGTCCACTCTGACCCAGAGTGGTAGTACCTGTTAGGGTCCCATCTAAGGGTTAAATAGAAAAACATGAGTATATAAACAAAATTGTATTATGCATTAAGAATGAATTTATTTCACAAATTTGTCGGCATTAAATGACCCACCGAGGTTGATATGCCGTAAAACAAAACAAACCAAACAAACCAAACAAACCAAAACATTACAGTGAAAAATATTCTGCATAATGCTTTTTCTCTAATGCTTTTTCTCTACTGCCTGTAAATATTTTGTACTTAATGGTGAAGTCAGTTGAACTGAAAGTGGGAGAAGAAGGTATAAAAAAACATTTGGCCATTAGATAAGTAAACATTTATTCATATAAAACTAATTAAATCCTTTTAAAGTTCTGTTCTAATTTCATCAAGAAATCAAAGCAAGTAGCTTTACATTTTTAAGTTAACTCAATAAATTAACTTTTATATTCTTTCAAGAGTGGATAACCAGCCAAGAAAAGATTGAAAAAAATAATAATCACAATCAATGCACAGAAAAAGCCCCCCCCCCTCATACTGCCAAAAAAATTCCTTGGTCATTCCTACTCCGATCTTGACTGGGAACACAGACGCTGGAATTTGAACCTCACCATTATATGCTTTTTAATGCCATACCCAGAATATTCCATTCATTAAATGAAAATTGAATATATAGATTGATAGATATACTGAGAGAGAAAAATTAACAGATAGCGATGTAGTTCATCCAATAGTTAATTATTTGTTTAATTGGATTTTACGGCATGTTAACCCTTGTTGGGTTATTTTATACCGAAGGCGTTTTGTTTCAATGCCATACACAGGACATTCCATTCATTAAATGAAAATTGAATATATAGATTGATAGATATACTGAGAGAGAAAAATTAACTGATAGCGTTGTAGTTCTTGAAGAGTTCTTCAGAGGCTTGAAGATAGGTTCATAGTGTTGTATGCTGGAACATAGAATATTCGGTACACTAGTATATCCCAATAAGGGTTAGCATTAACTATGAAGTACCTCGAAACAGTACTAAAAATTGAGGTCGTAAGTAAACGGTTCTCGTAAGGTTAAACAAGTGCTCTAAATAGCAGTACACAAGTAGTGTTGGACAAGTTCATTAACTCTCTAAGTAAAAGGTAAGATAGGCTAGTCCACAACAGACAGAAAGATAGATAGATTGCTTAACTTAGTACGTCAAATTGCTTATATTAGATAAATGAATAGAATTAAACCGTTCTACCAAATTGTACATTCTGTCTTGGACATCAGTATTTGAAATGCTGATTACTGTCTGGTCTCAGACAGTGACCCCTGGCGCCATTGGGAATTATGCAACTATTTCAAAACAGACAGAAATAAGCGAACGAAAGAAGATAGAGAGATATGATCAAATTGAGATATGTGTGTAGATAGATAGATAGATAGATAGATAGATAGAATGATAGATAGATTTGAACAATGTAAAGTATATAGTTATATATGAACAAATTGAGCTACACACACACACACACACACACACACACACATGTGAATATTGTAAAAAATTGAAAAAGCCCATGTTTATAAACGAATGATGTTTATTTCGCCTAAGTTACAGTGTTTCGGTCTGTTTCGATAGACCTTAATCATGGCTTTCGTTGGTTTGAGGAAAAATAAATTATTACTGAAAATAAAAAGTCTGAGAGCCTGTTTTTGGTGTGTTAGGCTTCAAAGATATATATATATATATATATATATATATATATATATATATATATATATATATGGGGGGTGCATGTATTACATGCATTATATTATCGTGACCCCGGATTTCATGCTCTTACGCATTCATCAGAGAAATTATATACTTATATGAGACAAATTTATATATATATATAGAGAGAGAGAGAGAGGGGGGGATAGAGAGAGAGAGAGAGAAAGAAAGAAAGAGAGAGAGAGAGAAAATGAGCGAGAGAGTTAAAGAGAGAGATATATGAACACACTGGTATATGTATCTATGTATTTATGTAGATAGATACATAGATATAAACACACACACACACACACAGAATATATATATATATATAATATATATATATAGAGAGAGAGAGAGAGAGAGAGAGAGAGAATGGAGAGTGAGATAGAACACATTGATATATGGATTATAGATGGATAGATAGATGGACACACTGATATTTATAAATAGATAGGTCTGTATTGAGGAAGACAGGCAGACAGACAGACAGATAGATAGATAGATAGATAGATAGATAGATCTTAAAACACACATATGCATACATATATATATATACATAGTGAAAGACAGACAAAGACAGAGACAGACAGACAGGCAGGTAGAAATAGATAGATACATAGATTGATAGATAGATAGATAGATAGATAGATAGATAGATAGACATGAACATTGATATATGAAGATAGATTGGATGAAAGCAAATACGAAGCAACTAATGAACCGTTGCATTTTTAAAAAGGAAGCCGTTTGGTGTTTCCTGATTAATGGACAAACTTTCTCTTTTGCGAGGTAATTAAACAGACAGGTACATTCGTACGCAGTTTATATCCAGATAGTTCAGCGAGACTCGTGTCGCCAGAACCTATGAATATATTTACTAACAAACTCTGACTTTCCCACCAAATATTCATTGATTTTATGACGTACCAGAGTTTCTTTTTTTTTTCCACCGAGTTCCCTTCCTCCCCCTCTCTCCCTCCCTTTCTCTCTCTCTCTCTCTTTCTTTCTCCTCTTTCTTTCTCTCTCTCTCTCTCTCTCTCTCTCTCTCTCTCTCTCTCTCCAAACATCTGTTGAATTTCGCGCCAATATTTTGAATGAAGCCTGTCACTAGCTTACCACGAGATACGTATCCCTGTATATAGCTGGCTTTATTCCGATTGCCAAAATATTTGGAATGTATGTTTTATTCACGATTACATCTTGTACGAATAGATATTAGTCTTATATATATATATATATATATATATATATATATATATATATAGTGGCTAGAGTCGTGGAAAATGGACTCGTCGATTCGAGTTCAATTCCTAGACGAAGCTGTTGGCATTTCACATAGCGCTAATACCCTTGGGAAAGGTATGAATCCATATATCATCCCTCCAGCTATGGGTTAAATAGTAGAGCAGACTGGGCCCTTCATCCTTGGCTAGGTAACCAGTCTAGGAGAGGGATAACTCTGAATTCAAAATCCCTAAGGTCGGTCGTTGATTGGGTTTGTGGCAACCTTTAATGCAGCAATTCTTTCCTATCGACTGTGGCAAAAAGTGTGGATGGTCTAACACAAGCCTTCACCACTATAAACGAATCACTGTGTGGGTGTTCATTGTGTGTATGAACCCTCGTGCGTCGAAAATCGACAAGAGAGTCCATAATATATATATATATATATATATATATATATATATATATTGGAGGATATGTGCTTAATTGAAGTCATACCTAATTTTGAAAATTAATTAGTTAATAATTAATGAATTTAGGAGGGCATATATCTTCAAATGTAAGGCTAAACAAATCGAGAAAACTTCAATCCTTGTATGTACATTTCGACCTTTTCTCGATTTGTTTAGCCTTACATTTGAACATATATGCCCGCCTAAATTCATTAATTATTAACAAATTAATTTTAAAAATTAGGTATGACTTCAATTAGGCAAAAATTGTCGGCTAAAAAGACCATATAAAGAATAAACAAATTGTTTGTTTACTTATTTTCATACATACATGCATACATATACATACATATATATATACATATATATGTATGTATATATATATATATATATATACATATATATATATATATGTAGATGGGGAGCATATATATATATATATATATATATATATATATATATATATATATATATATGCTCCCCATTCCCCTGGGGTTGAGCACTTTGGGGGAATTTCGCTGATGACCGCCAACTAAAGCGTAAACGCAACGCTCTCTTATATAAGGGATGGAGCACTCTATGACGCTCTTTACATACAAAGCGATGTGTGTATTAAAACTGTTAAAATCCCCATCGCATCCAGTGGGTGATGACAACCTGGCGGTTAAGGTGTCTGACTGACACTGGACCGATCAGATTTCAGTCCAGGCTGTAGGTAGCTTACAAATGTCTAGCAACATGCAGAGACTTTATATACATATATATATATATATATATATATATATATATATATATATATATATATATATATATATACACACTTTTTGACTCTCCAATGTGGAGAAGTAGGGATGTGACCACAGAGGACCAGCTTGATTTTGATGTATGATACATGTTCCTGTGTTGGTAATTATACTTGTCTTAAACAAAATGGCATTACCTTTTTACTCACCCTCGTGTTATATCAACTATTCTTGGTCTCTTTAATCTCGGTATAGCAATTGATCCAGAGGAAGGAAATCTTTGTATACAAACATGTTAAACATTGCTTTAAAAGATTGACATTAAGTCATATCCGGTTCTCGGGGAGAGGTTGGATAAATGAATATATCCGTGGAAATTCGAGGAAATTCATGCACAATGAATGTATGAATTTCTATCTCTATTTAAGATTTGGTGAATATATAAAATCTTATATATCTAACAACAACGAATTTAAATTATAACCTTACAACTATAAAAAAATTTTGAAAAATGTTGTAAAGTAAGAAATTGTAGAAAAAGTGAAGATATCTGATGAAGTCTATTATGATGCTAGAAACGTTCGTAATTGACTTGTGAGATTTTTTAAAAAGTTACAAATTGAAAGGAAACGTGGCTCCAAAAAAGATATGCTGTCAATTGAAAGATATTCAAGAAGGCGATCCATTGGTTGGTTGATTGATTTGGATTTTACGGCATGTTAACCTTTGGGTTATTTTATTCTTGTTAGGTATTCAAATTTTTTTACTTAATTTTCAAAAACATTTTAAACTCATTTTTAAAATCTATTTAATGCATTTTAATATGAAGCTGGTCCTCAGTGGATCACATCCCTACTTCTCCACATAGGTGAGTCAAAAAGTAATGCCATTTATTTAGGACAGGTATAATTACCAACACAGGAATATGTATCATACATCAAAATGAAGCTGGTCCTCTGTGGATCCCATCCCTACTTCTCCACATAGACATCGTTTCTCTCAATATCAATGTTCCACCTTCGAATGGGAGTATGTATCCCTGTCCCGTAAAATTCTGTTGACTGTTCTTTGAGCCATTTATTCACTACAGAAACGCTTAAAATGTGTGTATTCTGGTTGTATTCTGGACCAGTTGACGTATCAAGATTAAAGTGACCAGAAATATAATATAACTGTGTGAAAAAAAACTCTTAATAAACAGTTTCAAAAAATGTAGATATAAATATAGAATTAAAAAAATACCATAACCTCTTGGCATAAAATAACCCAAAGTTTGTCATGCCGTTAAATCCAACCTACCAACCAACGAACCAATGGGTAAAACCATTAGATTTGGTTTGGTTTATTTTATTTAATGACAAATCAACCTTCACTTTATCTATTACGCCGCCTGGGTAAAGGGGGATTTTTAAGTTAGTCTCGCAGATCCATTATTACTGAATTGTGAGTTGAATCCTCGTGAGATGCCCCATTTAAATCCCTATGTAAAAAAAGGAGACCTTGCATTGATCCAGCTACTCTGAAAAGAAATGTTAATGTCTACTATCTAAAATATTAAAGGAAACAAAAATCCATGCTGTTATCATTTAAATTTTATTTTTTAATTATCTTCACGAATATAAATCAAATCTCTTATTTTTGCTCAAAAACCAAGCCCTGGTGATATTTAATGCGTATATATATTTAAACACAACAAAGATTTTTATAAATTAAAAAATTATTTAAGCACACAAAATATCTAAAATCTCTTAAAAATCAATTTCTTTAAATTTTTTTTTCTTGACAATTTAATAGAATATAGTACATATCAATTAAAAAAGCAAAAAAAGGGTTCAAATAATAATATTATGACATTTTGTTGCACTTTTTAATTCAGAATTCATGATTTTTCTACAAAAACTACTGTCTTGAGTATTATACAATTTTTTGATATAGTCATTCAGACTCATATCTTTATAGAAAAAAAAGGAAAAATCGGTTTTTGAAGGTTTATTTTTTTAATATCTCATAAAATAAAATTGGGTGGGGGTAGACCTTGTAAAAAATATTCCCCTAATATATTTTAGAAAAAACCTATTTCAGGCATATTTACATCCAAAGGTAAATAGTTATGGAAATTCTTGAGAAAATCGGGCCATTAACTGATTTTTCATAGAATTTTTTTTAAAATCCTCTTGACGTAAGTTGTTTTTTGGCTACGTTAAATTTCAGTTGATTTAACGGTGCAAAAATGAAAAGATTGTTTTTCAATCACAATTTTCATTATTTCTGTGAGTTGAAAATTTTTTTTAAAATCTTCAGGAGTTTTTTTAATGTTTCTTCTTTCGAATGGAAAAATTTTTTTCAAGATAATATTAATTTTTTACAAGTTTCGTTGTGTTAAATATAGGGGGGTAGATTTCACAGGGAAAATTGGTGGTACCTACTAAGTATAGTATTTTAAATCGAAAAGTGCACTGACTTTAAAACATTACGAAAAGAAAAGTAAACTAAATGAAATATAATAGGTAATCTAATGGTATTATCTCTTGCGCACTATTCTGCATTAGTATCATGATTTTATTTGTATTTCTAATATTAAAATAAATACATTAACGCGAATGGTTAACATGAAAAAAAAAAAAGTATGTGCATACTGCATAACTATGTAAATTTTAATTTTTAAATAAAAAAGTGCACAGCCATGAAACGTCTGTGAAAAATTAATGTCTCTTATTTAAAATATTAATTGTAAAAAAAAAAGAATCTAAAAATCTAAACTAATCTTAGAAAGAATTTATATTTCACCGTAATAATTACGGTGAAATATAATAACAACTATTAATACTAATACTACATTTGTTTACAAAAAACGTAACGCCAAGAAAAGGCAGCATTATTTTAAGGTTAAATTATAAGGGTGCTTAATTTTTAGATGTATTCGAAAATATAAATAAAATCTTCATTATTTTTGGTCTAAAACCGAGCCCCGGTAATATTTAATCCGTATATTTATTTACTTTGTTGTTAATTGTTTTATTTTCGAAGTTTCCTCTGGACACACAAATTAATGCAATTGCCCTTTATATATATATATATAAAGGGCAATTGCATTAATTATATAGATATATAGATATATAGATAGATTTCTTACTTAAAACTTTCGTGGTTGTATTGTTATAATTTAAATTCATTGTTGTTAGATATATATGGTTTTATTATATTCACCAAATCTTAAAGAGAAATAGAAATTCATACATTGTGCATGAATTTCATCGAATTTCCACGGATATATTCATTTACTCAAACCATCTGGATATGAATCAACATCGATCTTTTAAAGAAATGTTTAGCAGGCTTATAATCGGAGATTTCCTTTTTCTGTACCAGTTGCCATTTCTTCTTTAACCCTTTCTTTCTTTCTTTCGTTCTTCATATCTTCTTTATTTATCTATTTACTAGAAGTGGCTACACGGCGTTACCAGGGTACAGCGGGGACTTTTTAAGTTAGTCCCGTAGATCCATTATTACTTAATCGTGAGTTGGCTCCTCGTAGAATGCCCCATTACATCATATAATTATGTGCAAATAAATGATTATTTATAATAGAAATAATTACTTGAAACCATATATGGTATTATGTACGAATACTTTAAACCATGCAACTGTGTGCAAATTATTTTTTAATAATTGAAGAAATTTATAACATATAACTGGTTAAAGAGCCCAATCCGCCCTACTATTTGCCCATAGCTGGGGGGAGAGTAGTTGGGTTCATACCTTTCCCAATGTTATGAGCGCTATGGGAAATGCAAACAGCTTCATCCAGGACTTGAACTCGTGTCGACGACTCCATATCCTACAACTCTTACCATTGTGCCAGGTACCACCATTGGGTTGGGTATATACGTATAATTATAGAAAGTTCATTTAGCGTCTAAACGTCTGAGTGATAACGAGAAACTGATATATCAAGATATGTCATTAGCATAAATTATGAGTTCACAAAACGTGCAACTGGTGCAACTGGTGCAACTGCAACGCGTCGCTGCTAAGCGAGCATGTGGGCGTCGATGCTTTAGTGTCAACTGGGTAAAAGATAAAATAATATATAATGTACTAATAATATAAAAATTTAAAAATAATGTAATAATAATAATAATAATAATAATAATAATAATATAATGTAATAATAATAAATAATAATAATATAATGTAATAATAATAATAATAATATAATGTAATATAATATAATAATAATAAATATAATGTAATAATAATAATAAATATAATGTAATAATAATATAATAATAAATATAATGTAATAATAATATAATAATAAATATAATGTAATAATAATAATAATAATGTAATAATAATATAATAATAATAAATAATGTAATAATAATAATAATAAATATAATGTAATAATAATATAATAATAATAAATATAATGTAATAATAATATAATAATATAATGTAATAATAATAAATAATAATAAATATAATGTAATAATAATAATATAATATAATATAATAATAATAATAATAATAATAATAATAATATAATAATAATAATAATAATAATAATAATAATAATAATGATGACAATGCACAAGGCTCTCCACACTAGAGATGATAGAGATAGATTGTATGTGTCAAGAAAGGAAGGGGGAAGAGGTCTTGCCAACCTAGAGGAAACCACAATCCAGCAACTTGAAGATTACACAAGGAAGAGCAAAGACAAACTACTTATGGCGGCCAACAATAGTAGAAACGGCAGATGGACAAACAGAAAAACGACAAAGACTAGAAAACAAAAATGGGAAGAAAAACAATTATACGGACGCTTCAAATGACAAATAGAAGATGTTGCACATGAAAAGACTTGGACATGGTTAAGAAAGGGAAACCTCAAAAGAGAAACAGAATCACTTATAATTGCTGCACAAAATAATGCCATAAGGACAAACTACATCAAAGCAAAAATTGATAAGACCCAACAAAATAGTAAATGTAGAATTTGCGGGAATAGAGATGAAACTGTTAACCATATACTCTGCGAATGTAGCAAACTAGCACAACGAGAATATAAAACTAGACACGACTGGGTTGGGAAGGTGATCCACTGGGAATTATGCAAAAAATTAAATTTTGACCACACAACAAAATGGTATATGCATAAACCAGAATCTGTTCTTGAGAACGAAACGCACAAAATTCTCTGGGACTTTGAAATAAAAACGGATCACCTTATCCCAGCAAAAAGGCCAGACCTAGTGTTGATAAACAAAAAAGAAAGAACTTGTCAACTGGTGGATTTTGCAGTGCCAGCAGATCACAGGGTGAAGTTAAAGGAAAATGAAAAAATGGACAAATATCTAGACCTTGCCAGAGAACTGAAAAAGTTATGGAATATGAAAGTGAAAGTGATACCGATTGTAGTTGGTGCACTTGGAACAGTCCCAAAAGGATTAGAAAAGGGCTTGGAAAGTTTGGATATCAGAGGAAGGATTGAAACCATTCAGAACACTGCACTGCTGCAATCTGCCAGAATACTCAGAAGAGTCCTGGAGACCTGGGAGACTTGCTGTCACTCAGACTCCAGTGAAAGACCATCAGCTAACACTGATGTGAAAACTCAAAAGGAGTAAAAATAATAATAATAATAATAATAATAATAATAATGTCAAAGTGATACCAATTGTAGTTGGTGCACTTGGAACAGTCCCAAAAGAATTGGAAAATAGTTTGGAAAGTTTAAAAATCAGAGGAAGGGTTGAAACCATTCAGAACACTGCACTGCTGCAATCTGCCAGAATACTCAGAAGAGTCCTGGAGACCTGAGGAGACTTGCTGTCACTCAGACTCCAGTGAAAGACCATCAGCTAATGCTGATGTGAAAACTCAAAAGGAGCAAATAATAATAATAATAGTAATAATATAATATTTATTATATATTACTCTAATATCATAATTATTAATTAAATTATTATTAGATTATTATCATTAGATTATTATTAAAATATTAATTTTATGTTTTATTTTATTCATTTTAGCCCAGTCGGTAGAGCGTTCGGCTAGAAACCGCAAGGTTCCTAGTTCGATACCGGTCCCCGCCAACTCAGCGTATGAGTAGCACAGAGATCTGTGCGGTAAAGTAAGTAGCTGATGGTAGGTATGGCGCTCCACCTCAGACTCAAAAACAATCTCCTTCGTCTAGCGCTAGTGAAAAGGGAATAGACTCCCTCGCTGTCTGGCTGATACCGACTTTAGGCCGCCCCGTTGACTTGACTTTTACTATTATTATATTATTATTATTAAATTATTTCTTAAATTATTATTAAATTATAATTAAATTATTATATAATTTAATTTATAGATAATGATACACTATATAATAATGATGATATATAATATAGATAATGAAAGATAAAATAACTGGGTAAAATGAAAGTGAATCGTTGAAAATCTAAGACACGTTCTACCTTTATATGGAGGCGTGGTGTAATGCTTAGGGTCCTAAGAAATGGACTCGTCGTCCTGAGTTCAATTCCTGGGCGAAGCTCATTGCATTTCACATGGCGCTAATACCCTTAGAAAAGGTATGAATCCAATTATCCCACCAGGTATGGGTAAATAGCAGGGCAGACTGAACACTTTAACCATGGCTAGGTAACCAGTCTATGAAAAGGAAAATTCAGAAATCAGATCTTGTAAAGTCCGCTTAAGAAATTGAGCTTGTGTCGCATGCTGTTCGTGTGGAGGGTTTTGGTAAATATATATATATATGTAGGCGATGTTGAGGATCACCGTGGTGTAGTGACTAACGTTCTAGACGGAAACATCCTCGTAACCAGGTTCGAACCCCTGTAGCGCTATTACGTTTACTTTCGAGCTAATACCCTTGGGATTAATAGGAAACGTCTTCACATCTCATCTATGGCTTTTGCCTTGGCTTTGGCATTAAATAACCCACGAAAGTTTATATGTCATTAAACAAAGAAACCAAACTATCTAAGCTTATTATAATGGAGATTGTGTGTTTATCTGTAACCGAAACTATATCGCTACTCAAGTCACAGTTCCCTGTGTTATTTACGTCACAGACTCCATACTTTCATTTTCATTTAAACCTTAATTATAAAATAAAATTGTTTTACATTATTGATACTGTTGGCCACATCTACATGCATCTTCACAATAGATTTCACTTCCTCATCACTGGAATAATGTTTGCCTCTCAAACCCTCATTCATAGGGTCGAAGAGATGAGAGTCTGAAGGCGCTAAATCTGGTGAGTATGGAGGTAAATTTGTCCAGAAGTGGCTCAAAGAATAGTCAACATAATTTTGCGGGGCAGGGATACATGCTCTAATTCGCAGCTTGAACTCTGCTATTGAGAGAAACGGTGACTATATGGAGAAGTGAGGATGTGACCCACAGAGGGCCGGTTTAATTTTGATGTTGGTAATTAACATGTCCTAAAAAAATGGCCACCCTGTCGGTTGGGCGTTAGAATGCACCGACTGCACCTCTGCAGAGGGGTAAGACTCCCCCAATGGGGCCACCTGTTGGTCGTGGGTAGCGACCCGTTATGCTTAAGGATGGAGCCCAGGTGGATGAGCAGTTCATGACTTGCAATACTCCATTTTGGCCCTTGAGCTAGACGGGCGGTCGGAGAGGCCCCCTCCGATCAATCGGCTGGTCACTTCAAGCCCTAGCACCTATATGATTTTCCCACCCTATTGCCCTTATGACAAGCCCCAACCCCTTTTTATCATATGGGTGCTAGAAGGCGGTGACTGAGTATCTACATGTCCTGGGAATGACGTTAAACTCTATCTGATGGTGAGGTTCCAGTTTTGGAGGTTTGGGGAATGTGGAGCACCCCTTCATCACCATTGCTCCCTGGTCCACTCTGACCCGGAGTGGTAGTACCAGTTAGGGTCCCATCTATGGGTTAAATAGAAAAACATGAGTTTATAAACAAAATTGTATTATGCATTAAGAATTGATTTATTTCACAACTGTGTCGGCATTAAATGACCCACCGAGGTTGATATGCCGTAAAACAAAACAAACCAAACTAAACCTAAATAAAATGGCATTACTTTTGGACTCACCCTCGTATTTCTTCTCATTTCCTTTGCTCGTTTCTCTATTTTTCTTTTCTTTCTGTTTTTCTACTTTATTCTTCCTTATTTATGTCTTTTAATTAATCAGAGGGGAGTGGTTTTGAGGGCCTGTTTAAAAAAGCATTGAATTATAAATGAACTGCCTAATCCACAGTTTAGTCATTTGGCTTTGTTTCAAAATGTTAATGGAAAAAGAAATCAATAAGTCCGTAACTTTTTGATGAAAAAAAAAACATTTACACGACGCTCAAGAAATGTGCTCAATAAATATCGAGACTGAAGCTGTATTTACCAAGACAGAAATGAATAATGAATGAAACGTTAGTTTTTGTTTTCAAAATACGAGTGGTGCTCAAAAAGTATCGATACGGAAGCTGTATTTACCGAGATAAAAAATGAACAATGAATGAAACGTTAATTTTCTTCAAAATACGAGGTGTGTTCAAAAAGTATCGAGACTGAAGCTGTATTTACCATTCTTTGTCTGCTGCTAAAATTCCTGACCATTTGTAATTTTCCAAGAGTTCCAAAATTTTCCTTGTTGGATAGTTAAATTCCGTCCATTGTTTCTTTTTCCCTCTTTTTCATCACTACTATGGCACATTTTATTATTATTATTATTTTGATTTTCACACCCACCGTAGCTGGTGGTTCACTGAAGGCTGAGTGACAGCAAGTCTCCTCAGGTCTCCAGGACTCTTCTGAGTATTCAAGCAGATCCCAACAGTGTCGTAGTTTGGATGGTCTCGATCCTTCCTCTGATTTCTAGTTCACCCAAATTCTTTTCCAGTACTTTGGGGATCGTTTATTATTATTACTAGCAAATATATGCACCCTCAGGGTGCAAGTATTTTAGTTAAATTTTATAATAAAATATCATATTAAATTAGAAAGGCTAATGAAACTGAATAAGAATGTAGATAAAAAGATTTTGAACAGAGGGGGTATGATTGAAAAATAGAACAACTTTGAAACTAACTCTTCCATCATTTTCCGTTACTCCCGTCTTTCATTGGTTAATTTTCCTAATTAAACTGTTTAGTTAAAATAGGAAGTAAAGAATAATATTACAGTTATTTCTTCTTGTTAAGGGATTTCTTTTAAGATTTATTGAAGAGATTTTTGCTCATATTCAATAAGATAAAACCAAACAATTAGAAATCAATAATACTAAGCATATATTTATTAAAATCAATTTTTTAAGATCAATATGCAAATTAGCCTTCCCATTCACACTGTAAACCTCTATTTTGTTGTATATATAAATGCAATTGCATGTTATTAGTATGTAGATATGGTCAACAGTGTAAGTAATGTAAAACAATTTTATTAATAATTGAGGCTTAAATAAAAATAAAATCATGGAGAATATGATATAAATAACTAAAGGAATTGTGACTTGTATAGTAATATAGTTTCGGTTACAGACAGACAAACCCACAATCTCCATTATAATAAGATTATTATTATTATTATTAGAGTTTTTCACACCAGCGTTAGCTGATGGTATTTCACTGGAATCTAAGTGACAACAAGTCTCCACAGGTCTCCAGGACTCTTCTGGGTATTCTAGCAGATTGCAGCAATGCAGTATCCTGGATGGTCTCAATTCTTCCTCTGATTTCCAGATTCTCCAGTCTCCAAGCTTTCTGGGACCGTTCCAAGTGCACCAACTACAATTGGTATCACTTTGACCTTCATATTCCATATCTTTTTCAATTGTCTGGCAAGGTCCAGATATTTTTCCATCTTTTCGTTTTCCTTCATCTTCACTCAGTAGTCTGCTGGAACTGCAACATCCACCAGTTGACAAGTTATTTCTTTTTTATTAATCAACACTAGGTATGGTCTCCTTGCTGGGATAAGGTGATCTGTATTTATTTCGAAGTTCCAGAGAATTTTCTGCGTTTCATTCTCAAGAAGAGATTCTTGTTTATGCATGTACCATTTTGTTGTATGGTCAAAATTTAATTTTTTGAAAAATTCCTTGTCGATCACCTTCGCAACCCAGCCGTGCCTAGTTTTGTATTCCCGTTGTGCTAGTTTGCTACATTCGATTAGTACATGGTTTACAGTCTCATCTCTTTCACTGCATAGTCTACATTTACTGTTTTGTTGGGCCTTATCAGTTTTTGCAGCAATTATTAGTGATTCAGTTTCTCTTTTGAGATTTCTTCTTCTTAACCATATCCAAGTCTTTTCATGTGCAACCTCTCCGATTTGTCGTTTGAAGTGTCTATGTAATTGTTTTTCTTCCCATTTTTATTTTATAGTTTTCGTTGTTTTCTGTTTGTCCATATATTACATCTGCTATTGTTGGCTGCTATAAGTAATTAGTCTTTGCTATTTTTTATGTATTCTTTGAAGAGTTGGATTGTGGCCTCTACTCAGTCCTCTATGTTGGCAAGACCTCTTCCACCTTCCTTTCTTGATACATATAATCTATCTCTATCGTCTCTTGGCGTAGAGCCTTGTGTATTGTCATTAATTTTCTAGTTCTTTGGTCAATCTGTCTGAGTTCTTCTTTTGTCCATTTTAAGAATGGCCCAGAGTATCTTATAATTTAACATCATACCCAGGACATTAAGACCCTCAGCCATCGTCTTCTAGCTCATATAGGATTTTAAAAATTGAGGGTTTGCCATAAGGGTAATAGGGTTTGGACAATCATATGGTGCTATGGCTTGATGTGACCAGCCGATTGATCGGAGGGCGCCTCTCCGACCACCCGTCTAGCCTAAGTAAGAGCCAAAATGGAGTTGTATGTCATGAACTTTTCAGCCACCAGGATTCCGTACTTAAACATCAAGGGTCGCTACCCATGGCAAACAGTTAAGATTATTATTATTATTATTATTATTTACTCCTTTTGAGTTTTCACATCAGCATTAGCTAATGGTCTTTCACTGGAGTCTGAGTGACAGCAAGTCTCCTCATGTCTCCAGGACTCTTCTGAGTATTCTGGTAGATTGCAGCAGTGCAGTGTTTTGAATGGTTTCAATCCTTCCTCTGATTTCCAAACTTTCCAAACCTTTTCCAATCCTTTTGGGACTGTTCCAAGTGCACCAACTACAATTGGTATCACTTTGAACTTCATATTCCATAACTTTTTCAGTTCTCTGGCAAGGTCCAGGTATTTGTCCATTTTTTCATTTTCCTTTAGCTTCACCCTGTGATCTGCTGGTACAGCAAAATCCACCAGTTGGCAAGTTCTTTCTTTTTTGTTAATCAACACTAGGTCTGGTCTTCTTGCTGGGATAAGATGATCCGTTTTTATTTCAAAGTCCCAGAGAATTTTATGCGTTTCGTTCTCAAGAACAGATTCTGGTTTATGCATATACCATTTTGTTGTATGGTTAAATTTAAATTTTTTGCATAATTCCCAGTGGATCACCTTCCCAACCCAATCGTGTCTAGTTTTGTAATTATTATTATTATTATTA
This sequence comes from Doryteuthis pealeii, assembly GCA_023376005.1. Lineage (NCBI taxonomy): Eukaryota > Metazoa > Mollusca > Cephalopoda > Myopsida > Loliginidae > Doryteuthis > Doryteuthis pealeii. The sequence goes on from CM042156.1 coordinate 17,606,528, forward strand.
TTATTATTATTATTATTATTTTTATTATTCAAGCGCGTGGCATACTGGTTAGATTCGTGGGAAACGCTCTCGTCAACCCGATTTCAAATCCTAGACAAGGATGTATACATTTCATATAGCGCTAATACACTTGGGAAAGGTATGAATCCATATGTTCACCCTCCTGCTATGAGAAACAGTAGGGCCGACTGGGCTCTTTAACCTTGGGCAGAAATTGAGTCTAAGAGAAGGAAAAACTCTGAATTTGGAAAACCGTCAGTCGTTGATAGATTTGTGGCATTCCTTGTGCGCCAATTCTTTCCTATTGACTGTGCCAAAATATGCAGATGGGCCCACACAAGCCTTCACCGCGATAAACACTGTGTAGGTTGTTATTTTGGATGAATTCTCATACGTCGAAATCAAAGAGAGAATCTATTATTATTATTATTATTATTATTATTATTATTATTATTATTATTACGATAACAATTATGTTACGCACCTTCTAAGCGTGCGCTAACATTGCTATTTGACTATATGTTGTATACTGGATCATACAATATTCAGTATATTGATACATCCAAATGGAATTTGCGCCAGACATAGAATAACTCGCAACAGAGTGCTAAAACTTCCCGGTAGATGGTTCGCGTAGTGGTTCCGTATTCTTTGCAGTTTCAGGTATATTTGCCTCTCATCCCACTTATGAGGGCGTGACACAATGACATTTTTATGTGGCCCCACTCACAAGCCGAAGCTCATGGGTGGTAGGCACAAAAAATGCGTTGATCCCATCGGTATAACCCTAAAGGGGGAGTCTCAGGTGCTGGACAATAAACCCAGCCCTGTCCCTTTAAATCAAGGGGCGGTATTTACCACGTACCTCCTGTGTACGGGTTAGGCACAAGGACCTATTAGCGTGGGACCACCCACAAGCCGAAGCTTATTCCCACGAGGGGTGCGCCTCTGGCGCTGGGCAATAAACCCAGCCCTGCCCCTTTAAATCAACGGGGCAGGTATTGTCTGCGGGGATAGCCCCCTGGGATCAACGCTGTTAATTTTACTTAGCCGCTCCACAGGCCGAAGCACTCTGAAGCAGTCTCAGCAAGGTATTTGACTCTCATTCCACTTATGAGGGCGGGACATAAGGACATTTTTATGTGGGCCTACCCATAAGCCAAAGCTCATAGGTGGTAGGCACAAAAAATCCGTTGATCCCGTCGGCAATTCCCCTGAAGGGGGCGCCTCAGGCACTGGGCAATAAACCCAGCTCTGCATTTTTAAATCAAGGGGCAGGTATTGCCTGTGAAGACAGTTCCCTGGGGTCGACGCTGTTAATTTTATTACCTAGCCACTCCAGAGGCCGAATCACTCTGAAGCAGGCTAAAGTAATCACTGAGATGTTCTAAAACAATAGTGTACAAATAGTCTTGGACCGAAAGGTAAGCTAGGCTAGTTCCCAACATTATAAAATTCTGTTGTTAGAACATTTTTGGTAATCAAGTGAGAAATTCAGATGCTGACACATCGAAGTCATTTTGGCAATACACTGACATTATAGGACGTCGTTTGTATATCGCTGTGCTAGTTTAGGTTAATTGTTGCGTTATTCAATTACAGAAATGAGAGAATGGACTATTACATTATGGAAAGCGAATCCTTTTTAACTTCTAGGCAAACCTTTCAAGTTCGGTCGTGTTTCCAGCAGAAGACAGACCATAATTAAATGACCAGATTATTGATTTTCATATTGGATTCGTTATCCATTCACTCAGGAAATTTATTATGGAAATAATACCATCTGCTTCCACTATATATATATATATATATATATATATATATATATGTGCGTGTGTGTGTGTATATATATATATTTATATACATATATGTATATTTATACATATATATATATATATATATATATATATATATATATATAAAATAATAAAATTCGAAGGCAATACAATGCAGTAAAAAATAAAGACAAAAAGATGTTTATATGTCTAATCGATTTCAAAGCGAAGCTTTATCGTCAGAGACTTATTTCAGAAATGACGTGCTTATGTTTTTTTTTATTTGTGTGGTTATAATTTCTCTTCTTATTTCCTTTTCCTCTCCTTTTTTTCCTCTCTTTCTTCTTCTCCTCCTTTATGAATGGGCGAATATATATATATATATATATATATATATATATATATATATATATATATATATATACATTTATATACATATATGTATACGTGTATTTGGGCAGCATTCTTTCATTTATACATGTTGAATTAAACAAAAGACACATCTCCTGTTTAACAATTTTATTTGTGATTTTTTCAAGTTTTTTGACCAACTGTTTAATATTTTATATTTTAATATAACAGAAAATACGCACAAAGAAAAAAATAAACAAAAACTCCAAATACTAGAAGCTTTATACATAAAACAATACAAACCATCCTTAAACAAAATTAATTTCCAATGCAGTACACACATTTTAAAATGCCTATAGCACCTTTCCATCAATTCTCCTCCTTCCAGCTTCCACATCCATTAATATAATTTGAAAAACTGGAACATATCACCCCTGATGATGACACTTCGAAGTGCCGAAAGTACTCGGGACATGAACTTTGGTGGACTAATCCACGAATTCTACCCAAATATTAAAAAGTTGTCCAGAAAATTTGAAAAAATCACAAACAAAATTGTTAAACAGATGTGACTTTTGTTTAATTTAATATGCATATATGTATATATATATTTATATATATGCATGTATATATATATAGACATTTATATATATACATAAATTTATATATATACATTTATATATATCTATATACATTTATATATATATGCATATATACATTTACACATATATCTATATATACATTTATATATATATATATATATATATTTATATATATATATGTAGATATATACATTTATATATATATATGTATATTTATATATATATATTCATTTATATATATGTATATACATATACATTTAGATATATGTATATGTACATATATGTATAAACATGTATATATAACATTTACGTGTTTTGGCACAAGGCCATAATTATGGAAGCACCAGGTGATTATCCAACTCTCTAATAGATTTCAGATTAGATACTTCACTAAACGTAACACCTGGTAAATTTATAGGCATCTGTCCAACCCCCACGTTGCCAGAATGCATAAGGGAACCTACAGGAAGTAAGCCTCCGGGGAGGTGCCAAACATAGCTCAAATCCATCTGCATTCACTAGAAATAAACGTAACCATTGCTCTTTAAGACATTGAAGTTGGTGCTGCCAAGGGATGATAAAGCTGAGATTATTTACTTGCCACACCACCCAGCACGAAAGTTTATATATATATATATATATATATATATATATATACACACACATATATATATATATATAATATATACACACATATATATATACATATATACACACACACACATATATATATATATATATATATATATATATATATATAACACTCTCTTTATTTACTGGGAGACATTTCTAACCCTGTTTCGATCTAGGGTTCATACATACACCCTCTTTCTTTTCCTTTTTTTTTGTCCCCACTCTGGCTACCCCCATTCGTTCTTATGAATTTCTTATACAATCTGGCTTTTATTTGTCGCCGGTGTATATACTTGAAAAGTACCGGTCGAAAATGCCTTCGTATCCCCCTTTATTTTATATTTTATTCCATAATAAAATATTACCTCCCTAATTACATATGATTCCTCCACTTTTAGTGTTATATAAGTTCTCCTGTACCAAATCTCTCTCTCTCTCTCTCTGTCTCTCTCTCTCTCTCTCTGTCTCTCTCTCTGTCTCTCTCTCTCTCTCTATATATATATATATATATACTGTCATCAATATAAAGTCCAGTTTCGACGTATCGCATCTCATTAGTTCGGCTAGACATGCAGGTCATTACATGACCTACTTTGAGAAAGAGAATTTACTAATGTAGATATACCAGGCCGCCTAGAGTGCTCAATCCGTTTACTAGGAGAGCTATGCAATTTAGAGTAATGGGCGGTCACAATTATACTTTCTCTTTATCTGCGTTTGTATTTAGTTTCATTAGCCTTTTAATACAATATTTCATTACATTAAAACTTAAATACTTGCACCCAGATGGTGCACGGGACACTGCTGGAGAAGCAAGGACGGACTCATAAGCGACGTCCTCCTGTGGAAGCCAGCACATGGGCACGCCAGTGTGGGCCGACCAGCAAAGACGTACATTGATCAGCTCTCAGCTCTGTGCGGATACAGGATGCTGCATAGAGGACCTCCCGAGAATGATGAACGATAGGGACGGATGGAGAGAGACTGTCATGGATATCCGTGCTAACAGCGCGACATGATGATGATGATGATGATGATGATGATGATGTATAACAATCAGTTGAAACTAGTTTTTACTTTGTCTTACTAATACATTACTGCGAAGTAAATTAGTATTTCATTCTTTCTCTAAATCATCAATGCTAGTGATTTCACGGAGCCACACATTTGTTATTGTACCAGTGGATTTCAGACGTGTGGCTTTCATAACTAGTACGTTTCAATTCCCAATGCCTACCTACTGTTGTATACCCTTTCTTTACTTTTATTATTCTTCTGCTCATCTTTGGTATCTTACGTTCTTCTTCTAGCGTCTGGACTTCGTCTTGCTGGTTGATCGTCCTTGATTCATTTCTTCTTCTAGGTCAGTCTTGTTGCCAAGACATTCATCAACCACAAAACCATATTATTCATTTAAACCTTTATTTACTTAACTAAACATATTTCTCTAACTAACACAACGCGCGTGTGCAGTGAGCTCCAGCTAAGGCCTTATCTGCCTGACGTCCAAGCTGAAACTGAGAGCCAACCATGTCCCACGTGACTTCACATATTTCGCGGGCTTTCTGTAATATTCCATGGAAAGTCCCGTCCGTGATATGAAAAGGGGCCATCCCTTCAGAAATACAGGGGGTTGACAATAATCT
>CM042156.1:17616534-17639034 GCA_023376005.1 Doryteuthis pealeii
TTGATAACCATTACACTATGACGCCCTTATTCTTTACACGTTGGCAAAATGCCAGTTCACTTGAGTGTGGAGAATTAATACCCTGCAAACGCTGAGACAAATAAAGACTTCATTGTCAAGCTTAACTGGGGAAAAAGCTTGCAACAAACCATGTTGCGACCTTGCAAGTAGGTAAAAAGGAATCATCACCTTAGCTCTTGTAGAATTAGTCCTGAAATAACGTAACACCCCCCTCGTGAGTGGTGACAATGTATTTATTTACCAATTCGACCAATCACGGGAAGGTTGACACCAACCATATGTATATACTACTACGCAATCCTTATTCCTGCTTTCTTCCCTCAGAAGATTGCAGGTGAGTAGTTGTTTTCATTTTTTTCCGATAACACAAACTGTTCGCCATGCGTAGGATGTGACGCACGATCACAAATATGGAGAATCCACCAAGGATCAAATTCATTATTCAGTAGTAAATGATCGGCGAGACTAACATTGCTCACCATTACATCCCGGTGTGATGCTCTTTTCAAACCTGTTTATCATGTGTAGGATGTGTTACAAGTAAGGGTCATACAGCAAAAATCAAAAAATCACCAAAATGGGACACCATCATTATTTGCCCAACATAATCCTCATGGGGGAGGATGTAACATAAAGTTGCAGGTATGAGGCATAGAACGTGAATTGAACTCGTCATGTTGGAGTAATGAATTTACTTTGCTTGCTATTTGTTTGCTGACTGTTACACCAATGGGTTGCAATTCCTTATTTACTAGAATCATTCACTACAGGTAGGATTTGATAAAAGTTCGCAAGTGCGGTGCATCCAGCGAGAATCGAACTCGCTAATCAGCAGTAATGGATCTTATCTTATTATTATTATTAAACTAATACATTTTCTAACATTGCAACTCAACAGGAAAAATTTGGTTCAAACGAGTTTAGGGTAAAATTTGTAAAAATATTTTAAATGTAGGTTTTTATCTAACCAGTTCGCCACAGGTAGGATTTGACACAAAGTCGCAAGTATAATGCGTCCATTGAGGATCGACCTCGCTATTCAGTGTCATAAAAGTTAAGGTGTGTTCTAAAAGAATCAAGATTGAAGATGTATTTACAAAGATAGAAATGAACAATGATTGGAACGTTAATTTCTTTAGAATATAGGGTGTGTCAAAAAGTACAAAAAATCTCCATACGTTTTTTACACGCCTTGTATAACAATAAAGATGCGAACAATAGTCCAAATAATCGAAATAACACAGTACGTATTTATATTTCATATAATATCCATTCACATTGTGCGCATATAGTGTTCATTCATATTGCTTATAGTTTTACATGAACAGCATGTTCGCTTTCATCTGCGAGAGACGCCTGCGCTGGCTTGGTCACGTCAGGAGGATGGACAAAAGCCCCATCCCCAAAGACCTACTGTATAGCGAATTACTTGAAGACACCCGACCGGTAGAGAGACCACGCTTGCGCTTTAAAGACGTCTGCAAGAAGGACATGAAGACATGCCACATCAACACCAACACATGGGAGGCTGGTGTAGAAAACCAAGCGGCTTTGTGCTCCTCGTCAAACAAGGGACGAAAAGAAGTGAAAAAGAGAGGAAAGAAGTCGCCACAGAAAAGAGAGCCAGAATGAAGTAGAGATAACAGCAACACTGTTTGTTTGCAGTCACTGCACAAAGATTGGCCTGTTCATACACTCACGCAGATGCAGATTTTTTAAGAATTGTGGACACTACGCTATCTTCTTTAGTAGATGGAAGAATTCCAACAACATATCGCTTTCATATTGTATTCATATTTTATCTATTGATATTGGTTCTGTTTTGAACCAATCAGAAGCCAACAGGTCGGCCTTTCTCACGTCATCCTAAATTCTAGTTAATTTCCACTATTACGTAATATATAACTAAAATCTTGAGTTTTACGGCATCTCATTATTTTAGAACACGCCTTCTTCAAGCACGATAAACTTGAAGAGTAAATAAAGAAATGGGACGTAGAGAGAGAGGGGGGGGACAAAGATTATCTAATCGACGAGACTGGGCAGGTCCCGAGGATTACTACCATAAACTGATATCAAATAGAAATCGATAAAAAGCAGCACAGAGAATTATTTCGCTTCCATCAAAATCTGAGAATGTGTTGGCAAGAATCAGATGAGGAAAGTTATAATATAAAATGTTTGATGCACCTGTGACATTTTAATGTTGCTAGCAAAATAAAAAAAACACCTCCCGGCGATGTAAAAATAGATTTTTGAAACATATTGCCCGAAAAAAATTCAATGTCAGCGAGTTTGTACTCTAAGTAAGTAAAATCATCAAATTTATTAAAGGATTAAAAAATAAAACAATTTAAAATGTAAACTTTAAATATGTATCAAAATAAAACAAACTATATATAGATATATAATACCAATCATGTATTTATTAAAACTTGTTTTAAAAAACAATGAGGACTGTCTAACTCATGGTACATTGTCTTTTATCTATTAGATAGACTAGCAAAATAAAAAAACGCCCTCTGGGTGATGTAAAATAAATATTGCCTGAGAGGATGGGAGTTGAAAATTTAATATCAGAGAGTTTGTATCATAAGTAAAGTAAAATCATCAAATTTATTAAAGGGGTAAAAATAAAAATAATTTATTAAGGGGTAAAAAATAAAATAAATTTATTAAAGAAGTAAAAAATAAATTTATTAAAGAAGTGAAAAATAAATAAATTTATTAAGGAGTAAAAAATAAAAAAAATTGAAATGGAAACCTAATTCTGATAACTCTAAATATATATTAAAATAAAACAAACTATATGTAGATAGATAATACCAGGTATGTATTTATTAAAACTTCTTTAAAAAAAAACAATGAGAACTGTCTAACATTGCATGTTCAAATTTTGAGTGTATTTATTCTATGTTATGACGATTTGGGTAATGTCACGTAAGCAGTGTCGTAGTTTTTGTTACAGACAAAAACCGGAAGCGAATCTCTATTATTAATGTTATTACAATAGATTATTTACTATTTACTGATCTGTGTTTTAGTATTTCGTCTATTTTAAATCTCAAGTTGTTTTCATACCCATAAATCCATTGAATGAGAACTGGCAAACTTTCGACAAACCTCAACAACAATCCATCTGCACAACAAGATGTATCATCAGCAAGAAGGCATCGACAATTGCCAATTTGGTTAACGTGATAATGTGATAAGGTATGCTCTTCAGATTTGATTTAACGTTCATTTAATTGACAATGAAATCACTGCATTGCTAGTTGTGATAAGATCTCCACAGTTTCCGCATTATCCACCTAAGACGCCATATAAACTGAGATTCCTGCTAGTTTTGTAGCAATTCTAGAATTCCTTGTGACAAAGGTGGATTTCTTCATCAAAAGAACATCCTTCTACCTGGCCATGTATGGTATTTGAAATGTCGATGCTAAAAGTCTGCTAGGAACGAAAAACGAAAGAATAAAGAAAGGGAAGGATTTAAATGTTAATATGGATGAATACAACAGGAATATAATATAAATACATTATGTACAAATAAAATATATACAGATACAATATGAATATAATATGAATGAATATGATATAAATGAAAACGATATGAATGAAAACGATATGAATACAATATGAATGAATACAATAATAATAAAACATAAATAAATACAATATGAATTAATACAATATGAATACAGTACTAACAAATCTAATATGAATAAATACAATATGAATAGAATAGGAATGAATATAATATGAATGAAAACGATATAATGAAAACGATATGAATACAATATGAATGAATACAGTGTGAATACAATATGAATGAAAACGATATGAATGAAAATAATATGAATACAATATGAATGAATCCAATAATAATACAACATAAATAAATACATATGAATTAATACAATATAAATACAGTACTAAAATCTAATATGAATAAATACAATATGAATCCAATATGAATGAAAACGATATGAATGAAAACGATATGAATACAATATGAATGAATACAATAATAATACAACATAAATAAATACAAAATCAATCAATACAATATGAATATACTACTAACAAATCTAATATGAATAAATAGAATATGAATACAATATGAATGAATATAATATGAATGAAAACGATATGAATGAAAACTTTATGAATACAATATGAATGAATACAATAATAATACAACATAAATAAATACAATATGAATTAATACAATATGAATACAGTACTAACAAATCTAATATGAATAAATACAATATGAATACAATATGAATAAATATAATATGAATGAAAACGATATGAATGAAAATGATATGAATACAATATGAATGAATACAATAATAATACAACATAAATACAATACGAATTAATACAAATGAATACACTACTAACAAATCTAATATGAATAAATACACTATGAATCCAATATGAATGAATATAATATGAATGAAAACGTTATGAATACAATATGAATGAATACATTAATAATACAACATAAATAAATACCATATGAATTAATACAATATGAATACAGTACTAACAAATCTAATATGAATCCAATATGAATGAATATAATATGAATGAAAGCGATAACAATATGAATAAATACAGTGTGAATACAATATGAATAGATACAAGTATGAATAAAAACAATATGAATAAAATATTAATGACAAAACATGAATGCATGCAATAGGAAAACAATGTGAATGAATACAATATGAATTGATACAATATTAATAAAAAGTAAAGTCGTCGAGGTGGCTTAAAGTCGGTATCAGACAGTCAGCCTATCCCCTTTTCAATAGCGGTAGACTAAGGAGATTGTTTTGGCGTCTGAGGTGGAGCGCCACACCTACAATCAGCTCCTTACTTTACCGCACAGATCCCAGTTCTACTCATACGCTGAGTTGCCGAGGACCGGTATCGAACTTGTGGTTTCTAGCCGAACGCTCTACCGACTAAGATAACCTGGCCCCAATATTAATATAGAAAGAATAGATACAATACAAATGAATATATTATGAATTAATATAATATGAATAAAATGGAAAAAATATAATGGAAATTAAATTGTATTCATTCATATTGTATTCATTTTGTGTTCATTCATAATATATTAATGCATATTGTTCATATTCTATTCGCTTATATTGTATTCATATTATATTCATTCCTATCGTATTCATATTGCATTCATCTATAGTATTTATATCATATTCAATCATATCGTATTCATATTGTATTTATTCATAATATATTCGTTCATATAGTATTCATATTGTATTCAAACATAATGTATTTATTGATATTGTATTTATATTGTTTTCATTCCTATTGTAACAATTGTTGAAAAGGACAGATAAGCTGATAGTACATAATCCATAGGTATCTTATGAATTATGTACGTACTGTAGTTAGATAAATTTTGAACCAGAGTTCGTTAAATTAAAAATAACGAGGGTCGAGTGGAAAATTTCCTAACCGTTATAGTAATGATTGATTTGTGGTGACATTCCGCATGACCCCTCGAAAAAATGCGCCAGTAGAGGCGTGAGAGAAAAGTTTTAGTTTTTAGATCAGTTGCGACCAGAAATTCAGAGTGAGCGGACACGAAAATCTGTCCCCCCGGATGTCGCTCCTCACCGCTCGCTTTTGTGGACTGCAGTTGTTTTATGAAGACTTAAATAAAAACAACAAAGTCTTGTTAATTCATTAAAACAAGAGATGACCAGACCGAACAAGAAAACAGAGATCAACCCCCAGAAGAAAGCCCTGAAGAATATCATGGCCGACGAATTAGCAACAGGAACAAATTGACAGAGAAAGCAAGTAAGAAGCTCTTATCTCATCCCTTCACTCTGTCACTGTCTGTCTGTCTGTCTGTCTTTCTTTCTTTCTTTTTATTTGCTTTAATTTTATCTCTCTCTCTCTCTCTCTCTCTCTCTCTCTCTCTCTCTCTCTCTCTCTCTCTCTCTCTCTCTCTCTCTCTCTCTGATTATTTATCCATCTATTTTGCTTGAGAGTATATCTACCTATCTATATTTCTTTTTTTTCTCCTTCTTTCTTTCTTTCTTTCTTTCTTTTTATTTGCTTTGATTCACTCTCTCTTCTCTCTCTCTCTCTCTCTCTCTCTCTCTCTCTCTCTCTCTCTCTCTCTCTCTCTCTGATCATTTATCCATCTATTTTGCTTGACAATATATCTACTTATCCATCTATCTTACTTTTTTCTTTCTTTCTTTCTTTCTTTTTATTTGCTTAATTCTCTCTCTCTCTCTCTCTCTCTCTCTCTCTCTCTCTCTCTCTCTCTCTCTCTCTCTCTCTCTCTCTCTCTCTCTCTCCGTTTATATACATGAAGTTAGGGATATATAACACTGAGACTGTCAATGGCACCCCGTACTGGACCGTATTAATTTCTTAGTTTGAAATTGCTTGTGTGAGGTGACAACCGAAAGCAACTGGTGTAATCAATTTCCCCAACCGCAAAAATCCACTGAAGCAGTCTTTTGCCTGCAACACTATCACAGTAGTCCTTGCTCAATCCGTCAAAAGTTCACTCGTTCAACACGCGTTAAGAAGATCAAAACACAACTGTCCGTGGTGTAGAAATGTAGGCCCTAAATAATAAGCAACTCCCCTCAAGATCTTACATCCGGGCTAATCACACTCAGCACTGCCCGATCCATGCGAAATTTGCATATTCAACAGGGGTGACAGTACTATTTCTCTGAATGTTTGAGATGAGGCTTGATAATTAGTATTATCTGCGTTATTCCAATTGTCCAATTAGAAACATGGCCTAGTGGATAAGGTAGTTAGGTTAAGATAGTTCTAAGTGACAGTTATCTCTGGATTCCGGGTTCAATCCTGATTGGGAGCAGTAACATAGAAAAATAATTAACACAACTCCTACTTAAGTTATGGTTAGCGGAATGAGAACAGGATACCCCCGTGGACTGAATAAAGGGTTAGGTTCAAAGTTCCGTGATGGCTCCCGATTACGACAAGAAGTTTCCCGACTACGACAAGAAAGTTCCCGAGTCCGAAAAGAAGGCTCCCGAGTCCGAGAAGGTTCCCGAGTCCGACAAGAAATACCTGAAGAAGGCCGGAGAGCATATCGACCGAAACGTTGTACAGATAACAATAAAGATGGGGACAATAGTCCGAATAACGCAGATAATACTAAGGGGTGACAGTAGTCTGACTACGAGCCACTCCTCGTGACAAGGAGGCTGCGAGTTCAATATCAGTAGTCACCCGCTACGCACACACCCTCGCACAGAGCAGACGTATACGGACGCGCTTAGTTCTTGGAGGTAGGGAACCTTCTAGTTCACAGCGCACAAATGTTAAAAATAAACCATCCATTTGATTTCAAGAGGACAATATTCTACTCATATGGGGTCAAGTAAAAATGTTATTACCCATGAGTAAACGTCTAGGAAATTTCCACTGGTCCCCCGTTATTCTGAATCTAACGAACTACCGATTAGAAATATCTTACTACAGTACGTACACAAATCATAAGCTGCAATCAACGCCCCATCGATAGATTCAGGACAACGAGATAAGGAATCTGTGATATTAGAGGAATATTATTTTGGGCCAAAAACATCGTTCCCAGAAAGTAGTTAAACTGGCTTTGTTTATGCCTAGAGAGGAAGTGCACATAAAAAAATATTTTAGGTTGGCAACCTTGATTGAAAATCAACTAATCAATGTTAATCACCAATCAATCTTACCGTCAAACCTCCATTAGATCTGATAAAAATCTTCACTTTTGTCAGATTTTCTTTAATTCTTGAAGTGATCGGTCGACTTGAAAAGAGTTACTCTTCCCCAGTCTCTTGGTCATCCGAAAATGCCTTGTACCACCTGAAAATCTGTGCCTTCAATAGAACTTGATATTTATAAGCCTGTTTTAACTTGTTAAATGTTTATGCAGTATTTTCCTGAAGTATGAAAGTCTGAGAGCAAGCCATCTAGGAAAGCATGAATTATGAAACATTTGGTTTCGACAGAACAATACTCTACTCATACGGCCACAGAAACCATGGAACTTCTGCGCGATTCTTTTGGCAACAGTATGTAATCAAGAAATTCAAAATTCCTTATTCGCTCGATTGGTCTTCCCTTAAACTACATTCGCAGAGAGATTTGAAGGAGTCCGCGAATGTGAATAAGCCCCAAGGTATTTAAACAGCTCAAGAATAATATTTGTACAGAGATGATAGAATTGACACAAAGTCATGCAACATGCTTAAATTAGGACGCAGGATTTGTCGAAAATATTGACTATTTCCAGTTAAAACCGACATAAAGTTGGTTGGTTGGTTGGTTGGCTAGCTGGTTAGTTGGTTAGTTGGTTGATTTAATGGCATATCAACCATTATTGGGTTATTTTATGCCGAACACGTTTTGTTTTATTCATTCTTTCATTGGAATCTTATTTCTTTCATTAACATGTGTCAACAAGATAACTCGTGGGTACCTCAGAGTATGGTTGGCTGGTTAGTCGATTGGTAGGTTGGTTGGTTGGTTGGTTGGTGGTTGGTTTAATTGATTTTACGGCACGTCAACCCTTGTTGGGTTATTTTAAACTGAACACGTTTTGTTTTATTCATGCTTGATATAATCAATTAAAAAAACTCGATTTTTGACACATTTTCAAACTCATTTTTCAAGTTTAACCCATAAATTGGACCCTTAAAGGTACAATCAATCCGAGTCAGTGGACCTAAAGATTAATGGTGATGAAGGGGTACTCTCCACTGCCCAGATATCCAGACTTGGAACTTCACCATTAATTAGAATTTTACGTCTACCCAGGACAAAAAAACCCTCAGTCACCGTCTTCTAGCACATATATGATAAAAAGCGTTGGAGTTGCCATAAAGGCAAAAGGGTCGGAACAATCATATAGGTGCTAGGGTTTGACTTGACTAGTCGATTGATCGTTTAGCTTCAGTAAGTGCAAAAGTGGAATGTTGCATGCCATGGACTGCTAAGCCACTTGTATTTAATTCTAGATTTATTCATTTAGTATCACCCCTACCCCAGCTCGGCATTCTCGACAACGAGAATATTTCTGATCTGCGCTTAATAAAGTTTGACTTTAATGCTTTGAGACTAGATATGAACACAAACAGGAAAAAGGCTGAGAAACGACTTCTTTTTATGATCAGGATTGGACTGATCTTATCTCAAACACACGAGAGTGTCACGCTATCGCTGAATAGAGACAGATAACAGAAAAAGATGCCAAAAGATGAAAAAAAAAAAAGATGTTTTTGATAAAAAATGGAATTATCTGTTATAACTTACACAAAGCTGAAATTGTAAACTAAAGTATTTTTTAAAACTTGCTTTTTTCTTTTTTTTTTCTTTTTTCTTTTTTTAGTTTTTCTTTTCGGATTTTTATGTTCCATACTTAAACATAAAGGGTCGCCAACCCCGACTTACTGATAGTTTTATTGATGAGGTGCTATTCCTCTGCAGAGGTTCAGTCGGTGTTTTCTAAAGACCAGATTATTTCCAGTCAAAACTGACAGAAAATAACAACGGCACTGTAAAGGAACAAGAGTTAGTTGAACATGGTTTCCTCGTACGGAAGACAAAACCCCAAAACAGTCTCCATTATAGATGCTCTCACTCCAAATAAACAAGAGAAAAAAGCCTCCCCCAAACTTTCAAGAGCGAAGTATATTGAATGTCATTGATGATATATATAACAACATTCAAGATTACCATCTATAAAAGCGCCAAGAACAACATAAATCAATCAAGACTTTCTTGATAAAGGAAGTTCAGACTTCCGAAATATTGAATGAAATTAATAGAATAAAAATTAACACATAACATCCAACGGAGTTCTTCACTTATTTCACGCTTATCCTTCACATAAAATCCCCCAAAATGTGTATATATTATGTATATATATATAAAGTAATTGGTAATTTGCTTGAAGCATTGTTAAGTATGTTATAATATATTAATAATTTGAAGGCAAATACAATGCGTGTGAAAAATAAAAACAAAAAGATGTTATTTAAATAACATCTTTTTGTTTTTATTTTTCATACGCATTGTATTTGCCTTCAAATTATTAATATATTATATATATATAAAATATATCTTATAGACATATATGTAAAACATATATACAAATATAATATATTCACACTGGGAACTAGACTCACCATATATATATATATATATAGGGTGTTCGGGATAAATTTGACATATTTATATTTGGTTATTTTTCTCCGTGGGTTGGAGGTATTGACGCACCATTTAAAAGCTTGGACCCTTAGGGAAATGATAGGCAACATTATAATATAATAATCAATAAGAAGCCCACAATAACTTCAGTGCATTTAGTGTTGAATTACCAATTTTAGTGCTCTGGTGTTGTTGAGTACCACTTCATCGTCATTACTCCCAGATCCACTGACCCGGAGGGGATGCACCTTTATGTTTTTAAGGGCCATTCCTTGGCCTTATAGCAGAAGCGCTTATCTGGTGGAATTGAATCCTTGATAAACAGTCTGTTGATAATGTGAATCCTTTGGTTACTAAAATGTTCTCAGTTACTGGTAATCGTATAAGTCCTTCGGGAGTATTGGTAAAGATCCAGCGATCCCATGTCTGTCCCTCCTCACAGAGCGCAATTTTAATTATGACCAATGTGGGGGGTTTAAGTATTCTATCAGGTCAGTAGTATTGCTAGTGATTGGTTACAAGAGTCAATCAGGTGACCTTGGCTAGTCTATAAATAGAGGTGGATATTTAGAGCACATCCTATATCCAAATAATCCCAACAAACGTGACAACAAGTGAAGACGAAGTGTTAACAAGAATCTTTTATTACCTGAGCAAATTTAAAAGGAGAGTATATATACATGTGTTGTATACTCTCTTGTCTTCTTCAGGTCGTCTTTGTATATATTCTTCTTCTAGTGTCTGGAACTTGGGGGATTTCGTGTCAGGTCTTCCATTGGGATTTCTCTTTATCAAAAACCCTGGGTCATTGGTAGTTTTTTGGATAAATAAACCCAAGACTTTCAATTTTCTTTAGATCATATTTTATTCAAATCCCCATCCCACACTACTGCGCAGATTGAGTCGGACGCGAATTAACGCGTATTATCACTCCGTGGTTCGGCGATACTGTAACTAACTAACCCTTCTAATCTAAACCGGAAGAGACTTTCTTCTCATTTTCCCCGATTCTCACGGTATCCACGGAAAGAGTTGAAGGTGAGGTCAATTCGTGCCACTCAATCCTTCCAGCCACGGCTGTATCTATTCAGCAATTTTGGTTTCTACACTACTGTACATAAGTGTTAGAGTACTAACAATTGTAACACATGCAAAGATGCTATTAAACATAGTTGAATGAAAGAAAAGTCTTAATAGGAAAATAGTATTTTAGTAGATTAAGTCATGGATAGAGGAAGCTTTGTTAAAAGAGAAAGTGTAACTTTATGTGAATGTTTCTTCTGCTTATAATTTGTAACAAGAAAACGAGAGATTGGCAAATTATAAATATACAAAGAAATACATCTCTTGATTTTCAATATCTAACACACACACACACACACACACATATATATATAATATATATATATATTAATATATATATTATATTAAGTTTATATGGAAAAGGTGACTTACGGTGAAATTGGTCACAATGGTTAGTAGATGCAAGTTTCCAACGATAAGACAGCGATATAACAAATATAAAGAGCTGAATATGTGAGTAAAGCAAATTATAATATATATATATATATATAATATATATATATATATATATATATATTATATATATGAGAAAAAACAAATCATGTTTCGAAATTATTTTTTGTCTTTTCTTGTAGTGTGATGTCATTCACATATCATCTCACTCTCTCTCTCTCTCTCTCTCTCTCTCTCTCTCTCTCTCTCTCTCTCTCTCTCTCTCTTCTTCTCTCTCCTGTACACCTAACACACACAATATATTACGTGTTTTTGTGTGTTTGTGCGTGTGTGTGTACGTGTGTGACAGCATTTATATATCTGCGACACAAAGTTTCTGGTTAAAATCCCTTATTACCTCTATTTCTACCTATCAGCATAATATTATTTTATATATATATTATATATATATATACTTTATAATAATTGTGTTGTGGTGTGTTGTTGGGTTGTACGTGGTGTACGCTAGATACTTATCTTTTATTCATTAGGACCTTTTTATCGCTTTATTAATCAATATTAAAAAGTTTCCGTTTTAATTTCGATTCTCTTAATTAAGGAACATTTACACCCATGAATTTACATTAAAATTCGTAGAGAAAGGCCGAAATTATTTAGACATGATGAATAGACATTTCTAGATAAGTTTCGTTGATTCCTGTGACCAGAGTAATGAGAATTGACTTGATGAATTTATATTACTCAATACTAAACTAAAATATGTTATTCTGGAATATTTATAATAACTAGCAAATATGCACCGGGTGCAAGTATTTAGGTTTTAATGTAAAAAATATTGTCAATTTGAAAGGCTAATGAACTAACAAGAATACGATAAAAAAGATTTGACAGGAGAGTATAATAAAAGATTTGAAACAGAGAGGGTATAATCGAAAAATAGAACAACTGAAACTTACTCTTCCATACTACTC
The DNA here is from genome assembly GCA_023376005.1 of Doryteuthis pealeii. Classification (NCBI taxonomy): domain Eukaryota; kingdom Metazoa; phylum Mollusca; class Cephalopoda; order Myopsida; family Loliginidae; genus Doryteuthis; species Doryteuthis pealeii. The sequence goes on from CM042156.1 coordinate 17,629,242, forward strand.
GTCTTTCATTGTTATTTTTTTCTAATTTAAGTATTTAGTTAAAAGAGGAAGTAAGAATAAAATGACAGTTATTTTTTCTTGTTAATGGATTTCATTTAAGATTCATTGAAGATTTTTGCTTATATTCATTAAAATAAAACCAAACAGTTAGATCAATAATACTAAGCACATATTTATTAATTCGATTTTTTAATATCAATATGCAAATTAGCCTTCCCGTTCACACTGTACCCGCTATTTGTGTATATATAAATATAATTGCATGTTGTCAGTATGTGAGAATAGTTAACAGTATTAATAATGTAAGACAATTTTATTAGAATTAGAGTTTAGATAAAAATAAAATCATGGAGAATGTGATGTCAATAACTAAGAGAATTGTGACTTGAGTAGTAATATAGTTTCGGTTACAGACAGAAAAACCACAATCTCCATTATAATAAGAGATGTATTGCTTTGAATTTATAGTATAATTTCATTGAATAAAATTTACCACTGTACCATTGATACACAACAGATATTTGAAGTTACGAGGGTAGTCAAAAACGAATGCCATTTTGTTATTAGCATGTTACTTTCGTATGAGGAGCATGTATCCCACCGTAAAAATTCATTTGAGGGTTATTTGAACCACTTCTATCGATTTCACTTCTTGTCACTGGAATAATGTTTGACTCTCAAATCCTCTTTCATGGGCCGAAGAGTGATGGACTGAAAGCGTAAATTGGGGATTATAGAGGATGTGGTAAAGTTTTTCCTTGTCTGATGCTAGTGTGTGTCGAGCATTGTCATACAGAAGGAGGACATTGTCGATTGGTAAGTGTGGTCTTACTTGTCGGTTCACGCTCTGTGTCTTCTTAGGGTCTCAATGTAGGACATGTTTTATTTTATTTTTAAAACTTCACATGCATCACGAAAGACATATAGTATATGATACATTCGTATTATAATCATATATATAAATATGAGGTCATAAAAGACACGAATAGTTTAGACTTATCAAGTTCCTCATGTGGCGACATTTTGTAGCTCTACGCAGAATTGAAATCGATGGTTGGGTGTCTCGGCACGTAACATTAGGCTGTTTCACTTAAGAATGGGAAGTGGGATTTAACTGTTTCAATACACCCGCTTTTGCGTGTAACTAATAGTTTGTACACTAATTATGTTTATATATGTTTAATACATGATATTTTATCGTAATATTTGTGTATACACGCACCTATAATTTTGTCAGAAATTCTGGAAAAATTTCATGCATAATACGCTCTGTTTAGAATTCTACCTTCTGTTCAACTTTATCTTACTATAATATCAATTACGCGACAAACGCTCCTAACGTTGTAAAAGTTTTATTTTTTCTATCAGTGAATATCATATATATATATATATACTATATATATATATATATATATATATATATATCCTACTTTGGTCGAGTATTAAAAATAGGGATTTAATTGTAAGTTCACCGTCTGGCGTGTAGCTAAACCTCGTTTAATTTACAAATGTTTGAGGCCTCTAGTGAATTCGTTTCCGCTTAGAATGTAGCAATTAAATATTCTCTATATTTGACAGCTGCCTCTGACCGCACGGGTAAAGAGGATTGGCGACGAAGGTTCATTCGGGTCTCAAACCCGTTCAGAAGTAGCTGTTAAAGTATAACCACACTGATGAGAGGTGATACATCGAAACACGTGTCTGTGGATTACTTATTATATATATATATATATATATATATAAATATACTAGGAAAGTAGCCGGTCATGACCGAAAATTATTTTCATGAACACTAGTATTTAGAGAGAAAGAGGAAGGAGTAGTAAGAGAGGAAATAATTACCGTGGGATTCCTTGAAACTATTATATATATATATATTATAATATTATATATATATAGAGAGAGAGAGAGGAGAGAGAGAGAGAGAGAAAGAAAGAAAGAAAAAAAGAGGGTCGGCAGTGCGAGAGACGAGAGCTTTGTGGGAGGCGATTAAGACCTGAACACGGGTAATTCAATTGAGAGGGCCTAGACAGACAGAGGAGAGAGAGCGTGTGTATTAACAACAGGTTTCTAGAACCCGATCCCTTTCCTGAGACGAACTAACTTTTTGGAAGAGAATTTACGCGAAACAGACTCTGACCTCGTTTTCCCGTATTAAAACTCACCACTTTCTGTCTGGCCTTTCATATACCAGTTTGTGTCACACATATTTAGTCTGTTAGATCGGGAAAATAGAAGTGGGTGGATACAGGTGTGGAGACATCACTCGATGAACAATCTTATAATGATCGATAATTCATATTCATATCTATAATCTGGCAAAACTCCACGTACTAATCGCGCCCCGGTCAGATCTCGTTTTTCTCTGCTCCTCCGTCTCCTCCCCTCTCTTTCTTCTTCTTCTTCTTCTAAAAGACAGACATAGTTTCTCTTGGAGACTTCCAGTTTTCAGGTGAATTACGAAACACATTATCCGATTCTGCATTATCATCGATAATATTCCCATTAAACTTGAGATCGATTCCAAACTTTGTAAACAGATCAGTTTTATATTGTTCGATCACTTACATGAGGTTACCGCGATTGAGCAATTCACGGCGCCCCATTGATTGATACAAGAGCCTTTTTTCTTTTCAGTGAAAGGGAAAATTGCTTCAAGCGCTAGAGAAACAGGATTGTAAAGGCCATCTCAAACAGATATATATATATATATATATAATATATATAAATATATAATTTGGGGGAGATTAGACCACTTCATAATCTTATTAATATGGAGATGTGTGTTTGTCTGTCTGTAACCGAAATATATTTATACAGTCACAATTCCTTAGTTATTGACATACATTCTCCATGATTTTATTTTTATCTAAACTCAATTATTAATAAAATTGTCTTAATTATTAACACTGTTACTATTCTTACATACTGACAATCAATTATATTTATTATATACAACAAATAGCTGTTTAAGTGTGAACTGGAGGCTAATTTGCATATTATATTAAAAATCGAAATTTAATAATATGTGCTTAGTATTATTGATTTCTAACTGTTTGGTTTTATTTAATGAAATAATCAAAAATTCTTCAATGAATCTTAAATGAAATCCATTAACAAGAAAAAATAACTGTCATTTTATTATTTGCTTCCTTTTTTAACTTAATACTTAAATTAGAAAAATAACAATGAAAGACGAGGGTGATGGAAGAGTAAGTTTCAGTTGTTCCATTTTTTATTATCTCCTCTGTTTCAAATCTTTTATTATACTCTCGCTGTTCAAATCTTTTTATCTGTATTTATTTAGTTTCATTATCCTTTCTAATTTTAATACAAATTTTATTAACAAACTTAAATACTTGCACCCGGAGGTGCATATATTTGCTAGTATATATATTATATATATATATATTTATATAATGTGTTATAAAATGTCGAGATGAAGCTGTATTTACTAAGATAAAATGAATAATGAATGGAACATTCTTTTTTTTTTCAGAATACAAGGTATCATTAAAGTGCCGAGTTTGAAGCTGTATTTACTAGATAGAAATGAAATATGAATGGAACGTTATTAAAAAAAAATCAAATGTCAAAAGTAAAAAAATCATGATACTTTTTTAACATACATTTATATATATTATATATAATATATTATAATATATATATATATTATAATATATATAATAAAGGAAGAAGATCAATACAGTAATCCCATAATAAATTTATTTCGACGAAAATTGGGGCCATAATAAATCTAAGTTGATTTAAACCGGCTCCCCAAATTTTCGTCTCATCAGATGGTCTCAATTCATTATGGACCTCATGAAGATGCAATCCAGTGAAAGGCACGGTAGCCCATACCAGAGTTTAGAAATACACTGACTGCATCTCTGCAGAGGTTAGACCCGAGGAGCACCTGTGGCCGTGAGTGCAACCTGTTGAGCTTTAAATACGGAATCATGGTGGATTAGCAGGTCATGACATGCGCACTTCACTGTCGGAGAGCCCCCCCCCACTCTCGGTCAATTGGCTGTCACATCAATCCCTAGCACCTATATGATTATCCCAACCCTATTGTCCTAATGGAAAGCCCCAATCCTTTTTAATCATATATTTGCTAGAAGGCGGAGGCTGAGGGTCTTAATGTTCTGGGAATGACGTTAAACTCTATCTAATGGTGAGCTTCTAGTTCTGTTCTGTGGAATGTGATATCCCTTTAGGTCCCATCTATGGGTTAAATAGAAAAATGAGTATCCATTAAAAATGAATTTATTTAAAAACTTTGTCGGTATTAAATGATTCACCGAGGTTGATATGCCGTAAATCAAAACAAACAAACGAAATACACACACACACACAAACAAATATATATATATATATATATATGTGTGGTGTGTGTGTGTGTTTTGTGGGGCATTCTTTCATTAATACATGTGGAATTAAACAAAAGGCAAGTTTTATTGGTGATCTTTTTCAACTTCTTTATATTTGGATGGAATTCGTGGATTAGTACTTGGGATATGAACTTCGGTGGACTAATCCACGAATTCCATCCAAATATTTAAAAAAAGTTGGCTAGAAAGCTTGAAAAGATCACCAACAAAATCGCCTTTTGTTTAATTCCACACACACACACACACACACACATACAACACACACACACACACACATACACACACACACACACACATATATATATATATATATATATATATATATATATATGTATAATGTCTCCGTAATGTAAATACGTACCGGCTTCGTTCCACCACGAGTTTGAAAGAGTTATTGTTCTGACTTATTCAAACAATGTGATCACTAAAATAAATGCCTTGGTTGTCTCTACACGAACTAATGGCAGCCTTGGTGAAGCAGCATTTTGAAGACCATAGTCAACAATAGAAGAAATTGAAGACTAAGAAAGACCAACTAGAAGAAGAAATGTCCCAGCAGCAGACTACAGACCACAAGAGACAGAGGTTAGAAAAAAATGAAGATAGCAACAGATTACAGAACACAAGAACATATAAAGGTTGTATTCCTGCCAGCTATTTCCAGTAAGAAAGTAAGTAAAAAATGAGGTAAACCACAGATACTTTGATAATCTTAATTGAACGAACTTTCTCTCCATAATGTATATATTCACCAACCCCTCCGCACGAGCAGGATGCGACACAAGGTCAATTCCTTAAGCGAAGTTTAACAGGTCTGAATTCAGAGTTTTTATTCTCCTAGACTGGTTACCTAGCCATGGTTAAAGAGCCCAGTCTGCCCTGCTATTTACCCATAGCTGGAGGGAGGACTGGATTCATAAATATAACAGCTTCGTCTAGGAATTAAACTCGGGTTGATGATTCCATTTCCTGCGACTCTCACCATTAGACCACGCGTCGCTCCATGATATATATACCCAGACGCAAGGCATATATTGTTATGTAATGGTTGTAACGTTGAGCCACGAGAGTAACCTGATATGTAAATTAACACAGAAAGTTTTAAGCAAGAATTTTGAGTTAGATGAGAATGGAAAAGTTTAAATGATGATTCAGCTTAGACACATGGCATTGTTTCATGGGACGAGCTGAGAGACGAAGACATGGATTTCTTCCACTCAGTAGTTGTGACTTTGGGGAAAATAAAATTCTCATGAGAAAAAGAAGCGGCCATGTTTATTACTAAAAACTCTAAATGACACAAGGCAAGATATCCCCCCAAGTTGGTTTCCAAACTCCAGACATCATAGAATTGCCAGTCAACTGAACAGCAGCCCATCAACCAGGATTCGGAGCATCTTCAATTGTAATACCGAACGTAACAAACGTTTAACACATAATATCTCCATTTGGAAATGTAACGAGAGTTGACTCGTCATCTCTCCATTCCGACAATGAGAGCGTAGTGTTACAATTTAACACTTCCTTAAAAGTCGATTGCTACCGAGTTATATGAATGGAGGCGCGCAGTCAAATGGTTAGAGTCGTAGGATAATGGACCCGTTGACCCGAGTTCACTTCCATTTCTGCTTCCATTTCACATGGTGCTAATACCTGTGGAAAGTTATGAATCCAATCCTCCCTCCAGCTATGGGTAAATAGCAGGACAGGCTGGCTCTTTAACCATGGATAGATAACTAGTCTTGTTGCATAATCTATGTGGTGACATAGATTATTGGCAACACCCTGTAGTTTTGCAGGGATGGTCTTTTTCATGTCACGGGTGGCGGTTTTCCATGGAAAGATACAGACCGTTGAAGACTTTGGCCCGAGACGCAGGAAAGGCAAGAATCACGTGAAGTCACGTGAGAGCTAGTGAAATCATCAGTACCTGCTCGGACATCAGATGAGAAGTATGGGCTCATTTGCACACGTGCACTGTGGTTAGTTAGTTTAGTTAAGTAAATAAAAGTTTAAAGAAATAATATGGTGTTGTTGGTTGATGCATGTCTTGGCAAAAAGACTGGCCAAAGAAGAAAATGATTCAAAGACGAACAACCAATGAATAGAAAGAAACTAAACATTACACGCACGGCCAGACGAAAAGAAAGTAAGGTATGCATAGCATCTCTGTGTCTACCTGTCTATCTCTCTCCCCCTCTCTAGTGAAAGAACTTCTATTGTGTATATGCCCAACATGGGTATATGTGTATGAGTATGTAACAGTCTGGGAGAAGGAAAACTTTAATTCCACCCTGTTAAACTCCACTTAAGAAATTGACCTTGTGTCGCATCCTGCTCGTGGGTTGGTAAAAATATATGAACCGGTCGAGTAATTTTAGAAGTTTGCTCTTTAATGAGACTAACAAAATAAACAACGCCCTCTAGGCGACGTAAAATAAATATCACCTGAGGAGATGGAAGTTGAAAATTTAATATCAGAGAGTGTGTATCATAAGTAAAGTAAAATCATCAAATTTATTAAAGGAGTAAAAAATAAAATAAATTTATTAAAGGAGTAAAAAATTTAAAAAATTGAAATGGAAACTTAGTTCTGATAACTTTAAATATATATTAAAATAAAACAAACTATATATAGATAGATAAAGCCAGGTATGTATTTATTGAAATCGAAACTAAAAAAACAATGAGGACTGTCAAACATTGCATGCTCAAATTTTGAGTGTATTTATTCTATGTTATGACGATTTAGGTAGTGTGACGTAGCAGTGACGTAGTTTTTGTTACAGACAAAAAACCGGAAGCAAATCTCCATTATTAATATAGATGATACTATTTTGATTAAAACACATAAACTCTGTTTTATCTGAGGTCACGTAGGGACCGGTGTGTTATGCTACCTGCCCTAGAGTATATTATAACCTGTACTTGTACTGCTTTGATAAGGGTGAGTATCTTGTGTGCGAGAAAAATCAATATTCTTAAAGTCATTTTTTTTATCTGATTTAAGCTGATTACGGACAACATTTCTTTTCAGGCACACGAATGGTTTTAGAAGAAGTACATTGAATTTCTTCGATTTTATTTTTACATAATCTTATTTTAGTGTATTGAAAATATTTCCTTCTTTTTAAAAATCATCTCAGAGTTCACCAGAGAAATTCAAGAGAACTCCCATTGTTGCGTAGTCCTCTACTTACGTCTATTGTGTGTCTTGATTGGCTGAATTTTACGCCACGTCAACACTTGTTAGGTTATTTTATGCCGAAGACGTTTTTTTTTTTTTATTCTTGTTGGATATTGAAAAATTTAAGCTCATTAATTGAACACATATTTTTAAAACTCATTTTAATGTATTTTACCAATAGATGGGTGGGATCCTAACATGTACTACCCCTCCAGATTAAAGTGGACCTGGGAGTAATGGCGATGTAATATTTGTCCAACCAGCATAGAAGAGGTCATATGGTATAGTAGACAAGCTGGCCAAGAAGATAGAATATACCAGCTTTAAAATCAGTTTTCCTTCTCCGAGACTGGTTGCTTCACCAAAGTTAAAGACCCCAGTCTGTCCTACTATTTATCCATAGCTGGAGGGAGAATAGTTGGATGCATATCTTTCCCAAGGGTATTAGCATTATATAAAATGCAAATAGCATAATCCATGATTTAAAAGCATTTGAAGAATAAATAATTATAATTACAAGAAATAAAGAAAAAGAGAGAAAGAAAGAAAGAAAGAAAGAAAGAAAGATGTATAATTGAAAGAAAGATGAAAGAAGAAAGAAGAAAGAAAGAATAATTGAAAGAAAGAAAGAAAGAAAGAAAGAAGAAAGAAAAAGAAAGAAGAAAGATGTATAATTGAAAGAAAGAAAGAAAGAAAGAAAGATGTATAATTGAAAGAAGAAAGAAAGAAAGAAAGAAAAAAGAAAGATGTATATTGAAAGAAAGAAAGAAAGAAAGAAGAAAGATGCATAATTGAAAGAAAGAAAGAAAGAAAGAAAGAAAGAAAGAAAAGAAAGAAAGAAAGATACACAATAACAAAAAACAGAATAAAAAGTTATAATTAAAAAAAAGAGAAAAAGATCGGAAGAAAGAAAAATAAAAAATCAATAATTAAAAGAAAGAAAGAAAGAAAGAAAGAAAGAAAAAAGAAAAAGAACAATGAATAAATTATTTGTTCTTGTGGAGTGTTCAATTCTTTTTTTCACAATCAATGTTTTAAACACATTTTAAGTACCGTTTTTAATCCATAGATAGGACTCTAACAGTTATACCTACTCCCGGTCAGAGTGGGCCTGGGAGTAATGTGATAAAAGAGGTACTCCACATTACCCAGGGCTCCAGAATTGGAACTTCACCATTAGATGCAGTTTAACGTCATACCCAAGACACTAAGACCTTCGACCACCGCCTCTAGCACATATTTGATAAAAAGGATTAGGGATTTGGGACAATCATATAATTGCTACGGCTTCACGTGACAAGCCTATTGACCGGAAGGGGGCTCTCCGACCGACCGTCCAGCCAAATAAAGGCTAAAGGAGAGTGTTGCATGTCATTGACTGCTCATCCACCACGATTCCATACTTAAGTATCACGGATCACCACCTACAAAGGTGACCTTTATTGGGGGGTGGATATTACCCCTCTGCATAGGTGCAATCGGCGTATTCTACAGCCCCAGTTGACAGGGTGGTATATGGACGTGAGAGATAGATAGTAATGGGAATCCGTGCTCTCAGCTTGACCTGATAATGATGATTATACGTACTTATGTTACATAATTCGTGGGTTGCCTACAAATTATGTATGTAAGTGTAGTTAAATTTTGAATTACAATTCGTTGAATTTCAAGGGTTAGATTATTGATAGGTATTGACCTTTAGTTGACTCTCCTAGTATGCAGTAGTTGGTTGTGTAAGATTCAATGTCATTTAATGAACATACAAAACATTTAATATATATAACAGCACATGGAAACGATAATATACATAATGTACAGGAGAATAGAACATGTAAATACATATACAATATTTAGGTATAAACAAGATACCCAAATGTACCTATACAAATGTACCTTACAGTAATGTAAGGGGAGGCAAAAGCCCCACCGAGAAGGGGGTAGATAGACTCTAGCCCATAGCAGTTCTTGAGAATATACAGCTAAAAGATGGAAGCAGCGTTTGAATAAAGGCGCTTGAATACCAGAGGTCCCCTAGTGGGAACAAACGGCAACGCAGCGAGAAGATAACTCTTCCTGGCAAAGGGAAGATAATCCCCTACAGTTGCAACGAATTGCCTTTTGGTCGTTACTTACAAGCAGCGTCTTACGACCGACCTTGCAAAATTAACTGTTTAATTTGAGTAAATGATGAGTTAACGGTTCGCAGAAT